>JANAVB010040218.1:12560450-12727952 GCA_029216955.1 Iris pallida | reverse complement strand
TTGATTCTTGGACTTCATCCGGGATGTCTTCATAGAGTTTTGAAGATTCTGGGATGGGGTGTGCAGCTAAAAAGTCAGCCAGAGCCTGACCCTTGACCGCCTTCTGCGGGACAAACACCATGTTGTATGGCGTTAGTAGGATCGCCCATGTAGCCAGCCGGGAGTTTAATGACCCTGGCTTCGTCATGAGAACTCTGAGCGGATTGACTCGGGAGATGACGTGAATTGTCTGGCCCGAGACGTAATGACGAGTCTTCTGAATGGCAAACACCAAAGCCAAGCACTCCTTTTTAACGGGGTTGTACCGGTGTTCGGCCCCGATGAGTGTTCGACTGAGGTAGTAGATTGCTTGCTCGTAGCCTGCATCGCTGTTTTGAGCCAGCAAAGCGCCGAGGGAATGATCCATGGCACGGACGTAGAGGAGGAATGGTTTGCCGGCGACAGGTGCCACTAGGACTGGCGGGCTTGTTAAGTAAGCCTTGATGTCGTCGAAAGCCTTTTGGCACTCCTCTGTCCAGACATAAGAGACTCCCTTCTTCATTAGCTGAGTAAAGGGTTGACATTTACCGGAGAGGTTCGCTATGAACCTTCGGATGTATGCCAAACGTTCCTGTAAGCCCCGAAGTTCTCGAAGGTTCTTCGGAGGGTCCATGTTAAGGATGGCTTTAGTCTTCTCGGGATCGACATGAATGCCTTTTGCCGTGATGACAAAGCCCAAGAATTTGCCGTAGAAACCCCAGGAAGGATTTAGCGGGGTTCATTTTGAGTTGATGTGCCCGCATGAGATCGAAGACCGTCTTCAGGTCTTGTTGGTGATCTCTTTTGAGGCGGCACTTGACTGCGATGTCGTCAACATAGCACTCAACTGTCTTGCGAAGATGTTGACGGAAGATGGTGCTCATAGCTCGCTGGTACGTTGCACCGGCGTTCTTCAAGCCGAAGGGCATTACTGTGTAGCAGAAAACACCTTTCGGAGTCCTGAATGACGTGTGTTTTGTGTCATCGGGGAACATCTTGATTTGATTGTAGCCTGAATACCCGTCCATGAAGGACATGCGTTCAAAGCCACATGTGTTGTCGATCATTACATCGGTGATTGGGAGCGGGAATTCATCCTTTGGGCAAGCAGAGTTGAGATCCCTGAAGTCGATACAGACTCGTATCTTCCCGTTCTTCTTGGTGACAGGGACGACGTTGGCTACCCAGTCCGGGTGTTGTTCCTCACGGATGAAGCCACTGGTCAAGAGTTTGTCCACCTCCTGATCGATGGCGTTCATGATGTCCGGGCGGAAGCATCGCTGTTGTTGTTTGATAGGTTTGGCATCTGGTAAGATGTTCAACCTATGCATCGCGATCTGTGGATCGAGACCCGGCATGTCTTCGTAGCTCCAGGCGAAGACGTCGATATACTCCTTAGCCAGTTGGACTAAAGATTCTCGGTCTTCTCCTTCCAAGCTTTTGCTGATAAAGATGGGTTTAGAAGAAGACCCATCCCCGAGGTCGATCTGCTCGACTTCGTCTTCGGTGGGAGGTTCTCGTAACTCAAAACGAGACTCCCATTGTTCTCCTAGACGTTGAGCCCAGGGTTCTTCTTCGATGGGTTCCGGCGGTTGGTCCTCGCCTTCATCCTTCTGAGGTTGCGCCGATGTCATGTTAGCTGACAGCACTTTCCTGAAGACTGATCCGATACTGGTATCGGAATCCCACGTCGATGCTTCTGACGAGTGGGAATGTTCTATGTCTTCTGCGTCTGAACTCTCTGGAGTTGATGGCGGCGTGACATAGCCTAACCCCCGTCGAGTCCGATTATAGTAATCCTGTGGCTTTCCATTGGGCATCGAAAGCCGGACAGGGAGATGCCGACCCTTGCCGTAGTTTAGACCTTTATTGCTTTTCAGGTCGTAGCCCATCTTTTGGATGATGTGCTTAGCCGTATTTGTGTACCGATAGACTTGTACTCTGCCGGTATCAGGTTTGGGCTCGATTGACGGGAGGTCCCGACGACGCTCGATTTTGCCCGAGATGATGGTGCCTTCGTCTCGGCTTCGTGGAGGGACTATGAAGACTCCTTGAGACGGGACTATTTGATTATGGTAGACGGTCGTTACTTGTGTTTGCAACGACCGTAGAGCGTTGTCTAATGTATACATGGCATTCCAGTGTGGAAGACAAGAATAATTGAAAGACACTCTATTATTGATAAAGTACGAGATTTTATCCCGTGGGATTACATTGTCGAAGGAGGGTGCGTCTACATCAGCAGAGATATATTCGCCAAGCTCCTCGTCTGTAAGCACTGGGGCCGGATCAGGAGAGTCCTCCACCGCTCTGACTTTGGGGTCTGAGAGGGTTATGTGAGCCCTCTCCGGCATCTTGGATGACTGCGGCGGTTTGCCTTTAAGACGCACCTTGAGGGGTGCCTCGGTTGCGCCTTCGATGAGTGGCGCCTTCCCTTGTAATTTTACCACCAGAGGAGCCGCTGTTTGTGGTGGCTTCCCCTTGAGGCGTATCTTCAGGGGAGCTTCGCGAGCTGGCGCTTTTCCTGATAGCTTGATGCTTATTGGAGGCGCCTTCTGGGGTGGTCTCCCTTTCAGACGGATTTTCAAGGGGGCGTCAGGAGTCACTTCGGGCTCCAAGTCCGGCTCTGTTGCCGTCTCTGCTTCATCATCGGCATCGTTGGCTTCCTCCTCGTCAAGTGGCTTGTACAAGTCGGGATCGGTGAAGTAGGCCTCAATCCCTTTGAAGGGATCGATATCTGCAAACTCCGTCCGGATGACGCCGTTGGTGGATACATATTTCATGCATTGGTGGAGCATGGAGGGCACCACCATGTACTCATGTAACCATGGTCGTCCGAGTAAGATGTTGTAGTTGACCTCGGCATCCACCACATAACAAGTTACCTCAGTTTTGAGGCTGCCGATGTAACACTTCAGCCGGATCTTGCCCAGTGGCTCGCTCTTGCTGGCGTTGAAGCCGCTGATGGTCGTATTGGAGGGCGCCAGTCGGTACATTGGGATCCCCAGCTTTGATAGCAGCGCCTTTGGAATGATGCTTAGGGAAGACCCCGGATCGATCTGAATCCTGCTCACCTTTACCGAACCGATGTACCCTGTGTAATACAACGGTCGGTTATGTCGGTGATGCTTGAGCAGCATGTCTTGTTGGGTGAAGGTTATGTTTGGGATAACTTCATCCGCACAATGACAGTGTGCACAAGTAGTTGGGAGGTCTTCAGGCTGCTTGACCTGACTGAGAAAGGATTCGGCATCCTTCAGAGCTTCGCAGAGAGCTTCTCGGGAGTCCTTGGAGAGACGCAGGAGCTCGAACAAAGACAGGCGTGCAGGAGTACTGGCCAGTTGTGTCAGAATGTCAAAATTGTGGGGCTTGGCTAGCCCCGAAGCATTTTCTTTCCGCAGAGGTCTGTCGAAACGGGCCTCCACTTGCTTTTGTTTATTGGCTGCTGAGGGCTTGGATGGACCCTCCTCAGGGATGGTGCCAGGAGGCACCACTTCGGCGGCAGCTTCACCGGGCTGGGAGTTCTGTTGTGCACGTGTCTGCACAGGAAGCGCCTCTTCCGTTGAAGAAGAGACCGTGCGGCAAGACTTGATCTTCCTGCCTTTTGCTTTGGAGGTAGGGCGTACCTCCGGTTGAGTTACCTCGGAGACGAGGTCGGGGTGAACCCAGAGGACCTCTCCTCGAGATGTGGTGAGTGGGACAAGTCCACTCACATTGTCATGGGTGGGTGGCAAATTCACCACGTCCATTGTCGCCTTAGGGATGGGGACGACGCCATCTTGTGTGGTAGTCGGCGGCAAGGTGCCAAACTGAAGTGACACCATATTAGCTGACACCGTCTTCTCTTCGTAGTCGACGGAGATTACATCCGCATTGATCATGCGCTGGATGTAATTTTTGAGGACGTAGCAGTCCTTAGTCGGGTGTCCGACAAACCGATGGTAGTGACAGTACCTCGGGTTGTCCACTTTCCCGACTTTATCGGGCCGCTTCGGGTCCGGAAGCTTGATCTTGTCACCCTGTTTCAGTATCTCAAAGAGTTGCAGGGTGTCGTCATCATTGAATGAATACACCTCCTTGGGTCTCGGTGCCAGTGGAGGCTTTTGAGTAGGCGCAGATGCGCCCTTCGAGGCATTAACAGTCAATGCCTGTTTTCCCTTTGTTTCTCGTCCGGAGTTGTTGGTTGCGGACTTTTTCCCCTTATCGTCAAAGGCGGGGAAGCTAACACCCAGAAGACGTGCATTGGCCGCCTTCTTCTCTGCAGCTTCAGCTTCAATGATTAGGGAGCTCCAGTCGGGAGGGGGAGTAGAGTTAAGCCAGAGCTTTACTGCAGGCAGCATGTTCATACTGCAAGCTGAGAGAAGCGCATGTTCTGGCATGCCTGAAGGTAGCCTGAAGCAGGCCTGACAGAAGCGTTCGATGAATGCCCGAACCGTTTCCTTGTCCTTCTGGCGTATCTCAATGAGAGACGCCATCGTCATGTCCTTCCCACCGTCGTAGAAGCGGTCGAGGAAGAGGCGTGTCAGGTCGTCGAAGGACGATATGGAATGATCGGGGAGGCTGCAGTACCAGTCATACGCCACCCCTTTCAGGGCCCCAACAAAGATGCTGGTGAGGAGCGCGTCCTCCTTTGGAAGATGCCCTGTCTGCGACTGGAAGTACGTCAGGTACCGTCGTGGAGAGTCCTTCCCGTCATACGGCGTGAGTGTTTATGGTTTATACTTTGGGGGATAAACCACCTTGTTCCACTCAAGGGGATAAGGCTGGAGAATGCCCATCTTCTGGCGCTCCTCCTGCCTGTTCTTGGACTCGAAGTGCTCCCGCAGATCTTTGATCATTTCGACCACGTCCTCCGTGGAGCTAGGAGTCGGGGAAGGAGGTACTACCTGGAGTGGAGCGTTTGAGGACTCCGATGTCCGGGGTGCTTCTGTGTCTGAGGGTATCCGCTGGAGGGGCACACTCGACTCTCCATTGGCTCCTGGGTCGGGACCATTTGAAGGTGTCCTGATCAAGGCCGACATCATCTCAAACACTGCTTGAGTCAGTGCTTGTATTGAGGCAGAGAGGGTTTTGAGTCCTCCCTCTAGCGAGTCTATGCGCTGGACAATGTCTTGTGGCGGCGCATCAGTCTCAAGATCACCCCCGGTCATGTATACTGTTATGACACGGCCGGAAGTGGATGGATTAGTTGAGGCTTCGCTCTCAGCCTCGCTCTCATGTGGGGGAGTGACTTCTCCTGGTGTTTGGCCACCCCCAGCCACATTCTGGAGTTCGTCTTCGACAGGCGCATCTGCAAGGGCCTGACTGCCCTCAGCTCTGTCTTGAAGGGCCTCTTCGTTTTCAGCACTACCCCCGGCGGTGTCCTGGAGGACATCGTCCTTTTGAGGGGCTTCAGGGAGGCCATCTTCGCCTTGATAAAGATCCGCCGCAGCTGTGCTTTGGACATCTTCGTCTTCGGAAGGAGGCTCGACAAGGGTCTGGCTACCCCCAGCTTCCTCCAAGGACTTCTTCCTCGACCGAGTGCCTTCGAACACTCCAGAGGTCGTGACAGCTGCCTTGGTTTTCCTCGGCTGGCTTTTGGATGAAGACGAGGAATCGGCAGTCGTCTTCCGGACAGATAAGGAATTGGAGATCACGTTGCATGACGCAATCTTTAGTTCCTCTTCTGCTGACACCTTCATCCCAAGGCGATGTCGGAGGGGTGTCGATGATTGTAGCCGTTGGAAGACCGACTGCTTTGGCGGTACTGCCGTCTTGCAACAGCAGTTGATGGTGACCACTGCACAAGTGTGCCCCGTGAGAGGCGCATCGTGCTTGTTGGTCAACTCTCCTGACCGGCGCTTGTGAGTGATCACGTTGCGCAAGTCGTTGGAGGAGAGTGCTACCCTCACACCCCTCTCAGGCGCATGGCAGGGCCAAGCGCCGGGGTGGTCGGGCGAGTGCTGCGCCCCCTGATCTAATACCAAGCAGGCATCACGATCAGTAGTGGGGGAACCACAGCATTTGAAGTGACTTGAACGGACCTCGAACGCACAACCAGAGGAGGCGCGGGAGTTCAAGACCACAGAGTTTGCCTCTCTCGGCTTGGTTGTGCACGCAGTGAATGCGCCCAAGCGAGATGAGGACTTTGAAGGTCGACTCGTTGTCAGTGCAGGAGCACCTGAGTCAACCTTGTACAGCTTGCCATCGGCAGCGCGCGTGATTGTAAGCGCGTGCCTCTGGCCGGCTGCTGGCATAGCACGTTTGTGGCGCATGGCCCGTGCCGCCTTGGATTTCTTCGTACCAGCCCGCTGGGGCGCATAGTACTCAGCATCCAAATTCTCCTCGCCGTTACAGCGAGTGAGTCTGTCAAAGACAGAGGCTCTTTGTGGCGCATCAGAAATAATACGCGGGGCATTGGCTGCGCCCCTGCTCCGTCGACGTATCTTCCTCGCCTGGGAGGAAGATGGCTGGGGAACGTGGTCAGCCGCACGCTTCCCCGAGAGATGCGCTGCATCAGCGGGCGCACCTTGACTGCTGAGGACGTCAGCAGGAAGGAAAGGCTGGACGGGCGCATCCCCTTCAACGGTGGTGCCCGAGGCGTCGACTTTGCGCACCCAGACTGCGCGGGTCTTCTTCGGCTTCGACAGCCGCTTCGAAGGACTCGCACTTCCTTCAGAAATGAACTCCTCGTATGCCTGTTGATTGAGGCGCACTACCAGCGTCTTATGGGAGGAGCCCACCTTCACGTCGTCGGCCTGTGACACGACTTTCTCGGTAGAGGAGAAAGAGGTCCCCAGCAGAGTCGTCAGCTTGTTTGCCATTAAAATTGTTTTGATTGAAATCTTAATACAAACAGAACAGTGATACAATATAGGACTTAGATGTAGTCCTAGGAGTACACTTTTGTTTAAGCTGGGTCCTTAGTGCCAATGGAGCGAGTGGTAATGTGTTGACTCCGTTGACCGGCTGACGGCGGTTATCGGTTCTCTGAAGGTGTTGATTGCTCTGGGTGCTGGAGCTTGCTGAGAGGAGGAAGACGTTGAGTGTCTAGAACTGCCTCTCCGGTGATTCTCTGTTGTGGATTCTCTGTGAGTCTTGTGTTCTGAGTCTCTGTGTGTGTGTGAAGGGGATGATCCTTCTATTTATAGTTTTGCAGGCTGGCTGCTCATGCGCGCATGTAGGATGCGCCGGTGTGGGGACGCCACGTGGAGGTTGCTGATGGAGGCGCATGGATGCTGCGCCCTGATCGAGGGGGAGAACTCGTCATACTGCTGTTGTGAGCCGGCACGTAGCAGAAGAGAAGATCTTTCCGTTGCTGAAATCTTGGACGAGTTGAGTCAAAAGACACGTGTCGTCGACTCATGGTTCGAAGATCTCGGATTTGGTGGAGAGGAGTGATCTGGTGGGCTGCGCCTTGGATTGGGCGCAGGAGGAGGCTGCGGCTCATAACCTTTAGGAGTTACAAACCATTTGGGGCGCATGGCTTTTGAGGCGCATGCAGGCGACTTTCCTTCTGTCTTTTGGGATCAGAGATCAGTCTGGGGCACATGGCTTTTGAGGCGCATGCAAAACTTCAACCGGAGACTCTTCTTCTGTCTTTAGGGATCAGTGAAGGGTCTGAGGCGCATGGCTTTTGAGGCGCATGCTGGTTTGGACGCATGGTCGTAGAGGCGCATGCGGGTGTGGACGCATGGCCGTAGAGGCGCATGCGGGTGGCCACGTGGCAGTAGCCGTCGGAATAGAGTCATGATGATGCTGACGTTGCCGACGCTTCGTTTTCTGAATAAAGCTGTCAACTGTTCAGACTTTGGGAGGCGTGCTGCCAACTCTGTCAGTTCAGCATTTAATGTTGGTGACGTTCGATGGACAGCTGAGTGGGCGCGTCGGTTGGCGTTCCACTCGGTATGGAGATGTGTGGGGGCGCATCCTCTATAATGCACCGAGTACTGTAGGGCGCGTCTGTGTGATGCGCCTAATGCCGAAGGGCGCGTCCGTGTGATGCGCTGTCTGGCTGGCGCATCGGACATGTCTTTTAATGATGCGGCTGTCTCGCTCTTCGAGTGCTATAAATAGCCGTTTGGCTGAATTCGAGGCGTTCGGTTCATCCATTTAATGTAAATTCCTTGCACGGAATTCGGAGGGCCATCCACTTGGCGCGTGGGTTTGATCTGCCCGGCCTATAAATAGTGGCATGGAGAGAAGATTTGCTTTTCATTCCCTCATGTACTTCCAATATGAACTTGAACATACGGGTGCATTCTGCTGACGAAGTGCTCCCGAGGGTGAAGATGAGACGCTGTGTTGTCTTTGATGCACTTGAAGGTGACTGTTACATCCAAAAGACGGAGTCGAGGGCTTCTGAGGCAGGCGGAAGGTGCCTGTTGCATCCAAAGATAGGGATGCTCGAGCCTCGTCTCCGTTATTCCGGAAGAGCCGTAGATCGAAATGGCGGTGCAAGGCTCTCTCTTCCTGCAAAGTGGGGTTTCCCCACTTTGATCGTGTCGAAAGCTGCTCCTTTAGCCGTGGTTTCGATCACGGTCTTCCTTCGGCTTTGGAGGCTCTTTCGAAGCCTCCCCTGGCCACAGCATTTGCGGTGCTCTTCTCTTCATTGGTTCCAGCCAGAGGGTTAAATGCTTTGTGTCGAAGCATTTATCGGGCGAGCCTGGTTGGAAGAGCGGCACATAACTGGGCTCTGCTCGGCCAGGTGAGCCTGGCTGGAAGAATTTGGCTGAAGGGATGCACATAACTGAGCTGCTGAAGAGATGATGGGATGCGCCTGGATGGAGGCGCATGATATCTGCTGCACCTCACTGGTGGCGCATAGTGATACTGCGCCTATCTGGAGACGCATGGTGGCCGCTGCGCTTATCTGAAGGCGCATGGTGGCCGCTGGCTGTAGACTTAGGCTCTTTCCTTTGTAGAAATTCTCCTTTGTACAACCTTTTCTAGACATGTAATAGACTTTTATATATAAATAAAAAGTCCTTCTTCAAATGTCTATACTTATTGACTTTGCTGTGAAGTTCTTCGTCTGAGTTCTGGCGCATGTAGTGTCTGGCGCATGGGCTTTCTGGTTGTGAAATTCCATGCTTCTACAGGTCCTTGGTTGGAGGTTTCAATGGTATCCATGACGTGAGATTTGATCTATTTGTGGAGCAAGTTTACCCTCCATGTTCTTCATCGACATCTTTTTCTTGTCAAAGCATTCTTATGGGACCTTTATCTTCCTCTTCTAGTTTCTTGAGTAGTAGATGTTCTCCTACTGTAAAGGATAAATGACTAGTAGAATTTTATGAGTGTTGAATTGAGATAGTAAAGAAAAGGAAATCGGATATGTGGCCTGGATCAATTACAGGCGTTGGTCAGATTTTCCTAAATGGTGTTGAAAAAGTTAGGCACGCTGTTAGGAAGGTATGTTTTGAATCTCGTCATCCATTCCATATTCTAAAATCTGAGCTGAGGAGGTACACCGTTTGCTGCAAGAATTACAAGACCCATGCTTGTTTGTGGAGCTTTCATGCTATATCCATTTCGAAAGATAATCAAATTTTTGAGGTAAAGAGGTATGTGGGAGAACACAATTGTGGAGCTGGCTATATGGATAAAGGTAATCTAGTTGTTCCAGCAAAGTTTATGAAAAGTTTGGTTAGTGACATTGTTCGGATGGATCCTAAAAAGTCGGCAAAATTAGTTGTTGATGAATTCAAGATTGACTACGGTTTATCTCTTACCTACGGGCAGGCATACCATGGCATTAGGTTGGTGCACCAAGAAATGTACGGAGATGATAAGAGCTTATATTGACTTGTGTTGGTTTGTCGACAAGGTAAAGGAAACCAATATTGGTTCCATTATCGACTTTCAGAAAGATGATACGTCAATGAGGTTTCAGCGGCTTTTTCTTTCATATGGGGCTTGCGTCGAAGGCTTTCAATATTGTCGCCGGATGCTATATTTGGATGCGACTTTCCTTACAGGGAGGTTTAGAGAGTGTTTGAAGTCTGCTACAGCGAAGAATGGTAAGCAACAGTTCTACCCTATTGCTTATGGTATAGTCTTGGGCGAAGATGGCGACAATTGGAAATGGTTCCTTAAAAATCTCAAGAATGTTGTTGGATGTAGTAGGCGTATCGTTTTTCTTTCAGATCAAGGCACCGGTTTAGTTTCTGAAGTTCCCAAAGTGTTTCCAACTGCTTACCATAGCTATTGCTATTATCACATGAAGAATAACATACCGCCGAAGGAGAAAGGAAATGAAAGAGTGTATCCGCATGTACTTGAAGCTTGAAGGCAAGCAGTATATGCTCTAACTCCAGGTGTATAAATAAGACAGATATATACAGCTTTTCTGTGCATTCTTCTTTATTTTAACAAGTAGAATGAACATTCTCCGTGTAAATAACACGGAGAATAGTATTCGCCGTGTTGCCTAGAACAGAGAATGTTCGTTCTCCGGTTTAAAATACACGGAGAATGGCATTCACCGTGTCATTAAACACGGATAATTCCATTCTCCGTTAGTTTAGAACGGAGAATACAATCCTCCGTGATTTTAACACGGAGAATGACATTCTCCGCTTTTCTAATACGGAGAATGGTCATTCTCATGCGTTTTAACACTTAGAAAGATCATTCTCCATTTTAGTTGACACGAAGAATGGCATTTCCCGTGTTATTAACAAGAAGAATGATCATTCTCATGGGTTTTAACGCTTTCATCATCACCCTCCGTGTTATTCTGCGTTTAAAAATACACGGAGAATGACATTCTCCGTGTTAAATTAAACGGAGAATGGTCCCTATTTTTTCATGTGCTTGTTCCTTGATTTCCATCTTTATTAATTATTATTTTTCCTATATAAAGGTGGGTATAAATAAGCAATTAAGAAGATTTATTATTTGAATTGTGGTCATGTTGTGAAATAGAAGGATAAACAAAAGCCTAAAAATTGGAAAATGCATTCTTCCCTGGATGTAGATACGGCGAGGTTGCTTCTAGTTGTGCAGAGTCATTCAATTCATGGATAAAGGCTGAGAAGAAAATGCCTATTTCAGCACTTGTAAATGTCATCCGAGTGAAGATGATGAAGATGATTTCGGATTGCCACAAGGATGCAAGTGATTTAAATAACATGTTGACTCCATACGCCGAGAATATGCTGAAGCAGCTTACAGATGATGGCATGTCTTATAGGGTATATCGGTCCGATAATTTTGAGTTTGAGGTGATGGCTTGTACTTCCTCCCACTTGGTGAATCTTCTAGATTGGCATTGTAGTTGTCGTAGATGGAAGGTATATGGATTCCCATGTAGCTATGCAATCTAATGTATCAGATTTGGTTCCGAAAAATCTGTCTACGATTTTGTGGAGCAGTACTGGACATCAGATTTCTACCAGAAGGTATATTCATACACTATTCGTCTAGTTCCAGATTCTGAAAAACAGTTTGAAAATAATTCAACTGATTTGGTCCTACCCCCTGTTCCGAAATGGGGTTCCGGCCGACCAAAGGCGGACCGTTATAACAGCAATTATTAAAACAAGGGAAAAGAGAAGAGGAAGGTTAGGTGCCATAATTGTCTTGAATTAGGTAATCACAATCGCAGCACTTGCCCTCTTCCCCCACGTGCTTCTACGGTGGTCGAGGAGGCAACGCCCCCTCGTTAATACATATACATATATTCTTCCTTTTATATAACTATTTTTTAAAAAATACATTTCTTACAATTTTGATATCAATGGTGCTATTTTGAAGTCTGTTATATCTAATGTTTCACAGTTTTTGAATGCATAATGGTCATTCTCCGTCATTATTACACGGAGAATGCCATTCTCCGTTTTAAATTATATGGAGAATAACATTCTCATTCGTTTTAACAATGAGAATGCCATTTTTCGTGTAGTTCGACACGGAGAATGAACATTTCCATTCGTTTTAACACTTATAATGGCATTCTCCGTACTAGATTAACACGGAGAATGAGATTATCCGTTTCAAATTACGTGGAGAACAGACTTCTCGTTCATTTAACACTGGGAAATCCATTTTCCGTGTAATTCAAGACGGAGAATGAGATTCTCCGTTTCGTATTACACGGAAAATAGCATTCTCATTCGTTTTAACACTGGGAAATCCATTCTCCATTTTAACTTACATAGAGAATGATCACTCTCATGCGTTATAACACTGTAAATGCTATTCTCCGTTTAATTCAACACGGAGAATGACATTCTCCGTGGTAAGTAAACAGAGAATGACATTATCAGTTTAATTAAAACAGAAAATGTCATATTCTCATGTATACTGTGAATATCATATTCTGCGTGATTTTATTATAGAAGACACCGCAGATGTTACAAAATATACAGACAGAGAAAAATGAAATTCAAACAGAAGTTATAGAAAGAAGGTCTTTTATTAATATGTGTTCAAAGGATCTATTACGGATTCAGAAAGACTCATAATGTTCTTCTACAAAGGATCTATTACAAATACTCATATTGTTCTTAAAGAAAGCATCTATTACAAATTCAAAAAGGCCTAAAGAAGCATACAAGAGGGTTTATCTTCACAGAAGTGCAACCCTTATTCTTCTTCGTGCACATACAAGTGGGTTTATCTTCACAGAAGTGCAACCCTTATTCTTTTTGGTCCACATGCAAGAGGGTTTATCTTCACAGAAGAAAGCATCGAAGCGTATTCCTCCTTTCCTGTATCCGTATCCCCGAATGCCTGAATGAGCAGGACAGAGCACTACCTGTGGCTCTTCCGGCATAACGGAATGCTAGGCCGTTTCTGAGAAGGGCATAGCATGACACCCCAACTTTTTGACAAAGCACGAGGACTGCCAAGATGTTGTTCAGGTTCGAACAAGATCTTCCAATGCATCTCGAGATTCACTACTACGTGTTCTTCTACAAGGACATAACTACTTTGAACGAAGAGATCCACAGCCAACAGCCAACTGATGCCAGGCCATTCTCCTCTCAAAACTAAGTCAGGGTCGTGCATACTAGGAAGGGAAAATTTATGAAAGGCCCAAAAATTGGGTTTCAAAGCAATTTCCAGTATGGGAGTGCTATGAAGATGATGGAGTTTGCTCCTCAAAAAAGCCCTTTATATAGGACATACTGTCTAATAAATGCAGATGAACCTAATAGTTAGCATGATGAATCTCATTTAATAGATTCATTCCGCAAACTACTCAACTTCTCTTCCTAAAAAAAAGGTAGCATTTAAGAGTTGTTACATGTGGATTAAATGTCGCAAACTCCTCATTTAATAGGTCCGTTGCATGTAATTTAAAACAGATAATGATCTATCATGCATGGAATGACCATTCCCCGTGTTAAATAACATGGAGAATGACCATCCTTATGTGTTTTAAAACTAAAATGACCATTCTCCGTCTTACTTAACACGCAGAATGTCATTCTCTGTTAAATTAAACGGAGAATGGCATTCTCCATCTTACATAACACGGAGAATGACATTCTCATGCGTTTTAAAACTAAAATGATCATTCTCCGTCTTACTTAACACGCAGAATGAATTCTCCGTGTTAAATTAAACGGAGAATGGCATTCTCCGTCTTACATAACACGGAGAATGACATTCTTCGTGTTATTTAAACAGAGAATAGCCATCCTCATTCGTTTTAACACGGAGAATGACCATTCTCCATGTTACTTAACACGGAGAATGGACATTCTCCGTGTTAAATTAAACGGAGAATGGCCATCCTCATGTGTTTTAAAACTGGAATGACCATTCTCCGTGTTATTTAGCACGGAGAATATTCATTCTCCTATAAGTACAATAGAGAAGGCCATTCTCCGTTCTAAAGTACACGGATAAAGAATATTCTTCGTACTATTTAACACGGAGAACGGACATTCTTCGTACTATTTAACACGGAGAACATACATTCTCCGTATTCAATAACACGGAGAATTGCCATTCTCCGTTTTAATTAACACGAAGATTGGCACAAAATGGTCATTCCTCATTGTGAATTTGACTCAAAATGGTCATTCAAAAATGATATAAATACATAACAATATAATATAAGACAGAGCAGATGTAACAAATGACGCATACACAGAAGAATATAACTGCATTTCCATATATACAGAACAATATAATATAAAGTTCTTAGGCCTGTGTATTTTTCATAATGTGTTCAGGATCTGCATTTGGACTTTTAAGCAACTTCTTAAGCCATGCCAACCTAACAGTTGTAATCTTATTGTGAATGTCATCATCATTTCCTCTTGGTGGTATTGTGAAGGAATAAATCATCAAGCACTTCATATAATATGCCGTGTACAAGAGGCAGTTGGTTCCTTGTTGTTGTGGGCAGTTTAAACAAAATCTCGTATCTGTGCTCTCATACTCTATCGTCGCCTTGTATTTTTCCCTCATCATCTCAATTTTTCTCCTTATGGTAGGCTCCAAGACCTTCCTCAAATCACTACTAAAATATAACGATTTAGCGACGGTCCTATCCGTCGCTAATCCATCGCTAATTGAAATTACCGACGAATTACTAACGGATATGAGCTGAAAAAATCCATCGGAAATAACCTCGTCGCTAAAACTAGTCCGTCGCTTCGCGACTACTTAGCGACGGATTACCGTTGGCAACATCATTACAGTTAGCGACGGCTAGCCGACGGTTTTCTGTCAACTTCAACAGTCTAAAATTATAATGTAGGAACATTTAGCGACGGCGCTATCCGTCGCTAAACTGTCGTTAAACGCGTATCAGAGGGTTTCTGATTCGCAAAATATGTCCCTAATCCGTCGCTAATCTGTCAATAACCTCGTCGGATGAACGGTGGAGTATCGACGGATATTCCGTCGACATGCTCCTAGATATCTTTCATAATTCCAGGACCTCGACGACGGATAGCCCGTCGGGTTTTAGTCGCCCATCCGTCGCTAACAGGGAATCCCCCAGTTAGCGATGGATAGTCCGTCGAAAAGTAGCCACCAGTCGGTATCTGGGAATATTTTAAAAAAATAGCATAAAACTGGACATTCCCAATATACACAATTTCAATATACAAAACACACAAATAAAATCCCAAGCAATTCCAATATACACAATTCCAATATACAAAACACAAATATTAAATATTCAATAAAACACACAAACAATTCTAACACACAAATATTCTAATATACAAAACACACAAACAATTCCAATACATAAATATCCTAGGCATTCAAATTGTTCAACAAAACACACAAATATTCAATATTTAAACACAAATATTCAATATTCAATAAAAAGGAAAATCGACTTTGGCCTCAGCAAAGACCGCAAGTCAGACGATGAATCCTCACAGCCAGGGACCATAGTTGCGTTGAGGCATGTACCATTCTATCAGCCACTTTGCATACGAAGGCTCAATCTGGTTGAGGTCTTCTGTAGGGACAGGAGGGTCAGTCCCGATGCTACTACTCTTTGACGGTAGCTCCTCCTTAACTTCAACCTTGGGAGCAATCTCTTTCCTGATGGTCATCGGTTCTTCCTTGATCTCGACCTTTGGTAACACCTCCTCCTTAACAGTCATCGGCTCTTGTTTGACGATGGGGACTTCCTCCGTATTGACCTCCAAGGGTTCCTTGCCTCGACCCCTTCCTGGACTAGCAGCACCACCTCGGGGAGTCTTGGGAGCCATCTTTTTGACAACAGAAATTTTTATATAGGATAAAGAAATTTACTCAAATTATAAAAAAAGTAAGAAGTTTATAGAAATTGTAATCGGAGTAATAAAATGACATTAGATATGACGTGTCGTAGTGGTCAGACGGGAAGGGGGTGACGCGCCACCACCCATGGCGCACTTGGGGGACGCCTACAAATAACAGGGACACTGACGCACAAACATGAAGGATCAGTGTTTTCTAGTTCTCTTCCATCCATCCATTCCTCCGTTCTGATCAAGCTTCTTCCTTCTCCTCTCCTCCACCATGGCTCTGGACCCATCTGCTCCTTCCTACTTACCTTCTTCTTATTTGATCACTCTCTCACAGCCACATATGATATCCAGCTCAAGTGTAGAGTTGGGGAAGAAGAAGTGGGCAGGAAGAGGGGGAAGCAGCACAGTCGACGGCATGACCTGGAGGAAGTACAAAGGTTTTGCTGGAGGTGTTGACAATTTTCCCAGGATGGTGTTGAAGAGCAATTGTAGAGTCGGCCGAAGGAGGCTCCTTCGGCCGACTCTACACTTGCTCCTCAACACCATCCTGGGAAAATCGCCAGCACCTCCAGCAAAACCTCTGTACTTCCTCCAGGTCATGCCGCCGGCTGTGCTGCTTCCCCCTCCTCTTCCTACCCACTTCTTCTCTCCCGACTCTACACTTGAGCTGGATATCATATGTGGCTGAGAGAGTCAAATAAGAAGAAGGGAAGTAGGAAGGAGCAGATGGATCCAGAGCCATGGTGGAGGAGAGGAGAAGGAAGAAGCTTGAGAGAGTAAAAATCTGTATCACAAGACTAACAGAATTACTATGTAATCATGTACTCACAAGACTAAAAATCTGTATCACAAGACTAACAGAATTATGTAATCATGTATCACAAGACTAAAAATCTGTATCACAAGACTAAAAATCTGTAATCATGTACTCACAAGACTAAAAAGTCTGTAATCATGTATCACAAGACTAACAGAATTATGTAATCATGTATCACAAGACTAAAAATCTGTATCACAAGACTAAAAATCTGTAATCATGTACTCACAAGACTAAAAAATCTGTAATTATGTATCACAAGACTAACAGAATTATGTAATCATGTATCACAAGACTAACAGAATTATGTAATCATGTATCACAAGACTAAAAATCTGTATCACAAGACTAAAAATTTGTAATCATGTACTCACAAGACTAAAAATCTGTAATCATGTATCACAAGAGCCATGGTGGAGGAGAGGAGAAGTAAGAAGCCATTGTGACGTTGGTAGCATGAGAGAGTAAAAATCTGTATCAAAAGACTAACAGAATTACTATGTCATCATGTACTCAACAATAACCGGATGTAACTGGAGTCGTTGGGCCTATCGTGCAGTAATTGGTGGATCCGCTGGTATAGGCGGATGTACTTAGTATCTATTGTATCAGATTAGTATCGGTCTATCGGTTTGGTATAGGATGTATCAGATTGGTATCGATCTATCGGTTTGGTATCGTCCTATCCGATATGTACATGTATCGGCCGTATAGCTAGGATTCATATTGGCCTTATCGATTTGCTATTGGTCATATCCGATAGGTATCGGCCTTGTTGGATTAGTATCGACCATTTCGGATTAGTATCGTAAAAGGTTTAGTAACAACTGTACTTGGATTTCTCTCTTCTCGAGCTAAAATACCATTGCAAGAGAGTCACCAGATCGTGATTGGCCAGTTACAGTAACATACATGCTTCCTTTTCTATCAGAAAAAGTGAGATTGAAAAGGAAGCATGTATGTTCTGTAACTGGCCATCTACGCTCTCGTGACTCTCTTGCAATGGTAATCTCGCTCTAGAACAGATAAATCCAAGTACAGTTGTTACTAAACCTTCCACGATACTAATCCGAAAAGGTCTATACTAATCCAACACGGCCGATACCTATCAGATATGACCAATACCAAATCGATAAGGCTAATACGAATCCTAACTATACGGCCGATATATATCGGATAGGACGATACCAATTCACTAAGACAAATACCAACCGATACGGCCCATACCAAACCGATAGATCGATACTAATCCGATACAGTCAATACTTATAAGTACCTACGGTTGAGGAGGTTGATCCGCTGGTACATCCATGTACGATCAACGAAGTAATGATCCATTTCAATTTGGATGTAAAAATCTGTATCGTAAGACAAACTAAACATAATTTGTTCGATACCGATACCTTTATACACGATATATATATATATATATATATATATATATATATATATATATATATATATATATATATATATATATTTGAAGAAAAAA
Source organism: Iris pallida (assembly GCA_029216955.1). Lineage (NCBI taxonomy): Eukaryota > Viridiplantae > Streptophyta > Magnoliopsida > Asparagales > Iridaceae > Iris > Iris pallida. Next base: position 12,709,930 of record JANAVB010040218.1, on the reverse strand, counting down.
AATATATATATATATATTTGAAGAAAGTGTAATTAATTTCGGTAATCACTCCCATTGGTATTCGAACTCTGCCCACAAGGGCCACATGCCTCCACACTAACCACTTCGATACCGATACCTTTATACACGATATATATATATATGTATAAATATATATATATATATATATATATATATATATATATATATGTATAAATATATATATATATATATATATATGAAGTAAGTGTAATTAATTTTGGTAATCACTCCCATTGGTATTCGAACTCTGCCTACAAGGGCCACATGCCTACACACTAACCACTATATTGGAAAAAGGGCAATTATCATTCAAAAATGGTTCGATACATCTCAGCCAATATTCGTGGCTCTACGAGGTAAACTCATACATGACACATCATACTCAATGTTATGTAATAAAGCCCTAACCGTGGTCTGAACTGACTAAAAAATGCACGTATTTCTCTCCCTTCATATATGTCACACCGCAGCAGCTAATCTGAGTCGAGCCTTCGAATACCATGGAAGACCGCTTCGCTTCCTACTGACTATATTTCGTACCACCTCCGAAATAGTGTAATTTATGTCTGCAGGAAGATGAAGTCGCCTTCTTATATATATATATATATATATATATATATATATATATATATATATATATATATATATGTATGTATATATATATATGTGTGTGTGTGTGTGTGTGTGTGTGTGTGTGTGGAAAAAGGCCAAAATATTGGCAGCCATTACAAGTACACCCCACCAAAAGAAAAGCAAAACGTGAATTACAATGGCAAAAACAGATGTAACTCCACGAAGGATCTACAGAAACCTCTATACGACCCCGAACAAAAAATTGACCTATCTCTGGTTCCGTGGATTCTTGAAGATCCTTTGGGATTTACGAAACATGATGGTGACTACACCTCGCCGCCATATCAACTTGACGGCGAACTTTTGATACCAATTGTTCCCCACTGAACGTGTACTCCTGAAACCTAGCTTTGTTTCGGTTCTTCCAAATAAACCAAACAATTGTGGCTGCAACAATGTGGTTCCCGTGTCTCGCATCGTCATTCCACCGCGCTTGCAAATGTTCAGGAAGCCCCCCAACAGCAAACACCCACCCCCCGCCCCCCGCCCGGCACCCAACACAATCCATCCGCGCCCCCTCCCTCCCTCCCTCACCGTCGGCCCCCGAGACAGCTTACCCCCTCTACCCGAAACCCTACCCCTGCTCTGAAATCCTAAACCCTATCCTGCCTCCCGCCCTTAACACCCTTCCCCCCCCCCCCCCCCCCGCCCCCACTCCCTCTCCCCTACCCCGCCGGCCCGACCCCCCTAAACCGAAAAACCTATATGTTAAACAGAGAGAGAGAGATGAGAGAAAGAGAGAGCATACCTGAGAGAGAGAGAGAGAGAGAAAGAGAGAAAGAGAGAGAGAGAGAGAGACCCATCGGAGAGAGCTTCGCCGGAGAGAGAGACCCGTCGGTGAGAGCTCGCCGTCGGAGAGATAGAGAAAGAAAGGGGGGAAGAGAGAGAGTCTTTCTCACGCCCCAGTACCAAAATATGGAGTTGGACTTGGCCAGCTACTCCATATGAGGTATACAAACGTCATACGACGATCGTGGCTGTCGAGAGACAAGGGGGTGTATGCTACATTCAAGTCTCCTATGGTCACACAAAACAACTATGTCTCAATCATTCAAAGCAAGAAAAATCAATTAATGAACATATAAGATAAAGCAGTAAGGCGTCCTTGACGCTTCATCAAAATGATCATAGGGATCTAGCTTTATAAGTTAGCTAGCCCAGAAAGTCATAGGTACAAAATTGTATTCAGCTACAGTCTGATTTAATTACAATTACACAAAGACAAAATATCTAGATTAGCCGGCTAAACAGGTGCCGGTGGCTAAACACCAGGACATAAGTAAAGATACGTGAGTGGTGAAGAAGAAACCCACTCGAGTCCTCCGCCAGCCATGCACCTAGTATGCACCATTGACGTCAGAGAAGAAGATCGGATCCTCAGGCTTTGCTACATGATCTGGCCAAACAAAACCAGCGGGGTCAGCCCCGAATAGCAAGTACCACAAGGGAGCACAAAAGAGTGAGATAAAACCCAGGCATAAAATAATATTAGTAATAATATTAGTAATAAGCTTCCGGTCGTAACCTCAGTCCATAGCCTGTCCTAGCACGACAGACCAACCCAACAACCAAACAAGGACATGGGTTGGACCACGCACCATGACAGTCCATGTTCCTCGGCTACTAACGGAAGGCTCAAGCACAGTCAAGTCCTTTTCCAAGCGGCCATTCATTCCTGCGGCTTTCAATATTTTGCAGAGTTATCCCCGCGATACTGATTAAAAGGAATCCTCAGATCGTGTCAACCCAGCAGGGCTAGCCAAACCATAAGACCTATAACACATTGAATATGCACCAGTCCTCCGGAGGGCTATCGCGCTAAAACATTTAACTCATAGCTCGTAGGAGTCGGATATAGCCTTTCGCTAAAGGCGAATAGAACCATATCTGTGGCGGCCAACCCGACACGTCAGGTCTAGGCCTGGGGTGGCTAGCATGGCACGATCTCGGAATTCTTTCCACCCAATACATCTACCAAGTTAGTTGCCTAGTTAATTCCTAGGTTATACTCAGAGTTCACATGTCGTGGTCACATGTTCGCTCCTCTAGATGTCGTACATTGTACGAGTAACCCAAGAAGGAATCCGTACTGGCTCATGGAGTCATACGTATGTACTCCCTTCTTGGTGTAGTGCAACACACAACACATACCACGTCATTGCTACCGACCATTTACTATGTAAATGCTAGACTCTTGATAGTACTGGCAGGTATCACGTAGGAACACTTAGCGCTTAGGATTGCACCTCGGTGCTCACATAGGTTGTACCTCAGTACACACGTAGGATTATCCATCCATCACATAGGAAGTCAAATTAGAAATGAGGAGTAAGACACATAAAAACATGCGGCTGAAGCTCATGCGGCCAGACTACATGCGGCCGAAAAATGAAGTCTGCATGACTTCATGCGGCTCAGGAAAGCGGGATCTTACGGCTGCTAAAGCTTATGCGGCCAACTGTCATGTGCCATACGGCCAGAAGACCGAGCTCATGCGGCGGGATAGAGCGGGCGCATGCGGCTCAGGACGAACAGGGCGCATGCGGCTCAGGATGAACAGGGCGCATGCGGCTCGGGAAAGCAGGCATATGCAGCTAGAGAGTGAGGTCTTATGCGGCCAAGAACCAACAAACATATACGGCAAGGTTCTTGCGGCTAAGGCCTATGCGGCAAGGAAGGGAATGGCTCATGCGTCTTAGAGAACCGGGCTTATGCGGCCAGGAAAGAACTAAGAACCAAGTCCAAGTGGCCAGGGTTAAGGAGTCTTATACGGCTGAAGATAGTACGGGCATATGCAGCCAAGGAGAAAGCGCATGCGGCTGGGAAAAGAACAGGGCGCATGTGGCTGGTGAAATACGATAGTATGCGGCTCAGTCAAACAATGCAGCTAAAGGAACTCATGCGGCTAAAGGAACAGAAGTTCATGCGGCTACTGAATATGTGGCTACGAAAGGCTACTGCGGCTGCAAGCTGGTTTATGCGGCCGGAGAAGCTTATGCGGTTGGAAAGCTTATGCGGCTGCGAAAGCTTATGCGGCCGCACGGGACTGTTCATTATCCCTGTCAGAGCCAGCACAGGCGAACCTAGGAGATGCCCAAATAATGTTTTGGTCATAACTTCCTCAAAATAAATCAAAATGTAGCTTTTCAAAGGTCAAAATTGTGTAGAATAAAATTTTCTACAACATAGGACCATTGGTTTTCGAAAATAGCCAAGTTTGATAGATCAAAACTATGAAAACCCATGAAACACTAGTTTTTAGGAACTTAGATCTACACAAATCTAGCCATTAAAATCAAAACTTCAAGAACTAAACTTGTAGAGAATGAAGTGAAGAACATTATAGGCAAATAATATCAAGAAAAAAATCAAGAATGGAAAATTCACTAATCTCCACTTTTGAGCAAGTTGTACTTGCCTATGGGTGGTGGTTGAGGAAAATAAATGAAAGAGTGAATGAGGAGAGAGAGTGAGAAAGAGAATATAAATAAGGGTTTTAGGAAAACCCTAATCTCTAATCTCTATCCATTCCACTAATATCAAGCTTAAGAGCTATATGCCACCATTAATAAAAATAAACAGAATAATACACATGCTAAATACTGATACCGTATACAGAATCGATGAAGAATACATATATCGGGATCGGAGAGTGACATCTCTATCCTCCTTAGAAAAATTTTATCCTCAAAATTTTAGCCAAGACAAAGATAGAGATATCCGGGCAAGCAAGGTACAATTACAATCTACGCAAGCAACCTATCATTAGCAATCATTGATCATACATTTCAAAATTTACCAAGGCATAAGGAGAAACATACCTTCCGAGTCGAACAAGTGTGGATATCGAGATTTAATCTCATCCTCGCGCTCCTAGGTTGACTCTTCCGAAGAGTGATGGCTCCAAGCGACACGGACAAGGCTGATAGTCCGGTTCTTGTGCACCTTCTCTCGTCGGTCCAAAATAGACACGGGTTGTTCCTCGTAAGTTAGGTCGGTACCAACGACTAACTCTGAATGGTCGAGGACATGACTCGGATCTGGGACATACCCACACAACTGAGATACATGAAATACATCATGTACGTCAGATAGCAAGGAAGGAAGGGCAAGCCGATAAGCAACATCGCCTACCCGAGCGAGAACCTCAAAAGGACCAACGAATCTTGGACTAAGCTTTCCTCGGGTTCCAAATCAAATGACACCCCAAGTTGGCAAAATTCGCAGAAATACTTGGTCACCAACACTAAACTCTAGAGACCTACGATGCTGATCTGCCCAGTGGCGGTGTCTATCTTGCGCGACTCGAAGCCGTTCCCTGATCAACTTGACTGTCTCTACGGTCTGCGTGATCATCTCTGGTCCCAACAATTTTTGTTCTCCCACATCGTCCCACGCAAGAGGGGACCTGCACTTCCTTTCATATAATGCTTTAAATGGTGACATCTGTATACTTGCCTGATAACTATTATTGTAAGAGAACTCTGCTAGATGAAGATGATCTTCTCAAGTTTCGTCGAAGTTTAAAGTATAAGCCCGTAACATATCTTCTAAGGTCTGAATGGTTCTCTCTGATTGTCCATCTGTCTGCGGATGATAGGCTGTGTTGAACCTCAACTTGGTACCCAAACTTTGATGTAAATTCTGTTAGAAGTAAGAGGTGAACCGTGTGTCCCGATCTGATATTATGCTGACTGGAACACCATGCTACCTCACAATGTGCTTCATATACATTTCTGTCAGCTGCTCAGTAGACTACCCTACTCTAAAAGGAAGAAAATGTACAACCTTCGTGAGCCGATCCACGATTACCCAAACTGCGTTTATGCCGATCGGAGATCTAGGTAAACCGGTAACAAAGTCCACCGTGATGTGCTCCCACTTCCACTCCGGAATATGAAGCGGCTGTAACAATCCTGCTGGTCTCTGCTGCTCTGTCTTTACTTGCTGGCATACCAAATATCTGGAAAACCTCGCTATCTCCCTCTTCTTACCATTCCACCAAAAGTGCTGCTTCATATTCTGGTACATCTTTGTGCCTCCGGAATGAATGGAATAAGGAGAACTATGAGCTTCTGACATAACTTCATGTCGAAGGTCTCCACCTGGTACACAAAGACGGTTTCTAAACCTAAGTGTACCATCCTCATGGATTACTAACTCCTTCCTGAAACCTGACTCACACTCCAATCGAAGCTTCTGGATTCGCGGATCCTCTGCCTGGGCTGCTCTGATCCTCTCTACAAGAGTAGACTGAATCTGCAAACTGGCCATAACTCTCATATCTTGTGGCATGATCACTTCAATTCCTATTTTCTGAAGATCTTCCAAAATGTGCCTCTGTATGGTTAGAATAAAGGCAGCACCTCTCTTGCTCAAGGAATTTGCTACCACATTCGCCTTGCCAGGATGATACTGAAGATTTACATCAAAGTCTTTCAGTAATTCCAACCATCTTCTCTGCCTCATGTTCAGGTCCCTCTGGGTAAACACATACTTTAAGCTCTTATGATCAGTGTAAATGTCCACTCGATTCCCATATAAGTAGTGCCTCCATAACTTAAGCAAAAACACTACTGCTGCTAATTCCAGGTCGTGAGTCGGATAGTTCTTCTCATGATCTCGAAGTTGTCGAGACGCATATGCTATCACCTTACCATGCTGCATCAATACACATCCAAGTCCTTTCCTGGATACGTCACAATACATTATAAACCCTCCCGATCCTACTAGAAGTGTCAAGATCGGGGCTGAGATTAATCTCTTCTTTAACTCCTCAAATGATGTCTGACACTCTGCTGACCAAACAAACTCTACATCCTTATGCGTCAAACGCGTCAAGGGTGCCAAAATTCTGGCAAAGTCTGCCACGAACCTTCGGTAGTAACCTGCTAATCCCAAAAAACTACGCACTTCTGCTACCATCTTCGGAACGGGCCAATTCTCTACTGCCTCAACCTTCTTCGGGTCTACTGACACTCCTGCTCCAGAAATAATGTATTCCAGAAATAAAATATGATTCAACCAAAACTCACATTTATTAAGCTTCGCATGAAGTTGATGCTCCCTCAAGGTCTGTAAAACTGCCCGAAGATGTTTCTTATATTCCTCCTCACTACTGGAATAGACGAGGATGTCATATATAAATACTGCTACAAACTTATCCAAATAGGGTAGAAAGATGTGATTCATCAAATCCATGAATACTGTTGGGGCATTAGTCAGTCCAAATGGCATCACCAGAAACCCATAATGCCCATACCGTGATCTAAATGCTATCTTGGGTATGTCCTGCTCCCGGACCCTCACTTGATAATATCCAGATCGAAGATCAATCTTCGAGAAGATGCAAGCCTTACTCAATTGATCAAACAAGTCATCAATCCTTGGTAACGAATACTTGTTCTTCATGGTTACTACATTCAGCTGTCGGTAATTAATGCAAATCCACGGCAATCCATCCTTCTTAGGTACTAAAATCACCGGGACTGCCCAGGGCAAATTACTGTCTCTGATAAACTGCTTCGCCTTCAATTCTTCTTCATGCTGGTACAACTTGTCCAACTCTGACTACGACATCCTATAAACTCTGCCAACTTTAGGCTCCATCCCATGATTCAGCTCAATGCAAAACTCAACATCTCTTACTGGTGGTAAACCTGGAAGCACATCGGGAAATACATTAGTAAACTCTCTGGCCACTCTTGGAATCTGTTTCTGCTCTGCCATTGCTTCTGCAACGATGCCCTTGGGTCGATCTTCTAATAATCGGACAAAGACGAACTCCTCAACGCCAGGTATCTTAAATACTACCCTACCTTCCCGACAATCTATCGTCGCATGACTGTCTCTCAACCAGTCCATGCCTAGGACAACGTCAAAGTTGCCCATAGGGAACTCAATCAAAGATACGGGAAATAATCGCCCACTCACTACGACTGGATATGCTAAGCACAGTCTGCTAACTCCTACGAGCCTATTACCAGTGAGTATATTCATCCTCTCTGGCAATGCCTCGAATTCCAATCTAATACGTGTCGCAAATCGTACAGATATAAATGAGTGGGTAGCCCCAGAATCAAACAATACTACTACAGGAAATGAGGTAATAGAAATATTACCTGCAACCACATCGCCTGAAGCTAGCGCATCCTCCAGTGATAAGGTGAAGGCCTGGCCCTGGTCTTGCTGAACTCCCTCCTGCTGCCTTCATCGACCATGCTGTCGCTGAGGCCTCTCTGGGCCTTCCTGGTTCTGTGCCTGGCAAAACATCTGAGCCTGCATTGTTAGACGCTGGGCTAGCGGCCTTACGGCCAATGCTGGTCCTCTGCTCGATGCTGCCCCTAGAGCTGGCAATATAGGAAACTGCTGAATTGGCCCTCCTGGCCTCTGTATCATAGGAAAATTGGCAAGCCTATGGTCTGGACTGCCACACCTCATGTATAACCCATTAGCTGAATGACACACATCCCTAGTGTGCCCTCTTTTACCACAATAAATACATCCAATGGACGTCCCCTGGCGCTGCTGCTGGTTCCTCTGCTGCTGATGTCGTACTGGTGTTGTTATCTCTGATACCGTCGTCCTCCGCGGCGCTCCTGACTCATGAATACGGAAGCCTGGTGCTGGCACCGATGTTTGCTGTACTGCTCCTCTGCTCCTACTCTAGGGATAAGACCTCTTCGGGCCCCCATGTCTTGTCACCAACCTTTGTTGGGTGACTTCATGCCTCCGAGCTGCCGTTAAAATGGCATCAAAATTCTGATAGTCGTGTCCTTCTACTAGCTGTAGAATCTCTAAATGAAGTCCCTGCTGGAACCTCATAGCCTTCTCTGGCTTTGTAGCTACCATCGTTGGTACAAATGACTCAGTCTGCAGAACTCCGCTGCATATCCATTTACCGTCTTTCCAGCCTGCTTGAGACTGATAAACCTCTGCTGTAGCTCATACCTTGCTACCACGCCAAAGTACTTGGCTTTGAATCTGGTACAGAAGCTATCCCAGGGAACAGGATGCCTCAGTCTAACCTCTTCTGATGTCCACCAATCGCGGGCGAGATCCTTAAGTATCAGTCTGACCTGGTCAACCTTCTCTTCTGCTAGAACCTTTGTTGCGGTCAATATGGCCTCAGTTTCCTGAAGCCAAGCATCCGCCGTGATGGCATCCTTCGTACCGTCAAAATATCTCGGGTTGAGTCGACAAAAACTCTCCGATGCTCCCGAATTATTCCTGACACTTCTCTCAAGGGCTAATTGTAACCCCTAATTCAGGAGCACATTATGTTCCTGCTGTCAGGTCTGTTATTGCTGATGAGCTGCCACCTGTTGCTGCTGAGTGGCCAGGAATCCCCGAATGACCTCTAGGAGTGCTGCAGCATCAGGTACTGGTGTCGTTGCTGGCACCGCTGGGGGTACGGGAGTTTCTAGAACCTGCGGTTCCACTGGCTCTGATATCACTTCCACTCAGATCTGGTCAGGAGAATGTATTCCTTCCGGTTGCTGTCTCGTCGAGCCATGCTCTACTGGTTGTTCCTCCATATTGGCCTCGCTAGCTATCGAGAAAAAAATACCCCTATAGGGAAATATACATGATATTAATTAACCGGACGAGGAAGATTCGAGGATGCAATTCAGGTTATCAATCAAGGCAAGGAAAGAGAAACCGAGGCAAGAGATTCAAAGAAAACAAGTTTTGATTGAGACTCCTATAATAGTAACACCCCACAAGTCTGAAAATCAGACCTGCATGGGCCACCAATAAAACCTTGTCACGCCTCAGTACCAAAATACGGAGACGGACTAGGCCAGCTACTCCATATGAGGTATACAAATGTCATACGACGATCGTGGCTATCGAGAGACAAGGGGGTGTATGCTACATTCAAGTCTCCTATGGTCACATAGAACAACTATGTCTCAATCATTCACAGCAAGAAAACATTAATTAATGAACATATAAGATAAAACAGTAAGGCATCCCTGACGCTTCATCAAAATAATCATGGAAATCTAGCTTTATAAGTTAGTTAGCCCAGAAAGTCATAGGTACAAAATTGTATTCAGCTGCAGTCTAATTTAATTATAATTATACAAAGACAAAATGTCTAGATTAGTCGGCTAAACAGGTGCCGGTGGCTAAACGCCAGGACATAAGTAAAGATACTAGAGTGGTGGAGAAGAAACCCACTCGAGTCCCCCGCCAGCCATGCTCCTAGTATGCACCATTGACGTCAGAAAAGAAGGTCAGATCCTCAGGCTCTGCTACGTGATCTGGCCAAACAAAACCAGCGGGGTCAGCCCCGAATAGCAAGTACCACAAGGGAGCACAAAAAAGTGAGATAAAACTCAAGCATAAAATAATATTAGTAATAAGCTTCCGGTCGTAATCTCGGTCCATAGTCTATCCTAGCATGACAGACCAACCCAACAACCAAACAAGGACATGGGTTGGACCACGCACTATGACAGTCCATGTTCCTCGACTACTAACGGAAGGCTCAAGCACAGTCAAGTCATTTTCCAAGCGGCCATTCATTCCTGCAGCTTTCTATATTTGGCAGAGGTATCCCTGCGATACTGATTAAAAGGAATCCTCAAATCGTGTCAACCCAGCAGTGCTAGCCAAACCATAAGACCTATAACACATTAAATATGCACCAGTCCCTCGGAGGGCTACCGTGCTAAAACATTTAACTCATAGCTCGTAGGAGTCAGATATAGCCTTTCACTATAGGCGAATAGAACCATATCCGTGGCAGCCAACCCGACACGTCAGGTCTGGGCCTGGAGTGGCTAGTATGACACGATCTCGGGATTCTTCCCACCCAATGCATCTACCAAGTTCGTTGCCTAGTTAATCCCTAGATTATACTCAGAGTTCACATGTCGTGGTCACATGTTCGCTCCTCTAGATATCGTACATTATACGAGTACCCCAAGAAGGAATCCGTACTGGCTCATGGAGTCTTACGTATGTACCCGCTTCTTGGTGTAGTGCAACACACAACACATACCACGTCATTGCTATCGACCATTTACTTTGTAAATGCTGGACTCTTGATAGTACTGGCAGGTATCACCAAGGAATACTTAGCGCTTAGGATTGCACCTTGGTGCTCACATAGGTTGTACCTCAGTACACACGTAGGATTATCCAGCCATCACATAGAAAGTCAGATTAGAAATAAGGAGTAAGACACATAAGAACCTACGGCTGAAGCTCATGCAGCCAGACTACATGCGGCTGGGAAATGAAGTCCGCATGACTTCATGCGGCTCGGGAAAGCGGGCTCTTACGGCTGCTAAAGCTTATGCGGCCAACTGCCATGTGCCATGCGGCCAGAAGACCGAGCTCTTGCGGCGGGTTAACGCGGGCACATGCGACTCAGGACGAACAAGGCACATGCGGCTCGGGAAAGCAGGCATTGTAGTACCCCGCTCCGCGAACACACTAGATAGACAGAAAGATCGGATTGCTGGCTCTGCAACAGAAGACGATTGATCTGGGTGAGTGGACAAAGTCTTATTTTATGATTCGCTTGCGCCTAATAAGAATCTGAGCTTTTGAATGAATGTATTGCTAATAACAAGACAGTAATATTGAGTATGCTTAAAAGGGAACCCGCATATTGTCTGCTAAGAAAGATAACGGTTTTCTGCTTGAAAAGAAGATGAAATTGTTTATGACTTGCTCGATTGATGCATGATGATTTCATTTGATATTGCATGTGCATTAGGTTATCCACTTAGTGACGAACTGAACCCTAGAGAGTCATAGCGGCTAGCGACGAGCTGAACCCATATGAGTCACAGCGGTTAGCGACAAGCTGAACCCAAGAAAGTCACAGCGGCTAGCAACGAGCTGAACCCTTACGAGTCACAGTAGTTAGCGACGAGCTGAACCCGTGGGAGACACAGTGGCTAAGATGGAATTGAAATTTTGGCTTTTCAAAGATGTTTTCAAAAGAATATAAACTGACTCTGTATGCATGAAATGAACATAGGTAAAAGTGGCAAGATCACATCACAAGAAACATTTTCTAACTAAATGAATAGTGATCATTTCAGAAGAATATAGCCCCTTTGTTCACAATCACCAGTATGCTGATATACTGACCTACCATCAGTCTGCATGCAGGTGCACGATGCATCGAGAAGGATAGTCCGAAGCGATAGCCCGTGCCTCATCTTTCGGAGCCAGAAATCAGAAGAGATGCCAAGAGATGACATCTGTTACGAAGAGTTGGTTTTGTATATAAAAGGATGTAATGTATGGGAACGGGATCATTGTAATCTGTAATGTTCTGAGAGAATGTAACATTGTATCAGAGAGAATCGAGATCTTGTAATCTATTCAAATGAAATCAATAAAGAAAATTGTTTCTTGTTACCATTGTGTTCAATGCTCTTATTCTGAAATAGGTCCGCTGCTGTTTCAATTATCTGCGATACGTTCCACTGCGTATTGTCAACCTTGTCTATCTTGTCTTGCTTCAGGTCATGGCCTTCTGCAAGCATAACTTAGGCTTGCACGGCATCATGCCTTAGCGAGGACGGACGATCCCAAAGAGACCGAAGCGAGGATGAAAGAACTCTGCGGGATCAGGGCGTGACAGACATATGCGGCTGGAGATTGAGGTCTTATACGGCCAAGAACCAACAAACATATGCGGCAAGGTTCATGCTAAGGCCCATGCGGCAAGGAAGGGAATGGCTCATGCGGTTCAGAGAGCCGGGCTCATGCGGCCAGGGAAGAACCAAGAACCAAGTCCAAGCGGCTAGGGTTAAGGAGTCTTATGCGGCTGAAGATAGTACGGGCATATGCGGCCAGGGAGAAAGCACATGCAGCTGGAAGAAGAACAGGATGCATGCGACTAGAGAAATACGAGAGTATGCGGCTCAGTCAAATAATGCAGCTGAGGGAACTCATGCGGCTAAAGGATCATAAGTTCATGCGGCTACGAAAGGCTCCTGCGGCTGCGAGCTGGTTTATGCGGCCGGAGAAGCTTATGCGGCTTGAAAGCTTATGCGGCTGCGAAAGCTTATGCGGCTATAGGGGACTGTTCATCATTCCTGTCAGAGCCAGCACAGACGAACCTAGGAGATGTCCAAATAATGTTTTGGCCATAACTTCCTCAAAACAAATCGAAATCTAGCTTTTCAAAGGTCAAAATTGTGTAGAATCAAATTTTCTACAACATAGGACCATTGGTTTTCGAAAATAGCCAAGTTTGATAGATCAAGGAGTTGTAGTGTGCCCACTCGTACGAGCTGAAGTTGAATGTCAGGAGCGTATAGTGTTTTATATCTTCATTAAAGAGTGGCATGAATAGCCACTTTATGTCGTCCTGTAAACCCATGATTAGGTCTTCAACATCTGTTTTGAAAGTTTGAATGACACCGTCTTTTACATATTTTTCATGAGCTTGGCGAACGATGGACTGTTTTCCAAAAACAAAGACAAAATATCATTAGTTAGTTTCATCGGTGTACACATGAATAGGAGGGATGTTTCAGTTTTGATTCTTACCAATGTGTGGGGTAACATAAATGCAGACCACTTATGTTGCACCTCTTGTGAACTTGATTGTGGTTCACTTCTTGCATTCTCTTGATCTCGTTTCATCTTGCTTATTATTATGTTGAGTATACCAGCCTCCATGTCTTGATAGTTGAATATGTCTTGGATGTCTATTGCTGTCAGGATTATTCCAACTTTATTTTTTACTTTGAGCAGAATAATATACAAGATTACTGCACATAAATTTAGTTCAGTAAGATTAAATCAATAGAAATTGACAGAAATAATTGTGAAAAAAGACGAAAGGAATATAGAAGAATACATACAGTGGAGTCATCTTGTTTATGAATACGAGGTCCTTGTAAAGCTTCTGCAGCTCTTTATCTGCCTTATTCCAAAGTCTCAGATCCTCACATTCCCTGAGTATATCATCTTTATTTACTAGTTGTGCCAATCTAGCATCTTGTTCAGATTTTGAATTATCCTTCTTATTATTTTTTTTGCCCCTGGGTTTGGGCTGAGGTTTTGGCTTCGGATCGTTATTAATCTTCTGCCTTTTGTTGTTTTTCTCCACAGTTTTTTATTTTTATCCTTTTCCATGGCTTCTTTAATCAACAATTCAACTTCCCTTTGATGCTTATTTTTTTCATCAGCGAGCCTTTTATTTGCTTGTCTCAGCTGCTCTGTTATTTGCACAGATATAAAACAAACATCAATGAAAGGTACGATGTCAATGAAAAAAATAGAAAAAGTAAAGATTATTCTCAGTTTTAACAATGGAAAAGACATTCTCCGTGTTAAGTAACACGGAGAATGACATTCTCCGTAATAATTAAAACGGAGAATGATATTCTCCGTGTTAATTAATACGGAGAATGTAGAATCTCATGTGTAAATAATACGGAGAATGATTATGCCCATGTGATAATAGGATTTAACATTCTCCATGTTAATTAACACAGAGAATGAACATTCTCTGTGTAATTAAACACGAAGAATTGTCATTCTCCTACATGTAACAAGGAGAATGACATTCTCCGTGTAAGTTAAAACGGAGAATGTCATTCTGTATTTCTAATACGGAGAATGTCCATTATCCGTGTAAGTTAAAACGGAGAATGGATAATCTCCTGCAACATAAAATGGAGAATGTCCATTTTACCGCAATAAAACATAGAGAATTACAAATCACAAATTTTAAAAAGAGAAGATTTTACATTGGGTCGCATCCTTTTCAATCGCTTCTTTGTTCAACAATTCAACCTTTTCTTGAAGCTCTCTTTTGTCCTCAACGAGCTTTTTATTTGTTTTTCTAAGCTTTCCGGTTATTTGCACTGTTATAAAACAAACAAGAATGAAAGGTACGATGTCAGTTATAAAAACAAAGTAATGAACATTTTTAGTTTTAACAATAGAAAAGACCATTCTCCGTGTTAATTAACACGGAGAATATCATTCTTCGTGTATCTATGACGGAGAATGTTCATTCTCCGTATCATTTAAAACGGAGAATGACCATTATCCATTTCAATTTACACGGATAATGATCATTCTCCGTTTCATGTGTTTGAACACTTTCATTCCCGTATTAAATGACACAGAGAATGGCATTCTCTGTGTTAAATTGAAACGAAGAATGTCATTTTACTGCAATAAAACATGTAGAATTACAAATCATAAATTTAAAAAAGAGAAGATTTTACCTTGTTTCTTTAGCACTTTAATTCTGTCGTTGAGCTTTGAATCAACATCTAAAAGTTCAAGGTTCTGTGATCTCAAATGTTCCAATTGCTTCACTGAACTCTCCATCGTGTTGTTGATTGCACGTTGATGGGCTTCTTGTGCGTTTAGCTCTTGAAGCTTTTTTGTGAGTCCACAGTTCTGTGCAAGCAGATCAGAATTCTGTCTTTTGATTTCCTCTAATTCATGTGCTGAGCTCTCCATATCAGCTTTGACTGCACGGAGTTGTGCCTCTAGCTCTTTAATCTTTCAAGGAGCTTCTCATTCTGTGCCAGGATTTCATAATTATGTCTTCTCAATTCCTCCGATTCCTATGCCAATCCACCCATCGTGTCGCTGATTTTGACTTGTTCGACAGAAACCTCAGCCCCAGGTATCCCTTCTTCCTCTGTCTCTCCCTTTCCTCTTGTGGAACTTCTTGTTGTAGAGGTTGCTCACCTTCCAGGTGTCCTCCTTCTTGGCCAACAGATATGACCAAGTTTTTGAATATGTACGGAGAATTCATTTTCAGGGGGTATTGGTTCCTGAGGAAGGTTGAGATTCTGTACCCATCCCATGTGAAAAATCTTGGGTTATTTGGAATTGGCTCAAACTTCCTTTCCACAAGGGTAGTATGTTCTGCAAACCAATACAGGAAGTATATTGTGCAACCTTCCATTTTGGAGTAAACATCGGAGTAATCCCCTCCCTTACATTTACTTGTACTCATCTTTATGATGTCCATGACATATTCCAATATTAACCTTAGCCAGCATATACTGTTGATAACTTCTATGCTGTCCACCAAGGCAAAGAATTTGTATGGCAAACTTGAACCGTCAGATTTTGTGAAGAATGCAGTTTGGCACAAGCGAAAGATCAACAGCTTGGCCGAATCATCTGGATTAGCAGTCTTATCTCTACTATGAAGCCGCTCTAATAATTGGAAGAACTTATCTTTCACTTCCTGGTTAGTGACTTTTCCTTTTGTGCCCTTGGAATTAGCCAGCAACCTTGTAAAATGCGTGTTACACAAGCTATAAGATCCTGGTGCTGGTGGCTGTTTCTATTTCTCCATTATCAATTTTTTGTAATTAAAATCAGTCTCGCTTTCTCCTCTAAGCGGTAGACCGAAGATGGTTGCCACATCATCGACGCTTGGCACAATTTGGACAGTGTTGCTCAACTGAAAGTAATCCACACATTTTTTGTCTTCCCTGTAGGTTCCTATCAAGTTCTCGAGACATTCTGTTGCCTTCGTCAATTCTTTTGTCTCAACTCTGCTTTTGTAGAATACCTCAATTAAATTTCAGAAATCGGTATTCTTTAAAGATTCAACGACTGACACGGGTAAACAGCCACCATTTATAGTGACAACCTCCATAAGATCTAGCGTTGTTTTGAAAGTAGCACGAAAAAGTCTAGAATCCTTATTCCTGACAGTACATTTATCTAACAAAAAAACAAAAACCAAAACAAAAACAAAATATAAACAATAAATTAGGTTTCTGTTAACTGTTATCCATTGATATAAGAAGAAAAATGGTCATTCTCCGTGTAATTAAAAATGGAGAATGGCATTCTCTTTTTAAAAATTAAACGGAGAATGACATTCTACGTTTGAATTACACGAAGAATGTCATTCTCCGTGTCGATTTAAAAGGGAGAAAGACATTCTCCCTTTTAAATCAAACGGAGAATGTCATTCTCCGTATTAACTTAAACAGAGAATAACATTCTCCGTGTCACCTAAAACGGAGAATGACATTTTAAAACGGATAATGACATTTTCTGTGTGGATTTAAAAGGGAGAATGACATTCTCCGTGTTAATTTAAACGGAAAATGTTATTCTCCGTGTTAATTTAAACGGAGAATGTCATTCTCCGTATTAATTCACACGGATAATGACATTCTCCGTGTAATTTAAAACAGAGAATGACATTCTCCGTTTAGTGTAAAACGGGAAATGACATACTGTGTATTAATTCAAACGGAGAATGCCATTCTCCGTATTAACTTACACGGAGAATGACATTCTCCTTGTAATTTAAAACGGAGAATGACATTATCCGTATAGAATGTCATTCTCCTTGTAATTTAAAACGGAGAATGTCATTCTCCTTGTAATTTAAACCGGAGAACGATATTTCCATTTTAATTTACACTGGGTATGGTCATTCTCCGTTTTAATTTACACGGAGAATCACATTCTCCGTGTTAATATAAACGGAGAATGTCATTTTAAACCGGATAATGACATTCTCCATTTTAAAATACACGAAGAATGCTATTCTCCGTTCTAGGTGACACGAAGAATGATATTTTTCGTGTTAAATTATAAGGAGAATGACATTCTCCGTCATAGATACAAGGAGAATGATATTCTCCGTGTTAGGTGACACGAAGAATGACATTCTGTGTTTTAGGTGACACGGATAATGACATTTTCCGTTTTAGGTGACACGGATAATGACATTCCGTGTGTTAGGTGACACAAAGAATGACATTCTCCGTGTTAGTTGACACGGAGAATGACATTTTGCGTGTTAGGTGACATGGATAATGACATTCTCCGTTTTAGGTGACACGGAGAATGTCATTATCCGTTTTAGGTGACACGGAGAATGTTATTCTCCGTGTTTTATACATAATCATGAAAGTAAGTTAAAGTTATACCTTCTTTTTGCGTAGCAGGCTTCTTATTTCTTATATGCAACTTTTTTGTTATCCCTTTCTTTGATCCTCCATCAATCTCTTTTGGATTTTCTTCACTAGGATTTTTTTCAACTGGCATATCTCCCACAACTTGTGTTCGATTTGATGATGATTCTCCGTCACTCCCTTTTGGAGAATCTGCTTCTTGATTTGATAATATTTTCGATGGTGACGACATTGTGCGAATATCTCGAATGAGATGAACGTTTAAAAAATTTTGGAGGAGAAACCCTAGATTTTGGAGGAACGTTTGAAGATTTTTGGACGAGAAACCCTAGATTTTCGAGGAGAAATTGAGCGGCTTATCGAAGAAGAGAGAGTACGAACCATTTTTTGCTTCTTGTTTTTGTATAGTAGGGTTCGGATTTGTTTGTAATAAATTAGAAGGAAGGGCAAAAAGGTCATTTGGAACCCGCTTTTATATATTAATCGATAATTTTGGGCACGCGATGAAATGTTATTTTTGGGTGGATTTTACGTTAAACTTTTGCAATTTTTGGACATTTCATAAATTATATATATATATATATATATATATATATATATATATATATATATATATATATATATATATATATATATATACTTCTCTTCCTAGCTACTTTATACTAGGGCCACCTTTGGTTCAGGGATTTAAGGAATCAGTGAAAAAATTATATTATTGGTAGTCATGAATTTGGATATTTTTCTGACAAAAAAATAGGAAGAAAAATGGTTTCCCTCAAAATCCATGAGATTTGTTTTCCTCCTATTCCAGCATCTATTACCAAAAATTATGACAAAAATAACCATGTATTATCGAATATTATTAAAATATTGATATATTTTTTCTTTCTTTCCTACACCAACCAAACACTGGAAGGAAAATCAAATGGTCTTTCTTAAATGTTTTGCTTGTTTTACCAAACATAGAAAATAAAAATCTGACAAGAATCCTACTTTTCTATCTCCATGAAAAATACAAAGGAATTGATTTCCCTTCCATGAACCAAATGATGCCTAGGGGTGAGCATTATACGGTTTTCGATCGAAAATCGAACATAACCGAACCGAATAAGATATTTGTGTTTGGTCTTAAAAAAATTCGGTTTTGAAAATACTAAAATTTCTTATTTAGTTTCGATTTCGGTCCAAAATCAAAAACCGAAAATGACTTATACAATTATGTAAATAATCTCAATTTTATACATATTTTGGGATTAAAATTGTGTATATTTTGAAAATAATAATTCTTTGCATATACTTTGAAGTCAAACTTTGATAATTTAATAACTAGTTCAACTTTAATTTGGTGTAATTTTATAATACAACAAATGTGTAGAAAGTTACAATTTTTAATCTATATTACTATATAATCTATACTAATATATAATGAGAAAAATATGCCTCACCATTAAAAAAATTATTCCAAAAATGCCCTCATCTATATTATTAATTAAAAAATTCATTACATTTAATATGTATAGTTATGTAATTATGTATAGAAAAAGAAAAATTAAAGAGGTTGTTTGCTCTTCCCTCGTATTATAAAATACGTGCAAGACACGTGCATATGTATTAGTATAATTTAATTACGATTTCAACTTTGGATCCGATCCATTAAAAAGTAGAATATTTCAATCAAACAAACGGAATAAACCGAATTGATTATTCGTTTCGGTTCAACTTTGACTAATTTCGATTCGATTTCGGTTTTTGATTTTTAGAAGTTTGGTTTATTCGATTTTGACTATTTTAGTTCAATTGAAACCGAATAAACCAAACCCTCAAAGCACACTATTTATTATTTATTATTGCAGTTTCATCACCAATTGTGTTAATTACCTTCCAATGAACTGTGTTTTCTTTTAGAGAGAAAAGGATATTGAATATTACAAATAGCACATATATTTCAGGTTAAGTACCAAACATACTATAAAAATAATTAACAAGGAATTATCCTGACCATTCTAAAGCAATTAATTAATTTTATTTTTATGAAAGTTGATCTTTTATATAATAATAATAATAATAATGTTGTTCTATATATTAAAAGTTTCTCTTTTTTGATTGAAGAGGTGGGTACAATAAGAGTAGCGGCTACATGCTTGGGATTTCCGAGCAGGTTATATGTCGGTCCATGTATCCTAGATAGTGAGAGATGCAGCAGCGAGGCGTGTCAGGGTGACGGACACGTATGGGGGGGGAGGATGCAAGGACTACGTGTGCATGTGCTTAAGGAATTGTGCAACTTGTCAGGAAAAGTGCGACTATTTGTACGGGGAAGGCAGTGACAGCCACATATCTTGCGTCGATGATTGTTAGGGCCACGCCACCAATTAGGTCTCAAGACATTGCACTGTATCTTAAAATTACTGCTGTTGTTGTTGTTGTTGTTCTGGAGTACCACTTCTGATTTGGTCTCAAGTTTGATACTTTAATATGAGCTTGTCTTTCGGTTTTTCACGTCTTGTTTGCGATTGTGTACTTGTATTGTAATATAACGTGTTCTTCATTTTAAGGTTTTACTATAGAAACTCAAATAAGAACTCAAAATAATAACTTACATTGTGACATCTCTGAATTTAACTAACATTAAAAGTAAAGTGTACATATTTTATTCTTTAGATCTTTGGAGTTTTTTTTTTTGAGACTGTGTATGGTTGAGATTGTTAGTAGAGTTCTCTCCTTCAAGAAGAGTATCCAAATTCCTAGCTAATAACACGTATTATAAAACTAAAACACAAGTATGGACTAATAACGTGTTATAAAACTAAGAAACAGAAAAACTATGTTGTAGCCAAATAAAACTAAGAAACAGAGAGACTTGTGTAAAGGAGAATTTTTTTTAGGACTTTTGTGTATTTGGATAAAGGCATCCACTTGTTTTTAGTTTTCAAAAAAAAAAAAATTAACTCACAGCAAGACAATTTATAAATTGCTTAGAACTGGACATAATCTTATTTATCTTTTGTTGTTTCAGGTTAGCAACATTGTCAAATTGTTTATTCGCAATAAATAGTTTTTGCTCTAGATACATTGCAAGTCTAATTAATTTTTCCTACCAAGTTAGTACTGGAATATGTCCAGCAAGTCACTATTATGTAGCTGTAAGTAGAGTCTAAAATTTCAGGAGCCGACGGCAGTGTTTTGCTGTGTCTCGAATTGATGTTTTTGTTACAACATGCTGAGGTTAGCCGAAATATGCAGACGTCCTACATTGCACATGATAGACAACGGGAAGGGGAAGAATTTGCGGCCTAAGGCAATCTACTCGCTGGACAAGGAGGACAAAGTGAGACTTTGTAGATGGATCTAGGACTTGAAATTTTCGGACGGATACGTCTCCAATCTAAGAAGATGTGTCGACATAAAGGAGTGTAAATTGACCGGAATGAAGAGCCACGATTGTCACGTATTCATGGAGAGGTTAATTCCTGTTGCATTTCGGAAATTATTACCGCTGGTAGTCTGGGATCCATTAACAGAGCTTAGCATATTCTTCAGAGATCTTTGTTCTAGCAAGTTGCTCGTCGATCGTTTAGAGAAGCATGTAACTCCACTTCTCAGTTTCTTAAATAAACAAATTCGATTTCTAAATTTCATATAATTGCTATTACTAGTTTAAATAATAGTATTAGTTTTCTTTTAAATTAATAATCTATTTTGGAGGGAAATTTAGAGCAGGATTTCGAATTTCAAAAGGTTGTTACAACTTTTTGAGTGGTCCCCACTCAAATTATTTTCCCTAACTGTTTTTTCTGATTTTCTATAAATAGTGAAAAGGGGCAGGGTTATTTTGAAAGATTTATGAAGTGGAGGGACTTAGGCAGAAAGGAGTTATAGTGGGGGGTCTTTTTGAAAGATTGCCAAATCTTTCCTTTATATCAATTGATTCTGGAGAGAGAGAGAGAGCTGAGCCATTATTATTTTCTCTCTGTCTCTCGAACACTCGAGTGCTCTCGAGTGCCTCGATTTCCCAAAATCTCTCGAGCCCTCCGCTCCTTTCACTGACGGCGACGACACCGACGCGGCGACGACACCGACGCGGCGACGACGACGACTTGGCAATCCTGACGGCTTGACGATGACCAAGGCGAGTCCGTAGATGACGACAGCGAGCTCCCCAGCCATGGTTGCCTGAGCCAGTTCGACGTTTCTGGAGGCGAACGGCGAGCAACCCTCCGTCGACGACGCAAGTCCTTGAGTGGTGAGCTCCGCTTCGATCTGATTCTCCAAGTAGATTCGTTCCTTGACCTAACTATCTTGATCGGGAAATTCTAGATCGGATCTCAGTGACGATTCTTTGAGTTTGACTTGTTCGAACACTCCACAACGATTTAGGAGCGGAACCGAACAACTCGGTGAGTGATCTTAGTCTTGAACATCTGATCTATAGATTTTAAGGTTCTGAACCACTATTTTTCTCTTAGATTCCAAACAGTGTTATCGTCGATTTGGGAGTAAGGATTTGGATCTATATTTTTGTGAGTATTTTTCCATCTGTTGATTTCTTATTACACCAGAGGCCTGGGAGCCTGACTGTAGATTTCATTCTTGTGTACAATGAGTGTACTGCAAGGGAGTGGAGGACAGTGTCCGTGTCCTAATTACTCGACCTTCCGTTCAAAATCCGAGTTCGAGTCAGGTAATTTTCTCTCCAATTCTTCTTAATTGTTTTGCTGGGTTGAACGTATTTTCAGAGAGTTTTGTTGTGTTGTCTTGCTCGAGTCCGTGTTGCTTGGGAGTTCTGGATCGTAGTCGAGACTGCGTACTATTGTGTTGTGTTCCTGTGCCGACCATGGACATGTCTAGCTTGATTATGCTGATTCTGAGTTTTCGCGTGATCGGGTTCGAGTCTTAGTTTTGCAGTCGAAGCACCTGCTCGCTGACCAGTGTTCGTGTCCCTCTTGCTCGTGTTAGACCAAGATTTCGACCATGTCCAGTTTATTGGGTGTTGGATGCAGTGGCAATTTCCTTATTTTTTTATGGATTTGATTAAATGTGTATTCATTTCTAATGGCATATTCTTTCTTATTTATATTTGTTCCAAGTTTTGTAATATTTATAAGTTGTGTTGGGTGGAAGAGTGTATTTCTTCTCTATTCTTTCCTTCGAAATCTATGTTATAGAGGAGAACAGGGATTGAGAGTTGAGTATTTTTGTTTGTCATTTTTCTTCTGTTAACAGTGAAGAGTTTGGGGCTTGAGTTCATAATTGTCATTCCTGACTGTAGAGAGTTGAGTTATATTTTATCGTTTTTACCATTGGCAGCAGCTGGGTTTGGAGGAGTTAGTTTATTTTTATTTGTCATTCTTGACTGTTGGCAGTGAACCAAGAGCTGAGTTTAGTCAATTATTTACTCGTGATATTAGTGACCTTGGCAGAAAGACTGTGGGTTTTAGTCCTTTAGTTACATTATTTCTATGTGTAGAATATTTGTGATGTGATGAATTGCAGACTTATTTTTGAGTGTTGAGTTACTCTGGTTAAAGTGTTGGTTTGGGGAGAATGTTAGCTTTGCATTGCAAGTCAATACTAGAATTGCAGGCTTTGTTCTGAGACCATTTTTATTATTTATTTACTAAAGAGAGAAGGCTAGCTATGTTCAGAATGTTTTTGTTCAATAATAAGTTTTGACTGGAAGGTTATTTTATCAATTAGACTAATTTAGTTATTGTATCCTACCCAAAGGTTGAGTATATGGTTGTGCTCAAGGATTAGAATTGAATCAGTCTTTAAATAATTAAGTTCAAACTGTTAAATAGGTTTTATGAAGTTAATATAGTATTAGAAATTGATCAACTTGTAAAAATATTTAATTCAGGAAGACATCCAGTTCCTGATTACCAGTACTTTCCGGAGCCAGGCAAGTACTCTTCTACGGTTTTGTACATTTATATTCCTGTACCCTTTTTCTTATGACACTGTCTTAGCACGACATCATGTATTTCTGTATTCTGGTACTCTTGCTCTTGTACTTGTTAGTGTCGGGTGGGGAAATACACTAGCCATGTGACCAACCCCAGTTACTATATTCCTGTACCTAGCTTAGGCCTCGCACTGTGCACGCGGGTCCTAAGTCGTACCTTATTCATGTACTCTTGTACATGTACTCACCCCAGCCGGTCACATGGACTAGATGTATTTCGATATTGTGCATATCATGTCTGGTACTGCAGGATTATAGTTTCATTCCTGTATATTACATTCCTGTACTTTATATTCCTGTACGTTACATTTCCTGTACCTTATATTTCATGTACCATATCTCATGTACTCATTTCCTGTACCATTTACCTGTATTTACCTGTTCATTCTTGTATATCTTTTCCTGTACTCTTGTATCCATTTCATGTTCATGTTTCATTACCTAGAACTGTACTTTGCTCCGCTCCTGACTGGATAAGTTGCAGGTGAGTTGGAGGCCATTTGCGACACCTTCTATGGACGGGATGTTGCTATTATTGCTGAGCCAGCTGGAGCTGTGTTGGACCTAGAGGCCGCAGAGGCTTAGTACCTTTCCTTTATGTCATTTACTATTTTGAGACTTAGTCAGACATTGACATTTCTGGATTAATGTAATAAAACATATAGACTTGTACTATTTCTGGGATTTCGTTTATTGATGCTGTGATGTTATCTTACTTCATGATTACTTGTTAGTTTTCCCCTAGTATTGGTACAGCTTACTTCGTCGTGTCCAACGACGAAGGCTGGGCGTGTCCGACTCGTGTCCGATTATTCAGGAGCGGGTCGTGACATGTTTTTAGTGGTGGCCCATGCAGGTCTATCCTAATGGTACCTAGGTCTTAGCGTACTATTGGGGGACTTGATTTACACTAGGGAACTTGAATCACAACATAGAAAATCGGGTATATCGGGTACATATGGTTATTATATAAACATTTATATTTTCTGGTAGGTTAGGTTTTTATCAATCACGAAGTTTTCTTTTTATGCAGATGGTCACTACGAGGAAGACTACAGATCAGCCTGGAGGTTCAGGAGTTGCAGGCGGCACGGAGCAGCCCGCACTCGACGTTCCGGCAGATCAGCTTCCGTCAGCGCCTCCTATTTTTCCGTTGCTGCCTCCGACAATGACATTTGACGGCGCCCAAGTGATGGCGATGTTCCAGCAATTTATGGAGGCCCAGAACCACCAGGCTGCATAGTCCAGGGAAGCTCAGAGTCATCAGGCAGCGCAGTTCAGAGCGACTGTCGTTGACGCACTTAGGACCAGAGAGCCGGCAGCACCAGCACCAGCTCCAGCAGCAGTTCCAGCACCACGAGGACCGAGACCAGGGACAGCCAAAGAGTACCAGAACCTTTGCCCGATGGACTTCTGGGGCGACGAGGAGATCATCTATGCAGATGAGTGGCTGGAGAATACAGAGAGGACCTTGAGCATGGCGCATATTCCAGAGGACCAGAAGGTGAAGGTGGCTAGCATGCGACTCTTCGACTTGGCCAGAGCTTGGTACCACGAGGACCCCCAGTTGGCAGAGCCCCAGGTGTCTTGGACAGAATTCAAAACTCTGTTCAAGAAGAAATTCTTTCCAGAGGTAGAAAGGGATGAGCTGAGGATGCAGTTCGAGGCACTGCAGCAGGGGACGATAACGGTAGCACAGTACACTTCAGAGTTTACCAGACTCAGCAGGTTCGCTGAGAGCCTAGTTAGAGAGCCAGAGGACAGGGCCTGGAGATTCAAGAAAGGTCTGACCAGAGAGCTGCGACATGTAGTGGCCATTAGCCAGGCGACTACCTACTCTAGCATCCTTAAGATCGCCCAGGCAGTTGAGAAGGAGGCAGACCCAAGGCTGAAGAGGGACCGAGACGTGGGCAGCAGCAGTTTCCAGACACCAGCAAAGAGGGTCCAGACTCAGACTCAGGCGACATCTCAGCAGTCGGCACAGCAGCAGCATCGACCAGCCAGAGCTCCTGCACATCAGCATCAGAGACAGCAGCAGTGGATTATTTACATATTCTACTATCGATCGGGACACCGCTTCGACGAGTGCCGCAAGAGGCTCGGACTCTGCTTATTCTGCGGATCAGACCCGCACCAGATGAGGGACTGGCCACAGGCTGCGGCTAGACTGACTGGAGGACCTCGAGGAGCTGGAGGACTACCACCATTACCACCTGTACCACCCAGAGCTCTACCAGCTGTACCACAGAGGGGATCAGCTTTATCCACTCAGCAGCAGCAGTTTGCACAGCGTCAGCAGAGGGGAGGACAGCAGCAGGGACGTACTTACGTTATGGCGGCAGTTGAGGAGGATGAGACAGTATCGGATGTGATCACAGGTTCTATACTTTTACATTCTTTCCCTGCCATTACATTGTTTGATTCTGGAGCCACACATAGCTTTGTATCATATGAGTTTCTGCATAGACACGGCTTCACACCCAAGCCTACTAGGAGGAACTATCGGATTATGACAGGAGGAGGGTTGGTACCAGTGAGTGAGATGGTGGAATGCCCTATCACTATTGCTGGAAGAGAGATTAGAGCTCGACTTCTAGTGATGCCACTGCCCGGATTTGATATAGTCCTTGGCATCGACTGGATGAGCGAGCAGTTTGCCGTAATAGACTACCATGAAGGGAAGGTGATCTTCAGCCCGCCAGGAGTTCCACCGTTCGAGATCAGCAGGCGAGTTGCAGAGAGGCCAGAGGGAGTCTACTTCGGAGCTGTTGCCAAAGACCAGGAGTTGCCGCATCCACTTATCGCAGAGTTTCTCGACGTCTTCCCCGAGGAGCTGCCAGGATTGCCGCCAGATCGAGACGTGGAGTTCAGCATTGACCTATTGCCCGGATCAGCGCCGAAGTCACAGCATTGTTACAAGATCAACCCGAAGGAAGCTGCGGAGTTGAAGGCGCAGATTGATGAGCTAGATGGTAAGGGATTTATTCGGTCCAGTGCTTCACCCTGGGGAGCACCGGTACTTTTCGTGCCCAAGAAGGATGGGACGTTGAGGATGTACATTGACTACCGTGCACTCAACAACATCACCATCAAGAATAGATACCCTTTGCCTCGGATTGATGAGCTGTTTGACCAGCTTAGTGGAGCGAAGGTCTTTTCTAAGATTGATCTTCGATCGGGGTACCACCAGATGAAGGTTCGAGAGCAGGATATTCCGAAGACAGCCTTCAACACCCGATACGGCCAGTATGAGTTCCTGGTGATGCCGTTCGGACTCACTAATGCCCCAGCTGTATTTATGAACCTGATGAATAAGGTTTTCCACAAATATTTGGATAAGTTTGTCGTAGTCTTCATTGACGACATTATGATCTATTCGAAGACAAAGGAGGAGCATGTAGAGTACCTGCGGATTGTTTTGAAGATTCTGTGGAAGGAGAAGCTGTACGGGAAACTCTTGAAATATGAGTTTTTCTTGGACCGAGTGGAGTTTTTGGGGCACGTAGTGACTGGAGAGGGGATTTCTGTGGATCCCAAGAAGATTAAAGCAGTGGAAGCGTGGGCACCTCCCAAGTTAGTAGCAGAGATTCGTAGTTTCCTGGGTCTAGCAGGATACTACAGAAAGTTCATGAAGGACTTCTCCAGGATAGCAGAGCCTATGACGAAGCTTACGCAGAAGGACGAGGAGTTCATATGGAGCGACGCCTGCCAGACACCATTTGAAGAATGGAAGAGAAGACTCACGATGGCACCAGTTCTAGCTTTGCCATCATGATCGTGAGAATTCACGGAGTGCCGATTAGCATCGTTTCAGATCGAGACAGCCACTTCACATCGCACTTTTGGAGGAGTCTACAGCAGAGCTTGGGATCACAGTTGAAGTTCAGCGCCGCCTATCATCCACAGACGGACGGGCAGTCCGAGAGGACCATTCAGACCTTGGAGGACATGCTACGGGTTTGCGCACTCGATTTCGGCGGTTCGTGGGAGGACCATTTATACCTAGTGGAGTTTGCCTAAAACAACAATTATCAGGCCAGTATCGAGATGACTCCATTCGAGACGCTGTACGGACGAAGATGTCGCATGCCGTTATCTTGGGACGACGTTGGCGAGAGAGCTTTACTTGGGCCAGAGATGGTGGTAGACTCAGCAGAGAAAGTCAGACTGATCAGGGAGCGTATCAGAGTTGCACAGGATTGGCAGAAGCACTGGGCGGACAGCAGCAGACGGACACTTGAGTTCGAGGCTGGAGACAGAGTATTCCAGAAGATCTCACCGACTATGGGTGTCATCAGATTCGGCAGAGGCGGAAAGCTCAGTCCGAGATTCATCGGACCCTTCGACGTGACGGTACGGATTGGCGAGGTGGCATATCGTTTAGCACTTCCAGCTAGCTTGGAGGGAGTGCACGACGTTTTCTATGTATCCCAGCTTCGACGATACATTCCAGACCCGAACCATGTGGTGGACTATTCCGAGGTGGAGGTAGGCCCGAGATTGACTTACGAGGAGCAGCTAGTAGAGATCCTCGATCGGAGGGAGAAGCGCTTGCGGAACTAGACTATTCCTCTCGTTCGCGTCATGTGGAGACATCACTCTCCGGGAGAGTCCACATGGGAGCGCGAGGACGAGATGCGGGAGCGCTATCCCACTTTATTTGATTGATTTGATTGTACTCCGTTTGTGTGATTCTAATTTCAATAAATGACCGGTGTTTGGACCCTTGTGATTTGCTGAGATTTTTTTTCTCTCTTTTCTGTTTTGTGTGTTCTTGAATTTCGAGGACGAAATTTTTTAAGGGAGAGAGATTTGTAACTCCACTTCTCAGTTTCTTAAATAAACAAATTCGATTTCTAAATTTCATATAATTGTTATTACTAGTTTAAATAATAGTATTAATTTTCTTTTAAATTAATAATCTATTTTGGAATGAAATTTAGAGCAGGATTTCGAATTTCAAAAGGTTGTTACAACTTTTTGAGTGGTCCCCACTCAAATTATTTTCCCTAACAGTTTTTTCTGATTTTCTATAAATAGTGAAAAGGGGCAGGGTTATTTTGAAAGATTTATGAAGTTGAGGGACTTAGGCAGAAAGGAGTTATAGCGGGGGGGCCTTTTTGAAAGATTGCCAAATCTTTCCTTTATATCAATAGATTCTGGAGAGAGAGAGAGAGAGAGCTGAGCCATTATTATTTTCTCTCTGTCTCTCGAACACTCGAGTGCTCTCGAGTGCCTCGAATTCCTAAAATCTCTCGAGCCCTCCGCTCCTTTCACTGACGACGACGACACCGACGCGGCGACGACGACGACTTGGCGATCCTGACGGCTTGACGATGACCAAGGCGAGTCCGTAGATGACGACAGCGAGCTCCCCAGCCATGGTTGCCTGGGCCAGTTCGACGTTTCTGGAGGCGAACGGCGAGCAACCCTCCGTCGACGATGCAAGACCTTGTGTAGGGAGCTCCGCTTCGATCTGATTCTCCATGTAGATTCGTTCCTTGACCTAACTATCTTGATCAGGAAATTCTAGATCGGATCTCAGTGACGATTCTTTGAGTTTGACTTGTTCGAACACTCCACAACGATTTGGGAGCGGAACCGAACAACTCGGTGAGTGATCTTAGTCTTGAACATCTGATCTATAGATTTTAAGGTTCTGAACCACTATTTTTCTCTTAGATTCCAAACAGTGTTATCGTCGATTTGGGAGTAAGGATTTGGATCTATATTTTTGTGAGTATTTTTCCATCTGTTGATTTCTTATTACACCAGAGGCCTGGGAGCCTGACTGTAGATTTCATTCTTGTGTACAGTGAGTGTACTGCAAGGCAGTGGAGGACAGTGTCCGTGTCCTAATTACTCGACCTTCCGTTCAAAATCCGAGTTCGAGTCAGGTAATTTTCTCTCCAATTCTTCTTAATTGTTTTGCTGGGTTGAACGTATTTTCAGAGAGTTTTGTTGTGTTGTCTTGCTCGAGTCCGTGTTGCTTGGGAGTTCTGGATCGTAGTCGAGACTGCGTACTATTGTGTTGTGTTCCTGTGCCGACCATGGACATGTCTAGCTTGATTATGCTGATTTTGAGTTTTCGCGTGATCGGGTTCGAGTCTTAGTTTTGCAGTCGAAGCACCTGCTCGCTGACCAGTGTTCGTGTCCCTCTTGCTCGTGTTAGACCAAGA
Source organism: Iris pallida (assembly GCA_029216955.1). Taxonomy (NCBI): domain Eukaryota; kingdom Viridiplantae; phylum Streptophyta; class Magnoliopsida; order Asparagales; family Iridaceae; genus Iris; species Iris pallida. The sequence continues at coordinate 12,680,231 of JANAVB010040218.1, read as the reverse complement.
TTTCGACCATGTCCAGTTGATTGGGTGTTGGATGCAGTGGCAATTTCCTTATTTTTTTATGGATTTGATTAAATGTGTATTCATTTCTAATGGCATATTCTTTCTTATTTATATTTGTTCCAAGTTTTGTAATATTTATAAGTTGTGTTGGGTGGAAGAGTGTATTTCTTCTCTATTCTTTCCTTCAAAATCTATGTTATGGAGGAGAACAGGGATTGAGAGTTGAGTATTTTTGTTTGTCATTTTTTTTCTGTTAACATTGAAGAGTTTGGGGCTTGAGTTCATAATTGTCATTCCTGACTGTAGAGAGTTGAGTTATATTTTATCGTTTTTACCATTGGCAGCAGCTGGTTTGGAGGAGTTAGTTTATTTTTATTTGTCATTCTTGACTGTTGGCAGTGAACCAAGAGTTGAGTTTAGTCAATTATTTACTCGTGATATTAGTGACCTTGGCAGAAAGACTGTGGGTTTTAGTCCTTTAGTTAGATTATTTCTATGTGTAGAATATTTGTGATGTGATGAATTGCAGACTTATTTTTGAGTGTTGAGTTACTCTGATTAAAGTGTTGGTTTGGGGAGAATGTAGCTTTGTATTGCAAGTCAATACTAGAATTGCAGGCTTTGTTCTGAGACCATTTTTATTATTTATTTACTAAAGAGAGAAGGCTAGCTATGTTCAGAATGTTTTTGTTCAATAATAAGTTTTGACTGGAAGGTCGTTTTATCAATTAGACTAATTTAGTTATTGTATCCTACCCAAAGGTTGAGTATATGGTTGTGCTCAATGATTAGAATTGAATCAGTCTTTAAATAATTAAGTTCAAACTGTTAAATAGGTTTTATGAAGTTAATATAGTATTAGAAATTGATCAACTTGTAAAAACATTTAATTCAGGAAGACATCCAGTTCCTGATTACCAGTACTTTCCGGAGCCAGGCAAGTACTCTTCTACGGTTTTGTACATTTACATTCCCGTACCCTTTTTCTTGTGACACTGTCTTAGCACGACATCATGTATTCCTGTATTCTGGTACTCTTGCTCTTGTACTTGTTAGTGTCGGGTGGAGAAATACACTAGCCATGTGACCAACCCCGGTTACTATATTCCTGTACCTAGCTTAGGCCTCGCACTGTGCACGCGGGTCCTAAGTCATACCTTATTCATGTACTCATGTACATGTACTCACCCCAGCCGGTCACATGGACTAGATGTATTTCGATATTGTGCACATCATGTCTGGTACTGCAGGATTATAATTTCATTCCTGTACATTACATTCCTGTACTTTATATTCCTGTACGTTACATTTCCTGTACCTTACATTTCATGTACTATATCTCATGTACTCATTTTCTGTACCATTTACCTGTATTTACCTGTTCATTCTTGTATATCTTTTTCTGTACTCTTGTATCCATTTCATGTTCATGTTTCATTACCTAGAACTGTACTTTGCTCCGCTCCTGACTGGATAAGTTGCAGGTGAGTTGGAGGCCATTTGCGACACCTTCTATGGATGGGATGTTGCTATTATTGCTGAGCCAGCTGGAGCTGTGTTGGACCTAGAGGCCGCAGAGGCTTAGTACCTTTCCTTTATGTCATTTACTATTTTGAGACTTAGTCAGACATTGACATTTCTGGATTAATGTAATAAAACATATAGACTTGTACTATTTCTGGGATTTCATTTATAGATGTTGTGATGTTATCTTACTTCATGATTACTTGTTAGTTTTCCCCTAGTATTGGTACAGCTTACTTCGTCGTGTCCAACGACGAAGGCTGGGCATGTCCGACTCATGTCCGATTATTCGGGAGCGGATCGTGATATATTTTTAGTGGTGGCCCTTGAAGGTCTATCCTAATGGTACCTAGGTCTTAGCGTACTATTGGGGGACTTGATTTACACTAGGGAACTTGAATCACAGCATAGGAAATCGGGTATATCGGGTACATATTGTTATTATATAAACATTTACATTTTCTGGTAGGTTAGGTTTTTATCAATCATGAAGTTTTCTTTTTATGCAGATGGTCACTACGAGGAAGACTGCAGATCAGCCTGGAGGTTCAGGAGTTGCAGGCGGCACGGAGCAGCCCGCACTCGACGTTCCGGCAGATCAGCTTCCGTCAGCGCCTCCTATTTTTCTGTTGCTGCCTCCGACGATGACATTTGACGGCGCCCAAGTGATGGCGATGTTCCAGCAATTTATAGAGGCCCAGAACCACCAGGCTGCACAGTTCAGGGAAGCTCAGAGTCATCAGGCAGCGCAGTTCAGAGCGACTGTCGTTGACGCACCTAGGACCAGAGAGCCGGCAGCACCAGCACCAGCTCCAGCAGCAGTTCCAGCACCACGAGGACCGAGACCAGGGACAGCCAAAGAGTACCAGAACCTTTGCCCGATGGACTTCTGGGGCGACGAAGGGATCATCTATGCAGATGAGTGGCTGGAGAATGCAGAGAGGACCTTGAGCATGGCGCATATTCCAGAGGACCAGAAGGTGAAGGTGGCTAGCATGCGACTCTTCGACTTGGCCAGAGCTTGGTACCAGGAGGACCCCCAGTTGGCAGAGCCCCAGGTGTCTTGGACAGAATTCAAAACTCTGTTCAAAGAGAAATTCTTTCCAGAGGTAGAAAGGGATGAGCTGAGGATGCAGTTCGAGGCGCTGCAGCAGAGGACGATGACGGTAGCAAAGTATACTTCGGAGTTCACCAGACTCAGCAGGTTCGCTGAGAGCCTAGTTAGAGAGCCAGAGGACAGGGCCTGGAGATTCAAGAAAGGTCTGACCAGAGAGCTGCAACATGCAGTGGCCATTAGCCAGGCGACTACCTACTCTAGCATCCTTAAGATCGCCCAGGCAGTTGAGAAGGAGGCAGAACCAAGGCTGAAGAGGGACCGAGTCGTGGGCAGCAGCAGTTTCCAGACACCAGCGAAGAGGGTCCCGACTCAGACTCAGGCGAGACCTCAGCAGCCGGCACAGCAGCAGCATCGACCAGCCAGAGCTCCTGCACATCAGCATCAGAGACAGCAGCAGGGGATTACTTGCACATTCTGCTATCGGTCGGGACACCGCTTCGACGAGTGCCGCAAGAGGCTCGGACTCTGCTTATTCTGCGGATCAGACCCGCACCAGATGAGGGACTGGCCACAGGCTGCGGCTAGACTGACTGGAGGACCTCGAGGAGCTGGAGGACTGCCACCATTACCACCTGTACCACCCAGAGCTCTACCAGCTGTACCACAGAGGGGATCAGCTTTATCCACTCAGCAGCAGCAGTTTGCACAGCGTCAGCAGAGGGGAGGACAGCAGCAGGGACGTACTTACGTTATGGCGGCAGTTGAGGAGGATGAGACAGTATCGGATGTGATCACAGGTTCTATACTTTTACATTCTTTCCCTGCCATTGCATTGTTTGATTCTGGTGCCACACATAGCTTTGTATCATATGAGTTTCTGCATAGACACGGCTTCACACCCAAGCCTACTAGGAGGAACTATCGGATTATGACAGGAGGAGGGTTGGTACCAGTGAGTGAGATGGTGGAATGCCCTATCACTATTGCTGGAAGAGAGATTAGAGCTCGACTTCTAGTGATGCCACTGCCCGGATTTGATATAGTCCTTGGCATCGACTGGATGAGCGAGCAGTTTGCCGTAATAGACTACCATGAAGGGAAGGTGATCTTCAGCCCGCCAGGAGTTCCACCGTTCGAGATCAGCAGGCGAGTTGCAGAGAGGCCAGAGGGAGTCTACTTCGGAGCTGTTGCCAAAGACCAGGAGTTGCCGCATCCACTTATCGCAGAGTTTCTCGACGTCTTCCCCGAGGAGCTGCCAGGATTGCCGCCAGATCGAGACGTGGAGTTCAGCATTGACCTATTGCCCGGATCAGCGCCGAAGTCACAGCATTGTTACAAGATCAACCCGAAGGAAGCTGCGGAGTTGAAGGCGCAGATTGATGAGCTAGATGGTAAGGGATTTATTCGGTCCAGTGCTTCACCCTGGGGAGCACCGGTACTTTTCGTGCCCAAGAAGGATGGGACGTTGAGGATGTACATTGACTACCGTGCACTCAACAACATCACCATCAAGAATAGATACCCTTTGCCTCGGATTGATGAGCTGTTTGACCAGCTTAGTGGAGCGAAGGTCTTTTCTAAGATTGATCTTCGATCGGGGTACCACCAGATGAAGGTTCGAGAGCAGGATATTCCGAAGACAGCCTTCAACACCCGATACGGCCAGTATGAGTTCCTGGTGATGCCGTTCGGACTCACTAATGCCCCAGCTGTATTTATGAACCTGATGAATAAGGTTTTCCACAAATATTTGGATAAGTTTGTCGTAGTCTTCATTGACGACATTATGATCTATTCGAAGACAAAGGAGGAGCATGTAGAGTACCTGCGGATTGTTTTGAAGATTCTGTGGAAGGAGAAGCTGTACGGAAAACTCTTGAAATATGAGTTTTTCTTGGACCGAGTGGAGTTTTTGGGGCACGTAGTGACTGGAGAGGGGATTTCTGTGGATCCCAAGAAGATTAAAGCAGTGGAAGCGTGGGCACCTCCCAAGTTAGTAGCAGAGATTCGTAGTTTCCTGGGTCTAGCAGGATACTACAGAAAGTTCATGAAGGACTTCTCCAGGATAGCAGAGCCTATGACGAAGCTTACGCAGAAGGACGAGGAGTTCATATGGAGCGACGCCTGCCAGACACCATTTGAAGAATGGAAGAGAAGACTCACGATGGCACCAGTTCTAGCTTTGCCATCATGATCGTGAGAATTCACGGAGTGCCGATTAGCATCGTTTCAGATCGAGACAGCCACTTCACATCGCACTTTTGGAGGAGTCTACAGCAGAGCTTGGGATCACAGTTGAAGTTCAGCGCCGCCTATCATCCACAGACGGACGGGCAGTCCGAGAGGACCATTCAGACCTTGGAGGACATGCTACGGGTTTGCGCACTCGATTTCGGCGGTTCGTGGGAGGACCATTTACACCTAGTGGAGTTTGCCTAAAACAACAATTATCAGGCCAGTATCGAGATGACTCCATTCGAGACGCTGTACGGACGAAGATGTCGCATGCCGTTATCTTGGGACGACGTTGGCGAGAGAGCTTTACTTGGGCCAGAGATGGTGGTAGACTCAGCAGAGAAAGTCAGACTGATCAGGGAGCGTATCAGAGTTGCACAGGATTGGCAGAAGCACTGGGCGGACAGCAGCAGACGGACACTTGAGTTCGAGGCTGGAGACAGAGTATTCCAGAAGATCTCACCGACTATGGGTGTCATCAGATTCGACAGAGGCGGAAAGCTCAGTCCGAGATTCATCGGACCCTTCGACGTGACGGTACGGATTGGCGAGGTGGCATATCGTTTAGCACTTCCAGCTAGCTTGGAGGGAGTGCACGACGTTTTCTATGTATCCCAGCTTCGACGATACATTCCAGACCCGAACCATGTGGTGGACTATTCCGAGGTGGAGGTAGGCCCAAGATTGACTTACGAGGAGCAGCTAGTAGAGATCCTCGATCGGAGGGAGAAGCGCTTGCGGAACTAGACTATTCCTCTCGTTCGCGTCATGTGGAGACATCACTCTCCGGGAGAGTGCACATGGGAGCGCGAGGACGAGATGCGGGAGCGCTATCCCACTTTATTTGATTGATTTGATTGTACTCCGTTTGTGTGATTCTAATTTCAATAAATGACTGGTGTTTGGACCCTTGTGATTTGCTGAGATTTTTTTTCTCTCTTTTCTGTTTTGTGTGTTCTTGAATTTCGAGGACGAAATTTTTTAAGGGAGAGAGATTTGTAACTCCACTTCTCAGTTTCTTAAATAAACAAATTCGATTTCTAAATTTCATATAATTGTTATTACTAGTTTAAATAATAGTATTAATTTTCTTTTAAATTAATAATCTATTTTGGAATGAAATTTAGAGCAGGATTTCGAATTTCAAAAGGTTGTTACAACTTTTTGAGTGGTCCCCACTCAAATTATTTTCCCTAACAGTTTTTTCTGATTTTCTATAAATAGTGAAAAGGGGCAGGGTTATTTTGAAAGATTTATGAAGTTGAGGGACTTAGGCAGAAAGGAGTTATAGCGGGGGGGCCTTTTTGAAAGATTGCCAAATCTTTCCTTTATATCAATAGATTCTGGAGAGAGAGAGAGAGAGCTGAGCCATTATTATTTTCTCTCTGTCTCTCGAACACTCGAGTGCTCTCGAGTGCCTCGAATTCCTAAAATCTCTCGAGCCCTCCGCTCCTTTCACTGACGACGACGACACCGACGCGGCGACGACGACGACTTGGCGATCCTGACGGCTTGACGATGACCAAGGCGAGTCCGTAGATGACGACAGCGAGCTCCCCAGCCATGGTTGCCTGGGCCAGTTCGACGTTTCTGGAGGCGAACGGCGAGCAACCCTCCGTCGACGATGCAAGACCTTGTGTAGGGAGCTCCGCTTCGATCTGATTCTCCATGTAGATTCGTTCCTTGACCTAACTATCTTGATCAGGAAATTCCAGATCGGATCTCAGTGACGATTCTTTGAGTTTGACTTGTTCGAACACTCCACAACGATTTGGGAGCGGAACCGAACAACTTGGTGAGTGATCTTAGTCTTGAACATCTGATCTATAGATTTTAAGGTTCTGAACCACTATTTTTCTCTTAGATTCCAAACAGTGTTATCGTCGATTTGGGAGTAAGGATTTGGATCTATATTTTTGTGAGTATTTTTCCATCTGTTGATTTCTTATTACACCAGAGGCCTGGGAGCCTGACTGTAGATTTCATTCTTGTGTACAGTGAGTGTACTGCAAGGCAGTGGAGGACAGTGTCCGTGTCCTAATTACTCGACCTTCCGTTCAAAATCCGAGTTCGAGTCAGGTAATTTTCTCTCCAATTCTTCTTAATTGTTTTGCTGGGTTGAACGTATTTTCAGAGAGTTTTGTTGTGTTGTCTTGCTCGAGTCCGTGTTGCTTGGGAGTTCTGGATCGTAGTCGAGACTGCGTACTATTGTGTTGTGTTCCTGTGCCGACCATGGACATGTCTAGCTTGATTATGCTGATTCTGAGTTTTCGCGTGATCGGGTTCGAGTCTTAGTTTTGCAGTCGAAGCACCTGCTCGCTGACCAGTGTTCGTGTCCCTCTTGCTCGTGTTAGACCAAGATTTCGACCATGTCCAGTTGATTGGGTGTTGGATGCAGTGGCAATTTCCTTATTTTTTTATGGATTTGATTAAATGTGTATTCATTTCTAATGGCATATTCTTTCTTATTTATATTTGTTCCAAGTTTTGTAATATTTATAAGTTGTGTTGGGTGGAAGAGTGTATTTCTTCTCTATTCTTTCCTTCAAAATCTATGTTATGGAGGAGAACAGGGATTGAGAGTTGAGTATTTTTGTTTGTCATTTTTTTTCTGTTAACATTGAAGAGTTTGGGGCTTGAGTTCATAATTGTCATTCCTGACTGTAGAGAGTTGAGTTATATTTTATCGTTTTTACCATTGGCAGCAGCTGGTTTGGAGGAGTTAGTTTATTTTTATTTGTCATTCTTGACTGTTGGCAGTGAACCAAGAGTTGAGTTTAGTCAATTATTTACTCGTGATATTAGTGACCTTGGCAGAAAGACTGTGGGTTTTAGTCCTTTAGTTAGATTATTTCTATGTGTAGAATATTTGTGATGTGATGAATTGCAGACTTATTTTTGAGTGTTGAGTTACTCTGATTAAAGTGTTGGTTTGGGGAGAATGTAGCTTTGCATTGCAAGTCAATACTAGAATTGCAGGCTTTGTTCTGAGACCATTTTTATTATTTATTTACTAAAGAGAGAAGGCTAGCTATGTTCAGAATGTTTTTGTTCAATAATAAGTTTTGACTGGAAGGTCGTTTTATCAATTAGACTAATTTAGTTATTGTATCCTACCCAAAGGTTGAGTATATGGTTGTGCTCAATGATTAGAATTGAATCAGTCTTTAAATAATTAAGTTCAAACTGTTAAATAGGTTTTATGAAGTTAATATAGTATTAGAAATTGATCAACTTGTAAAAACATTTAATTCAGGAAGACATCCAGTTCCTGATTACCAGTACTTTCCGGAGCCAGGCAAGTACTCTTCTACGGTTTTGTACATTTACATTCCCGTACCCTTTTTCTTGTGACACTGTCTTAGCACGACATCATGTATTCCTGTATTCTGGTACTCTTGCTCTTGTACTTGTTAGTGTCGGGTGGAGAAATACACTAGCCATGTGACCAACCCCGGTTACTATATTCCTGTACCTAGCTTAGGCCTCGCACTGTGCACGCGGGTCCTAAGTCATACCTTATTCATGTACTCATGTACATGTACTCACCCCAGCCGGTCACATGGACTAGATGTATTTCGATATTGTGCACATCATGTCTGGTACTGCAGGATTATAATTTCATTCCTGTACATTACATTCCTGTACTTTATATTCCTGTACGTTACATTTCCTGTACCTTACATTTCATGTACTATATCTCATGTACTCATTTTCTGTACCATTTACCTGTATTTACCTGTTCATTCTTGTATATCTTTTTCTGTACTCTTGTATCCATTTCATGTTCATGTTTCATTACCTAGAACTGTACTTTGCTCCGCTCCTGACTGGATAAGTTGCAGGTGAGTTGGAGGCCATTTACGACACCTTCTATGGACGGGATGTTGCTATTATTGCTGAGCCAGCTGGAGCTGTGTTGGACCTAGAGGCCGCAGAGGCTTAGTACCTTTCCTTTATGTCATTTACTATTTTGAGACTTAGTCAGACATTGACATTTCTGGATTAATGTAATAAAACATATAGACTTGTACTATTTCTGGGATTTCATTTATAGATGTTGTGATGTTATCTTACTTCATGATTACTTGTTAGTTTTCCCCTAGTATTGGTACAGCTTACTTCGTCGTGTCCAACGACGAAGGCTGGGCATGTCCGACTCATGTCCGATTATTCGGGAGCGGATCGTGACATATTTTTAGTGGTGGCCCTTGAAGGTCTATCCTAATGGTACCTAGGTCTTAGCGTACTATTGGGGGACTTGATTTACACTAGGGAACTTGAATCACAGCATAGGAAATCGGGTATATCGGGTACATATTGTTATTATATAAACATTTACATTTTCTGGTAGGTTAGGTTTTTATCAATCATGAAGTTTTCTTTTTATGCAGATGGTCACTACGAGGAAGACTACAGATCAGCCTGGAGGTTCAGGAGTTGCAGGCGGCACGGAGCAGCCCGCACTCGACGTTCCGGCAGATCAGCTTCCGTCAGCGCCTCCTATTTTTCTGTTGCTGCCTCCGACGATGACATTTGACGGCGCCCAAGTGATGGCGATGTTCCAGCAATTTATAGAGGCCCAGAACCACCAGGCTGCACAGTTCAGGGAAGCTCAGAGTCATCAGGCAGCGCAGTTCAGAGCGACTGTCGTTGACGCACCTAGGACCAGAGAGCCGGCAGCACCAGCACCAGCTCCAGCAGCAGTTCCAGCACCACGAGGACCGAGACCAGGGACAGCCAAAGAGTACCAGAACCTTTGCCCGATGGACTTCTGGGGCGACGAAGGGATCATCTATGCAGATGAGTGGCTGGAGAATGCAGAGAGGACCTTGAGCATGGCGCATATTCCAGAGGACCAGAAGGTGAAGGTGGCTAGCATGCGACTCTTCGACTTGGCCAGAGCTTGGTACCAGGAGGACCCCCAGTTGGCAGAGCCCCAGGTGTCTTGGACAGAATTCAAAACTCTGTTCAAAGAGAAATTCTTTCCAGAGGTAGAAAAGGATGAGCTGAGGATGCAGTTCGAGGCGCTGCAGCAGAGGACGATGACGGTAGCAAAGTATACTTCGGAGTTCACCAGACTCAGCAGGTTCGCTGAGAGCCTAGTTAGAGAGCCAGAGGACAGGGCCTGGAGATTCAAGAAAGGTCTGACCAGAGAGCTGCAACATGCAGTGGCCATTAGCCAGGCGACTACCTACTCTAGCATCCTTAAGATCGCCCAGGCAGTTGAGAAGGAGGCAGACCCAAGGCTGAAGAGGGACCGAGTCGTGGGCAGCAGCAGTTTCCAGACACCAGCGAAGAGGGTCCCGACTCAGACTCAGGCGAGACCTCAGCAGCCGGCACAGCAGCAGCATCGACCAGCCAGAGCTCCTGCACATCAGCATCAGAGACAGCAGCAGGGGATTACTTGCACATTCTGCTATCGGTCGGGACACCGCTTCAATGAGTGCCGCAAGAGGCTCGGACTCTGCTTATTCTGCGGATCAGACGCGCACCAGATGAGGGACTGCCCACAGGCTGCGGCTAGACTGACTAGAGAACCTCGAGGAGCTGGAGGACTACCACCATTACCACCTGCACCACCCAGAGCTCTACCAGCTGTACCACAGAGGGGACCAGCTTTACCCACTCAGCAGCAGCAGTTTGTACAGCGTCAGCAGAGGGGAGGACAGCAGCAGGGACGTGCTTACGTCATGGCGGCAGTTGAGGAGGATGAGACAATATCGGATGTGATCATAGGTTCTATACTTTTACATTCTTTCCCTGCCATTGCATTGTTTGATTCTGGAGCCACACATAGCTTTGTATCATATGAGTTTCTGCATAGACACGGCTTCACACCCAAGCCTACTAGGAGGAACTATCGGATTATGACAGGAGGAGGGTTAGTACCAGTGAGTGAGATGGTGGAATGCCCTATCACTATTGCTGGGAGAGAGATTATAGCTCGACTTCTAGTGATGCCACTGCGCGAATTTGATATAGTCCTTGGCATCGACTGGATGAGCGAGCAGTTTGCCGTAATAGACTACCATGAAGGGAAGGTGATCTTCAGCCCGCCAAGAGTTCCACCGTTCGAGATCAGCAGGCGAGTTGCAGAGAGGCCAGAGGGAGTCTACTTCGGAGCTGTTGCCGAAGACCAGGAGTTGCCGCATCCACTTATCGCAGAGTTTCTCGACGTCTTCCCCGAGGAGCTGCCAGGATTGCCGCCAGATCGAGACATGGAGTTCAGCATTGACCTATTGCCCGGATCAGCGCCGAAGTTACAGCATTGTTACAAGATCAACCCGAAGGAAGCTGCGGAGTTGAAGGTGCAGATTGATGAGCTAGAGGGCAAGGGATTTATTCGGTCCAGTGCTTCACCCTGGGGAGCACCGGTACTTTTCGTGCCCAAGAAGGATGGGACGGTGAGGATGTACATTGACTACCGTGCACTCAACAACATCACCATCAAGAATAGATACCCTTTGCCACGGATTGATGAGCTGTTTGACCAGCTTAGTGGAGCGAAGGTCTTTTCTAAGATTGATCTTCGATCGGGGTACCACCAGATGAAGGTTCGGGAGCAGGATATTCCGAAGACAGCCTTCAACACCCGATACGACCAGTATGAGTTCCTGGTGATGCCGTTCGGACTCACTAATGCCCCAGCTGTATTTATGAACCTGATGAATAAGGTTTTCCACAAATATTTGGATAAGTTTGTCGTAATCTTCATTAACGACAATATGATCTATTGGAAGACAGAGGAGGAGCATGTAGAGCACCTGCAGATTGTTTTAGAGATTCTACGGAAGGAGAAGCTGTACGGGAAACTCTCGAAATGTGAGTTTTTCTTGGACCGAGTGGAGTTTTTGGGATACGTAGTGACTGGAGAGGGGATTTCTGTGGATCCCAAGAAGATTGAAGCAATGGAAGCGTGGGCACCTCCCAAGTCAGTAGCAGAGATTCGTAGTTTCCTGGGTCTAGCAGGATACTACAGGAAGTTCGTGAAGGACTTCTCCAGGATAGCAGAGCCTATGACGAAGCTTACGTGGAAGGACGAGGAGTTCATATGGAGCGACGCCTGCCAGACACCATTTGAAGAATTGAAGAGAAGACTCACGACAGCACCAGTTCTAGCTTTGCCATCAGGATCGTGAGGATTCACGGAGTGCCGGTTAGCATAGTTTCAGATCGAGACAGCCGCTTCACATCGTACTTTTGGAGGAGTCTACAGCAGAGCTTGGGATCACAGTTGAAGTTCAGCACTGCCTATCATCCACAGACGGACGGGTAGGCCGAGAGGACCATTCAGACCTTGGAGGACATGCTACGGGTTTGCGCACTCGATTTCGGCAGTTCGTGGGAGGACCATTTACACCTAGTGGAGTTTGCCTATAACAACAGTTATCAGGCCAGTATCGAGATGACTCCATTCGAGGCGATGTTCGGACGGAGATGTCGCACGCCGTTATCTTGGGACGACGTTGGCGAGAGAGCTTTACTTGGGCCAGAGATGGTGGTAGACCTAGCAGAAAAAGTCAGACTGATCAGGGAGCGTATCAGAGTTGCACAGGATCGGCAGAAGCACTGGGCGGACAGCAGCAGACGGACACTTGAGTTCGAGGCTGGAGACAGAGTATTCCTGAAGATCTCACCGACTAGGGGCGTCATCAGATTCAGCAGAGGCGGGAAGCTCATTCCGAGATTCATCGGACCCTTCGACGTGACGGCGCAGATTGGCGAGGTGGCATATCGTTTAGTGCTTCCAGCTAGCTTGGAGGGAGTGCACGACATTTTCCATTTATCCCAGCTTCGACGATACATTCCAGACCCGAGCCATGTGGTGGACTATTCCGAGCTGGAGGTGGGCTCGAGATTGACTTACGAGGAGCAGCTAGTAGAGATCCTCGATCGGAGGGAGAAGCGCTTACGAAACCAGACTATTCCTCTCGTTCGCGTCATGTGGAGACATCACTCTCCGGGAGAGTCCACATGGGAGCGCGAGGACGAGATACGGGAGCGCTATCCCACTTTATTTGATTGATTTGATTGTACTCTGTTTGTGGGATTCTAATTTCAATAAATGACTGGTGTTTGGACCCTTGTGAGTTGCTGAGATGTTTTTTCTCTCTTTTCTGTTTTGTGTGTTCTTGAATTTCGAGGACGAAATTTTTTAAGGGAGAGAGATTTGTAACTCCACTTCTCAGTTTCTTAAATAAACAAATTCGATTTCTAAATTTCATATAATTGTTATTACTAGTTTAAATAATGGTATTAATTTTCTTTTAAATTAATAATCTATTTTGGAGGGAAATTTAGAGCAGGATTTCGAATTTCAAAAGGTTGTTACAACTTTTTGAGTGGTCCCCACTCAAATTATTTTCCCTAACAGTTTTTTCTGATTTTCTATAAATAGTGAAAAGGGGCAGGGTTATTTTGAAAGATTTATGAAGTGGAGGGACATAGGCAGAAAGGAGTTATAGCGGGGGGCCTTTTTGAAAGATTGCCAAATCTTTCCTTTATATCAATTGATTCTGGAGAGAGAGAGAGAGAGCTGAGCCATTATTATTTTCTCTCTGTCTCTCGAACACTCGAGTGCTCTCAAGTGCCTCGATTTTCTAAAATCTCTCGAGCCCTCCGCTCCTTTCACTGACGACGACGACACCGACGCGACGACGACACCGATGCGACGACGACGACGACTTGGCGATCCTGACGGCTTGACGATGACCAAGGCGAGTCCGTAGATGACGACAGCGAGCTCCCCAGACATGCTTGCCTGGGCCAGTTCGACGTTTCTGGAGGCGAACGGCGAGCAACCCTCCGTCGACGACGCAAGACCTTGAGTGGTGAGCTCCGCTTCGATCTGATTCTCCATGTAGATTCGTTCCTTGACCTAACTATCTTGATCGAGAAATTCCAGATCGGATCTCAGTGACGATTCTTTGAGTTTGACTTGTTCGAACACTCCACAACGATTTGGGAGCGGAACTGAACAACTCGGTGAGTGATCTTAGTCTTGAACATCTGATCTATAGATTTTAAGGTTCTGAACCACTATTTTTCTCTTAGATTCCAAACAGTATTATCGTCGATTTGGGAGTAAGGATTTAGATCTATATTTTTGTGAGTATTTTTCCATCTGTTGATTTCTTATTACACCAGAGGCCTGGGAGCCTGACTATAGATTTCATTCTTGTGTACACTGAGTGTACTGCAAGGGAGTGGAGGACAGTGACCGTGTCCTAATTACTCGACCTTCCGTTCAAAATCCGAGTTCGAGTCAGGTAATTTTCTCTCCAATTCTTCTTAATTGTTTTGCTGGGTTGAACGTATTTTCAGAGAGTTTTGTTGTGTTGTCTTGCTCGAGTCCGTGTTGCTTGGGAGTTCTGGATCGTAGTCGAGACTGCGTACTATTGTGTTGTGTTCCTGTGCCGACCATGGACATGTCTAGCTTGATTATGCTGATTCTGAGTTTTCGCGTGATCGGGTTCGAGTCTTAGTTTTGCAGTCGAAGCACCTGCTCGCTGACCAGTGTTCGTGTCCCTCTTGCTCGTGTTAGACCAAGATTTCGACCATGTCCAGTTGATTGGGTGTTGGATGCAGTGGCAATTTCCTTATTTTTTTTATGGATTTGATTAAATGTGTATTCATTTCTAACGGCATATTCTTTCTTATTTATATTTGTTCCAAGTTTTGTAATATTTATAAGTTGTATTGGGTGGAAGAGTGTATTTCTTCTCTATTCTTTCCTTCGAAATCTATGTTATGGAGGAGAACATGGATTGAGAGTTGAGTATTTTTGTTTGTCATTTTTCTTCTGTTAACAGTGAAGAGTTTGGGGCTTGAGTTCATAATTGTCATTCCTGACTGTAGAGAGTTGAGTTATATTTTATCATTTTTACCATTGGCAGCAGCTGGGTTTGCAGGAGTTAGTTTATTTTTATTTGTCATTCTTGACTGTTGGCAGTGAACCAAGAGCTGAGTTTAGTCAATTATTTACTCGTGATATTAGTGACCTTGGCAGAAAGACTGTGGGTTTTAGTCCTTTAGTTACATTATTTCTATGTGTAGAATATTTGTGATGTGATGAATTGCAGACTTATTTTTGAGTGTTGAGTTACTCTGGTTAAAGTGTTGGTTTGGGGAGAATGTTAGCTTTGTATTGCAAGTCAATACTGGAATTGCAGGCTTTGTTCTGAGACCATTTTTATTATTTATTTACTAAAGAGAGAAGGCTAGCTATGTTCAGAATGTTTTTGTTCAATAATAAGTTTTGACTGGAAGGTCATTTTATCAATTAGACTAATTTAGTTATTGTATCCTACCCAAAGGTTGAGTATATGGTTGTGCTCAATGATTAGAATTGAATCAGTCTTTAAATAATTAAGTTCAAACTGTTAAATAGGTTTTATGAAGTTAATATAGTATTAGAAATTGATCAACTTGTAAAAACATTTAATTCAGGAAGACATCCAGTTCCTGATTACCAGTACTTTTCGGAGCCAGGCAAGTACTCTTCTACGGTTTTGTACATTTACATTCCTGTACCCTTTTTCTTGTGACACTGTCTTAGCACGACATCATGTATTCCTGTATTCTGGTACTCTTGCTCTTGTACTTGTTAGTGTCGGGTGGGGAAATACACTAGCCATGTGACCAACCCCGGTTACTATATTCCTGTACCTAGCTTAGGCCTCGCACTGTGCACGTGGGTCCTAAGTCGTACCTTATTCATGTACTTATGTACATGTACTCACCCCAGCCGGTCACATGGACTAGATGTATTTCGATATTGTGTACATCATGTCTGGTACTGCAGGATTATAGTTTCATTCCTGTACATTACATTCTTGTACTTTACATTCCTGTGCGTTACATTTCCTGTACCTTACATTTCATGTACTATATCTCATATACTCATTTCCTGTACCATTTACCTGTATTTACCTGTTCATTCTTGTATATCTTTTCCTGTACTCTTGTATCCATTTCATGTTCATGTTTTATTACCTAGAACTGTACTTTGCTCCGCTCCTGACTGGATAAGTTGCAGGTGAGTTGGAGGCCATTTGCGACACCTTCTATGGACGGGATGTTGCTATTATTGCTGAGCCAGCTGGAGCTGTGTTGGACCTAGAGGCCGCAGAGGCTTAGTACCTTTCCTTTATGTCATTTACTATTTTGAGACTTAGTCAGACATTGACATTTCTGGATTAATGTAATACAACATATAGACTTGTACTATTTCTGGGATTTCGTTTATAGATGCTGTGATGTTATATTACTTCATGATTACTTGTTAGTTTTCCCCTAGTATTGGTACAGCTTACTTCGTCGTGTCCAACGACGAAGGCTGGGCATGTCCGACTCATGTCCGATTATTCGGGAGCGGGTCGTAACAAAGCAAGAGAAGGACATTGTGGTAACATTTGCAAACTTGAGAGAGTTTTTCCTCCTGCATTCTTCGACTCAATGGAGCATCGATTCATCTTGTCCATGAGGCTCTTGTTGCTGGACTTGTCGGTTATCGTTGGATGTACCCGTTCGAGCAACAGTTGAACTACCTGAAGAGGAAGGTGAAAAATAAGACACGGGTGGAGGGTTCTATTTGTGAAGCATATGTCCTTGAGGAGATTTTGAACTTCTGTTCCATGTATTTCCATCCTCATATTGCTACAAACAGAACAAGGGCTCCCAGAAATGACGACGGCCATGAAGATGGTAATGAGGCAAAGCAGAAAGTATTTACTGCCTACGAAAAACCATCTGGTAAAATGAAAAAAAGATATCTGAATGACGACGAGGATAGGGCTGCAATGTTATATGTATTGCTCAACTGCGACGAGGAAGAAGTGGACAAGCTAGAAGGGTAAGTAAAATTATTTCGCGTGCTTCATTGCTTCTCAATATAACAAATATACCTATGCTTCGTTGCTTTTCAGCATGTTTAAGGATGAGGTAACGTCCAAAAATCTGTACGCAACCGAGGAGGAAGCAGAACAGCAAATGAGACTTCATTTTCCTTTTTGGTTGAGAACATATGTAAGGATATTTTCACAATTTATTTTTTCTGTACGTATATTCTTGCACAGAATAATTAAGTTAACATCGTTTATTTGGTATTTAGGTTGATCATCCGGATGCAATCCTTGAGAATAAGTATATTAAAACTATAGTCAAGGGACCAATTTATCAAGTGAAGACCTGGCCAAGTTACTGCGTAAATGGCTTCAGGTTCAAGTCAACAAATGCTCGAATAAAGACGACTTCTTGGATCTAGATTCTACGAAGAATAGCTGTTTGTGTATAAAATCTTCAAACTACAAAGACATCGACCCAGGCAATGACTTTTTTGGCATCTTACGGGAGATTGTGGAACTGACATACAATTATGCCATAGAACCTTGTAAGATCGTCTTGTTCAGATGTGACTGGTTCATATGTTACTTGTTTAATAAATTTTAATTTTGATTTTACATGTATTATCCCTCCTCCGTACACCGGTCGCTGGGTACATTAAGGCCTTCTGGTTTGAGCACTTTTTGGTACGTAAAAGTTTATTTCCTTTTAACATTTAATATGTTATGTTATAACTTACGTACTTCTATAATTTTTTCAGCGGACTTACTTCTTCTCTCCCCATCGCGTCGTTGCTATCGAGTCTATTTTTTCTAGCGTCTCCAGCAAGCTCATTAGGGATGCGATCCTCGGCCAAAAGGATCACGAGCGCCGGGAAGAGCCTATTCAGGGTTGGATCTCTGCCGCCGATTGGACGACAATGAAGAGAAAATTCGAGGAGGGAACCTACAAGGAGAAATCCACGAAGAACAAAAGAGCCCGACAGGCGGGGTCGCAGTGGTGTGGTGGATCACAGTCCATCATGGATTTTTTCACTCATATGGTATATATCTCGTCGTATACCCATAATTAATACTTTATAGTAATAATATTTTTCAACTTAACTGATAAATTATATAATAATTTTGTAACAGGTTGACTCGGGAGAGGACCCGAATATGGTGACCTTGTTCCTCGCTACGCACACGAAGGGGGAACGGTTCGTCGACGACAAGGCCCGGGACACCTACGTAAGTTTTACTTAATGCTAGTTCTTTACTATTAATTTTTAGTTACGTACGTAGAGAACTCATATAGATGTTATGCGTAAGTTTTACTTAATGCTGTAGGGTGTGAAAAATTATGACACGCTGACATAAGACTCAGCCAAAATCATACGCTCAAGGCTATACGCTCAGTCAAAGCCATACGCTCAAGGCCATACGCTCAGCCAAGGCCATACGCTCATCTAAAGGCCGTACGCTCAGTGAATATTTTAATATTTCTTGAGATGACAGCACAGCATATATTTAATGAAGGATGAATCTGACACTTCGTCTTTCGTGCAAAGACAGCTGCCCTATGAAGATTAGCCGTCGTATAGGTTTTCGAGAATTGATTTTGTCTCTTACGAGGACAGCTCAGCAGCCATCATAAATGCACAGCCATCATTACTGTCATTTCTGACAGTCTGTCAGCCATCATATCTGCCGCACAACGCTCAAGAGATCTTTGTCAGTATTAGAAGATATGGCATATTTGAGAAGACAGCCACGTGTATACTCCCTCAAATGCATACGACTCCTTGCCCAAACAAGTGAGCGTATGGACTTTATACGACTCCTTGCCCAACCAAGTGAGCGTATGGACTTCATACGACTCCTTGCCCAACCAAGTGAGCGTATGGACCTCATACGACTCCTTGCCAATTAAGTGAGCGTATGGACCTCATACGACTCCTTGCCAATCAAGTGAGCGTATGGACTCTATACGACTCCTTGTCAACCAAGTGAGCGTATGGACCCCATACGACTCCTTATCAATAAAGTAAGCGTATCAGCCTTATATGGCTCTATGCTGTTCAAGTCAGTGTATGCAAGACATGTGCCTTCAAAAGCTAGCGTATGATGCGTTCAGGATGACTTTCAACATACAGTCAACACACGTTCTCACGTGTCCTGTACTCAGTTACCCACTTATTCAGAAGTTATGCAACGTGGCATCCATGCCACCAATCTCTCCTAGATATATTCCACTACTTCCAACCGTACTCTAATGTGTCTCTACCAGAATTCGCCATGCGTCCCTGCAGTTATGCATACGTCAAGTAACTGACTGAGCGTATGCTTCAGAACAGTTATCCAGAACTCTATAAAAGAGAGTTTCTTCATCTTCATTAGACACTACAGTCAATTCCGAAAGAACAGAGAGATTGCACAGTTGCTGTCCAAGTTCTTCGAAGTTCGAGTTTTCTTCATCGCATCGTCCAAGGGATAAAGTAATCGTCTTCTAGATTAGATTCTTACAGTTGTAATTTTCCTAGATACACAATAAATAAAGTGAATTTATTTATGGAAAACAAATTGGCGACTCTGCTGGGGACTGATGAAGTTGATGATGAAGTTTTAGAAACTTTCTTCTATGATGACCTTCATCAACCATTACATGTACCCATTAGAAGTACTGAAGAGAGTATATCTGCTGACAATACACCGAAGAGAAAGCGGGGCAAAGGTTCTGCTGGGCCTACCCCAAAAAGAGTTACTCGGGCAGAGGCTCTAAATCGTGGAGGAATTACTATTCCGGGGACTTCTCCTGTTTCCAATCGAGTCAGGGACGCTGATGAAGCAGGTAGTGACTTAAAAGACGATTATCCTACTGTTCCATTCACAAAAAGAATAGGAAGGAAAGTGATAGTTTCAAAAACTAAATCCGTCATTTGTCTCGATGCAGAGAGTCCCACCAATCGTGCCGAGCGATTGGCTTTAGAAAAGCAAGCTGCCATTGCTTTTTCTGTAAAGACGGAACCTATTGAAGAAGATGTACCTGAGCCTGCTGGATCATCCATGCCTTCTGATATAGAATCGATTCCGCCTACGGCCGATGATGCGCAGGCGATTAGTCAACCTGCGGTAGAGGCCGAGAATCAGGCTAAAACCGCTAATGACTTACTGATTTCGGGAGAATCAGTTAAGGAAGCTACTACTCTCAAACCAATTGCTGAAGCTTCAGAGAGCAATAAGAGTGATGATGAACAAGTTGACTATGAACCTTCGTATCATTCTTTTAGAGAAGAAGACATGGAGATAGACGATGAATCACCATCTAAAACTCCAATTGATGTACTGAAGACAATTGGTCAACATTCAGAGTTGACTCCAGAGCCAGAGAGGCATCTAGAAATAGAAGTTCTAGTTCCGAGTACTTCTGGGGCGGGCAGCAGTGAAATAAATCCCGTGTCAGAAAACACTCTGAACAGACTAAGAGCTGGGCTGAATGATCCAACGAAAACTGAATATGAACCAGCTCCAGGTAATATTTTGTTCAGCAAAGTTTTGTCTTTTCCTTGCTTTATTGTCTTTTAATTTTGATCATGCTTCTTTGATTTCAACAGTTGTAGGAACTGCACCGGCAATGAGTTCGACTCAAGCCCCACTTGTTCAGACTGATATGGGTGAGAGGAGTTCACATTTGCCTAGTTCCCCGAAAGCACTTACTTCAACTCCCAGAATAGAAGCTTCTCCTGCTCCTTCCTTTACAGTTGCCGCGACTCCTGGTTTTGAAACAGGAATAGCCAAGGTCATGGGGATGTATTCCGATATTATTTATTCATATCTAGATACATTCTCCAGACGGCTTATGAAGGATGAAACTATGTCTTTCTCGGATCTTCGAGCGGCGCTCAAATTCCCGCTTTTAGCTTTAAGACAGGCTGGTTATGAGACCCAGTGTGTCTTCTTTGAGCATCTCCTGAATTATTTAGAAGCAACTATCCATAAATATTGGGAGATCAAAAAAGGAAGATATCAAATCTCTGACTGAAGCTGAGATTGCTCAATTAGAAAATGAAGCTCAAGCTCAGCATATTGCTTTGAAGGAATTCCTTGCTCTGTCTTCTGAACAGTTAATGGCGAAGGATGAAGAAATAATAACTACTCGTCAGAAGATGGAGCGTCTGAAGAAGGATAAAGCTTCAAAAGCTGAAGAACTTAAGGGATTGAAAGAGGAGGAGGCGCGTCTTCAAGAGCGAATTGCCTCCATGGAAAAGGAGCAATTGGAGATTGCCACTGCTCGTACATCTGAATCTGAACGTTGCCAACTTCTACAGCAAGAGCGGGAATTGATGCAGACTAACCAGATTGAAGAAACAAACCGTCGTAGCTTTATTATCGTGGAATATGACCAACGGATGGTTGGAGTTGAAGCAGCAGAGCGAATACACAAAGCTCATGAAGAGAAGATGAATAATGTAATTGTTCGTATTCAGGAGATAATTACTCCTCCTAAATAGTTCTTTTACATTTTTCATGTGCTGAATTTTTGAAATCCAATTGTAATCAATATTTTGATTAAAGAAATGAATATCTTGGCTTGATTTCAATTCTGTGGATGATATTTTTGTAGAAAACATGTTCAGAGGTAAATAATACATGACATATTTCAATAGAATAGAATATACAAATAAACTTTGTAATTCTATCAAGATATTAAACCAAAGATAATTTTAGTTTAATATTGATTAGAGAAAACAGAATTTAGATATAAAGATATCTTTGGATTCTATTCTCCATGATCTTTGGACTCGAAAATCAAAAGGCTAGATATCATTTTCATAGAATAGAAAATATGATACATACTGAGATAGAAAATTCAGAGATAATATGGACATGAGTTTCTATACAAGATCTTTATTAAATCCACTGGGGATCTAATAAGACAAAATATCAAATTCTCTGGGAAAATGATACATGGTAGAATATCCTCTGGGGATAACGATATCGAGATAACTTTTGTAGAGAAGAATTAACTTTGATTTTATATTTGCTGGAGAATGATGAAAATATTATACATAATATTTCTTTAAGAATTTTCCATTGATAGGCATCATCGTGACTTTTCCATCCATAGAAGCAAGCTGGTATGCTCCGTTAGAGAAGACTTTGTTTACTACGAATGGGCCTTCCCATTTCGCGTCAAATTTGCCTTTGCTCATATGTGTCATGGTCATAGGACGTCTGATAGTAAGCACCAGTTCTCCCTTCTGATATGCTCTGACTTTGACTTTCCGGTTAAAAGCTTTTGAGATTCGGGCCTGATACAGCTCGATATTTTGTTGAGCATACAATCGTTTTTCATCTAGAGCTTCCAATTTTTGAAGTCGAAGACGATCATTGTTTTCTGTTGTAAGTTCATTGGAGATTGCAATTCTCAGAGAAGGAATCTGGATCTCAAGGGAAAGAACAGCTTCACACCCATATACTAAAAAGAAAGGCGTACATCCGGTCGTATTGCGAACTGTAGTGCGGTAGGCCCATAAACATTCACCAAGCTTCTCGCTCCAGTTGTGTTTGTTGGAAGAAACGAACTTTTTCAAGAGTTTGATAATCGTTTTGTTGAAAGCTTCTGTTAATCCATTAGCTGCTGGATTATATGCTGTAGAGGCTAAATTATTGATCCGATGATCGTCGCAGAATCGAGTAAATTTCTGACTAACGAACTACGGTCCGTTATCATGAATAATATGCCGAGGAACACCAAATCGATAGATGACATGATGTTTGACGAAGTTGATGACATTAGAAGTTTTGACTTCAGATAACGGGATTGCTTCAGCCCATTTGGAAAAGTAATCAGTTATTGCTAGAATAAACCGATGTCCTTTTGATGATGGTGGGTTAATAGGACCAATGACGTCCATGCCCCAAGCCTCAAAGGGCCATGATGCCGCTGTTGGGTGTAAGAACTCTGACGGTTGATGGATAAAGTCTGCATGAATTTGACAGGCTTTACATTTCCGAGCATATTGAATAGCGTCAGCCACCATCGTGGGCCAATAATAACCCATACGTCGGATACGATCTTGAAGCTTAGGACCTGGTTGATGGGCTCCGCAAACACTATCATGTGCTTCACGGACAATCTGTTGTGCCTCTTCACCAGCAATGCATCGGAGAATAAGACCGTCATAGGCCCGACGATATAATGTCTTCGTAGTATGATTATAATAGAATCTGAGAGATCGACGCCGGATAGACGCTGCCTCGCTCGGATTATCAGGAAGTATGTCATATAATACAAAGTCTAAAAATGGACGTCTCCAATCGTCAGTTATGGCTTCTGTTTTGTTAGAAAAGACATATTCCATAGTAGAATCGGAAGAAGATGAGGACACTTTGTCAGAATTTAATCCAGCATCAAGGTTGAGAGAATCTTCGTCTGGATTATAGGAAAAAGCCAAAGCCAAATTATTCTCAATGTAAAATAGTTCTCGATTATAAACCACTATCACTTGCTGACGTCTGATTGGTATGGCTAATACAGCAGCAAGATTAGCCAAAGTATCAGCTTCTGCATTATAGGCTCATCGAACATGTTCAACAAAGAAACCTTCAAAGGAGGAGGCCATAGAGAGTGCTGCTCGATGATAAGGTATCAAATCCTGATGACGAACTTCATACGTTCCTCTGATCTGATTGATGATAAGCTTGGAGTCTCCATAAACTTCTAAATATTGAATATCCAGATGTTTAGCGAGTTGAAGACCGATGAGCAACGCATTATATTCGGCTATATTATTTGAACATGATTGATCCAAAGAATAAGCCCTCTGAATAGTTAATCCTTCTGGGGATACGAGAACAATCCTAACTTCGGCGACAATATCACCGTTAGGACCTATTCTAGATGCTCCATCAAAGAATAGATACCAGGTAGGAATTTCTTCAGAAACCAGATTTGAATCCAGAACTTCATCTGGAATCTCATCATATAATTTAGAATCTTCTGGAACTGCATGAGCTGCCAGGAAATCAGCAAGAGCTTGTCCTTTAACTAATTTTTGAGGAATATAATGCATATCATATTGAGCTAACAAAATTCCCCAATTAGCTAGTCTGAAGTTGAGAATACCGGGTTTCTTCATCATAATCCTGATGGGATTCACTCTGGAAATGACGTGAATCGTTTGACCGATAATATAATGTCGCGTTTTCTGAACAGCAAACATTAATGCTAGGCATTCTTTTTCGATTGGAGAATAACGCGGTTCAGCGCCTGTCATTGTGCGACTGAGATAATAAATAGCCTGTTCGTGGCCATCTTTATTTTTCTGGGCAAGTAATGCACCAAGAGAATGATCCATGGCTCGAACATATAGAAGGAATGGTATTCCCGAGACGGAAGGTACCAAAATCGGAGGGTTCATGAGATACTGTTTGATATCGTCAAATACTTTTTGACATTCTTCGTTCCAGACGAAAGATACACCTTTCTTCAGAAGTTTGTTGAATGGTCTGCAGCGTCCTGATAAGTTGGAAATGAATCTCCTGATATAAGCAATTCTTCCTTGAAATTCTCGTAGCTCTTTTAAGGTGCGTGGAGGACGCATCTCTTGAATGGCTTTGATCTTCTCGGGATCCACGTGTATACCTTTAGCGGTAATGACGAAGCCGAGAAATTTACCACTAGAGATGCCTAGGAAGGACTTAGTAGGGTTCATTTTAAGTTGATGCTGATGCATTAAATCAAAGATAGTCTTCAAATCTTGGATATGATCCTCCTTTCGTCGACTTTTAACTGCAATATCATCAACATAGCATTCGACTATTTTTCGGAGATGTTCGCGGAATATAGTGCTCATTGCTCGCTGATATGTTGCTCCTGCATTCTTGAGACCAAACGGCATCACTGTATAACAGTATGTACCGATCGGCGTTCTGAAGGAAGTATGTCTCTCGTCGTTTGGAAATATTTTGATTTGATTGTATCCCGAATATCCATCCATGAATGACATTCGTTCGAAACCACATGTGTTGTCGATCATGACATCGGTAATTGGAAGAGGAAACTCATCTTTAGGACAAGCTGCATTAAGATCACGAAAGTCTATACAGACTCGGATCTTGCCAGCTTTTTGAGGACAGGAACGATGTTAGCCACCCATTCAGGATGTTGTTCCTCTCGAATAAATCCAGAAGTTGACCTCAGCTTCAATTGCATCCATAATGTCTGGACGAAATCGTCGCTGTTGTTGTTTGACTGGTTTAGCATTTGGCATGATATTAAGTTAGTGCATTGCAATCTTTGGATCTAATCCTGGCATATCCTCATAACTCCAGGCGAAGACATCGATATAATCATGAATAAGCTTGATCATGTCTTGTTTATCTGTTTCTGAAAGACTTTCGCTGATGAATATTGGTTTAGGGGACCCTTCTTCACCAACATCAATTTGGATCAATTTATCTTCAGTAGGAGGTTCTCTTTGCTCGAACCTGAATTCCTATTGATTATCTAATCTCTGAGCCCATTGTTCTGATTCGGGTGATATTTCAAAATCATCCTCATAT
Organism: Iris pallida; assembly: GCA_029216955.1. Lineage (NCBI taxonomy): Eukaryota > Viridiplantae > Streptophyta > Magnoliopsida > Asparagales > Iridaceae > Iris > Iris pallida. Next base: position 12,655,022 of record JANAVB010040218.1, on the reverse strand, counting down.
TCATCATTTTCTTGCGGGCCATCAACAGAGACCATATTGATGGATAGAACAGAACGATGAAAATCGCCAATACTAGTGTCAGAATCCCAGGAGAGGGAATCGGAAGACTCAGATCATTCGTCTTCATTGGATTTTGAATCTTCATGGACTATGTTGATAAAGGAGGTAGGAGCAATGTAACCCAAACCACATTTTGTCCTTCCGTATTTTAATGAAGGAATTCGAACAGGCATTCTTCTTCCTTTTCCATTATTGAGGCTGGTTCTGAAGTCATAACCCATATTCTTGATGATATTTTTGGACTGTTGACTGTAGCGACGTAATTGTAACCTTCCAGTATCGTCGTTTTTGTCATCTTCTTCCAGATTAGAAGGATTCTGGGGTCCTTTGTAGAAGAATATTGGATTTTCTCCCTTCTTTCGAATAGGAACCACGAAGTACGATTTTTGTATAGACTCTAATGATACATCTGTATGAAGAGTTTGAACAACTCCTATAGTTAGTGGCTCTAAGCTATCTAGCAATTGTAAATAACTTTGTACATGATTACAGACATCAATATACTGCAAAGGAGATGCTTCATTAATATTAGATACTGTATTTACAACAGAAGGCTGAGCCTTATCAGACTTAGTCAAATTAATGACAAAAGGGGGAGAGGAAGAGCGATCAGAAGTTTTGTTTCGATTAAGATCGATAACAAAAGGCTCAGAAGAGGTGAGCTCCCTTGAAGAAGATCGTGGATAAGTAGTACGTCCACTGACTGGAATGACTAGAGTATCTGGTCTAGCCTGAGAAGATGGAGGAGGAGTGGCATGTCCACTGATGGGAATTATCAGCGAACTTTGTGGAGCTTGGGAAGACGATACAGTAGTACGTCTACTGGCAGGAATTATCAGTGAGTCTTCTTGAGTTGGTTTAAGAGACTGTGGATGAGTGATACGCCCTTTTACAGGAATAACAAAGGTGTCGACTTTTGATGTCTCATCATCGTCATCCATAGCTTGCAAGACTTTTGAATATTCATCTTTGTACATGCGAGCGTCATTGAAGTAAGCTTCGACTCCTTTAAAGGGATAGAGATCTGCCACTTCTTTTTGAACCTCTCCATTATCATCAACATATTTGAAGCATTGATGAAGAGTTGAAGGAACAACATTATGTTCATGTAAGAATGGTCTCCCCAATAGAGCATTATATGAGCAACCATGATTGTCGATGATATAGAAAGTAACCTTAGTGCGAAGATCACCTATTTGAAATTTGAGACGAATCTTGCCTAAAGGCTCACTTTTTCCTTGATTAAATCCCAAGATGGTAGTGATAGTGCTGGAAAGACTATGCACTGGTATCTTCAGTGCATCTAGCATAGTCTTCGACATAATACTGAGAGCGGATCCTGGATCAATCAGTAGACGATCAACCTTCATAGAATCGACATATCCTGTATAATATAAAGGACGGTCATGTCGATTATCCTCTAGCAGCATTTTATCCTGCGTAAAGGTAATGTTTGGAATAAATTCCAATACATTATGGCAATGAGAGACAGGTTCTGTTTCCAACTTCTTGAGGAGAGTTAGGCAGGTTTCTGCTTGCAGCAATGCTTCACTCAGAGTTTCTCGAGTCTCTTTAGAGAGGCGTAAGAGCTCGAAGATTGACAATTTAGCTGGTGTATTAGCTAGTTGAGCTAATATATCAAAATTATAAGGCTTTTCAAGTCCTGTAGGAGATGACTTCTTCAATAGTTTGTCGAAACGGACTTGTTGTTTGCCTTTGTCAGCTGCTGTTGGTTTAGAAGGAACTGTCTCAACAGGAACATTTGCAGGTTCTTCAATAGAGACTGGTGTTGGAGCTGTAACCGGAGGGACATCAGGAGTTTCTCCAGAAATGTCAGCATAATCTTTCAGATATATTTTTCTTGATCGAGTTCCAGCATGAACTTCGACTTCAGATTCAGGTTCAGATTCTATCGAAACCATGTTGCAATTCTTCATCTTGCTCTTGGTTCTTTTATGCTTGATGAGAGCTTCATTCCAGAAACCAAGACCAATACGAGATTGATTATGTCTCATAGTGATGGCTAAAGGTGCTCGGAGTCCTTTGCCTGAGTTTAAACCAGGAGCAGTGGCTAGATCATAACCCATCTTCGCCATTAATTTACGAGATTGTGAACTGTATAGATGAAATGCAGGCTTGTACCTATCTTCAGATTGAGGTACAGATTTTATCTCCGTAGGGAGTGAATTTCCTGCCAAGATGAAAGTAGAGGTTAGATAAAAATCGGGTGTGATACTAGAAGTCACATTGCATGACTTAATCTTCTCGAGCTTCTTTTTAGATAAAGGAGTCTTCCGAGGAGAAGAGGAAGACGTCTCAAACTCCGTCATTAAATCCGGGTGAATCCACATGATTTCTCCCTTCTTAGTTGTGACAGGAACAAGTCCTTCATTCTGTGCTGGTGGGATGTTCACAACCTCGAGAGTTGCTTTGGGGATAGGAACAATCCCACTTTCCACCATTAAAGGAGGAAAATTGCCGAACTGCATTGAAATCACATTTGCGATGACTGTCTTGTCTTTGGGTGTCAGTGTCACGGCTCCTGACTTAATCATTTTCTGGATCTTTTCTTTTAATACATAGCAAGACCGGATTGTATGACCCAGCATTCTATGATATGGACAGTATTTTGGATGATCCGTCTTATTGGCTTCATCAGGTTTCTTGATTTCTAGCAATTGAATTTTGTTACCTTTGAGTAAGCATTCAAAGATACCCTGAACATCGTCATCGTCGAAAGAATACTCTTCCTTCGGTCGAGGAGGTCTCTGTTGTTGATTTGTTGGAGCTGGAGTAGTTTGAGTAGTTTTTGTCTCCTGACTATTGCTCTGGAGATTGACTTCAAGAGCCTCTTTTCCTTTACGATTGTTGGGTCGAGCACTATTACTAGCACTTTGATTTGATTCTTTGGGAGCCATTTGTACCCCCAGGCCTTTGAAGGTCTCAGCACTGACTTCGGCAGCTTTGGCACTGACGATGAATGAAGGCCAATCTTGGAATTGAGTGGACCCTGTCCACATGCTGATGATTGGTAAGAGATTTGACTTGCAAGTGTCGATAGTAACAGCATCGGGAGTTCCGAGAGGCATTTTGAGGGCTTCTCTTCTGAATCTTTCAATGAAGTCCTCAGTAGTTTCATTATTTTTCTGTTTAATTCTTATGAGGGCTGACATAGTCATGTCATTGAGTCCTTCATAGAACCGTTCGAGAAACATTTGTTTGAAACTGGCAAATGAGGTAATGCACCCATCAGGGAGACTTCTATACCATTCATAAGCCGTTCCTTTGAGACATCCGACGAACACCCGAGTGAGGAGGGCATCGCTTGGTTGCAACTGATCAGTCATTACTTCAAAGTGATTAATGAACTGACTTGGGGAGGTAGTCCCATCAAAGAAAGAGATGGTCGGAGGTTTGTATTTTGGTGGATACGATACTTGCTTCTATTCTATCGGATAAGGTTGCTTGATGCCTAACCTTTGCAAACCATCCTTCTGTTTGAATGCCTCAAATTGAGTTCGGAGATTCCTTAACTCTTCAGTAACAATTCCGAAAGATTGTGGAGTTGTAATTTGTTGAGTGTAATTGGGAGGAGGGACTGCAGCATATGTACCACCCCCAGCTCCGGACTGACTTGGAGTGGGTTGTACAGGAACATTAGACTGTACCCCCGGAATAGTAGAGGGTTCCGGGTTTGGGGCAACAGGAGTATTTAATACCACTGGTGGTACTGCTTGTTGGACTTGCTGAGTTTGATGCTGAGCTTGCATAAGAGTATGCATAGCATTCAATGTATCTGCCATAGCTCGCAACTGTTGTTTCAAAGAAGAAATCCTATGTTCATAAGCTTCAGTGCTAGTCGAAGGTTCATGATTGCCGTCTACCATGTAAGTGGTAACCATTCGAGGGATAGACGATGAAACAGTCTGTTCTGAATCGTCGCTGTGAGAATCAGTATCTTTCCCGGGGCTATCTATAGGAGTCAATACTGGAAAGTTGGACTCTCCAAGGAAGTCCTCTGTGATCTCCGGATTATTACTTGGATGAGAAGAAGAAGGGACCCTGGTTAAGGCTCCGGTCCTGGATCGGGTGTCGAGGTAAACACCGTCTTCAGAATCTGATATAGCATCAGACCGTATGCTACCCCCAGTATTTCTGGAGGTCATGTTGATAGAAGCATAAATAGGTTCATCTTTATCCGATATTGGTTCATATTGGATCCGTTCGAAAACAGATCGTCTTTTTGGTGAACAACAATACTGAATCACAACCCGAGGTTGAAAACTGCAACCATGCTTTTCATGGCAAATATGAGCAATGTCATAACCAGATGGAGTGTCGATTCTCCGTTTGTTTTGCAAATGTTCCCGGAGATCTATTGGAACAGATTGGGAAGTATTGGAAGATAGCTTCTGTGTAGAAACTTGTCTTTTGTTCCTCTGTCTTCTTGGTTCTTGAGTATATAAAGACCGATTAATTTGAGCAACATAGTTTTTGGCATATTCTGCATCAGGGTCTATTATACTTGTCTCAGTGGAACTGCGATGATTCTGGTTAAGCTTGTTACGAAGATCCGTAGGAGATATGATTTTGGTATCAGTCTTGGATACTTGTAATTTACCTTTCTCAGATCGAGAAATTTTGAGGGAAGGAAGGTGGACATTATTTCGACTAGGAGTCGGTAATAATCCATCTTTAGAGGAAGTAGCCAAAAGGCGTTTTCCTTTGTTTGATCTAGTAAGAGTACTAGTCAAATTAACTCCAGAGGTAAAGACCTTAGGAGTAGAGGAGTCGACTAAAGAGTCTTTCTCCTTGGTTGGCACAAGATGTGCAAGTTGTGGGGGAATTATTTGTATGTTCTGTGAAAGAGAACCCCCAGCTTGATTTTGAGAAACAGTCAAAGGACTGTATCGATTGACATACGCTGACTTTAGTTTGGAATTCTGGTCATACGCTGCCTTTTTATTAGCATACGCTGGCTTTGGCTTAGCGTACGCTGCCTGCTGTTGGCTTTTGTACGCTACTTTTGCCGTACGTTGCCCTTTGATTGCCGTACGCGCAGAGTCATTAATGGCTAAAGAGCCGACTGCTGTCGTAAGAGTAGAGGGAGAAGAGACTTTGACATGTCCAGAGATGGTTTTCCTTAGACACGCTGACTTGGTTAAAGAACCCACTTTGTCAGCGTGACTAGGAGAAGCCACTGTTGTCGTGTTCAGAAAAGCCGAAGCATGCTTCGTTGAAGTTGAAGACGTGTTCTTGTCAGCATGAGAAGTGACAGAAACATCTCGGGCTGTCGAAGAAGACTTAGGGACATAGACAGAGCGTGTAGTGCCCCGTCCCTACATCGTGCCCCGTCTCCGTCCACGGGGTGCGCGAGAAAGGAACACTGTCGCTATCGATTTGGTCGGGACCGATAGGTCGGAATCGGCCGAGTCGATCGAACGGGAACGGTTGAATTAAGATCCATTCCACGTTATGGAATGGCTTCTTCGGAACCAAGTCCCATATTCAGCGGGTTGCGCCTCGAGGATTGGCTCTGCGGCTGAGTCGGGAGAGACCTCCCGTTGCTCTGGTTTTCATGCCGCAATTGAATTGGCTTTGGCTTTCGTTTTCGTGAATGCTTTCGATGGGTTTTCGTGTCGCGTTTTCGAGCTCGCATTCATATCGAAATTCCTTGAAATACACAGTGTTCTAATCAGTTGCTTATGCGATTGCAGGTGATCGCGTAGGCGACGACAGCGCAGCCAACCGGTCGCTCGCTTGAAGCAAGCTAAGGCGAGTGGCTGACCTCCTTTGTCCCGTCCCTCTACTTCAAAAAAAAAAAAAAAACTCAACATGTGAAGTAAAATAAATGCTTGTCATAATAGTATAGAATCAATGAAATCGTGGCACGATACTTCACGAAACACTTGTTATCGAACTGTCGGTTTTGGAAATGAAAAACGTGCTTCCCTATGCAATTACACTTGGTCTATGCCAATCCAACGAATGAATCTATTAACGCTTATCGCAACGATACGAAAAAAATGAGTAAATCAACTAAGTTCCAAAGAAAACGGTCATTGGACAACTTGTCGACAAGGTGAAGTTCCTCGAACGGTTGCCTCGGCCAAGGGACCGGTTCGGCCCGGGAGGAACAAGTGTAGCAGCGCCAACCCTTCATCGGCGCGAGTTATGCGGGCACTTTCGCACAGGGCTCGCTACCCGACGCGAAAGGGGCGTCGTCTAACCGAATGCTATAGTCCGCGATGGCTTGACATTGCCAGTGGCCTTTAAACCCCTGTCACTACTTAACAGGTGCACGGGACACGGGATAAACATGATAGTTGCTTGCCTCAAAACATGTTAACATGCAAATCATACAGGATGGTTAGAAAGATCATTGAAATAGCTAGCAAACATGTTTATGAAACTTCTTGAATCAAATGCAGAGCTTGGATTTAATTAGCCATTCGCCAGTACATGTGTTTCGTGCTGATCCTCGCTCTTTGCAGGTCCCGCGAACCAGGAAGGACGCGCCAACTAGCAAGGCGACGTTCGTGACTTTTGAAGCTTCGGCCGTGCGTCGAAGACTATCTATCAGCGACTCCACATTTTGAAGGCTCTCAACAGTCCAAGGAAAATGACTCAGCGTCCCTCCCATCCAGGTCAATGGAGTACTTGTATATTGAGGGATGTGTGCAATGTATGGAACGGCTATCTCATCGGCACTCTTTTGTAATCGAGTCATGTTGTAGCCCGCGCGGCAATGAGTCTTGTGTCGGAGTCTGTAAAAAGATGTTCATTATCAATAAAGATCTAGTTTCCTTTACTTATTGTGTGTATCAATTTGTCTGCGTACTCTCTTAGATCTCGTGTCTCGGATTACCTTATGACTTGGCCTTGTGCGATCGCAAATTAGGTTCGCACGGCATCACGCCCGGGGGACGACTATCGATTCGACGGAATCGGGGCGTGACATAATGGTATCAGAGCACGGCTTTACGTCCTTGGCCTCTCGTGTCGAATTCTAGTCTCCGACCGTTGACCTCGTGTCGATGAGAAGAGTTGTTCCATACGCTGAACCCAGGACATTTTCTGAAACTAACGAGAGTTGTCTTCCTTTTTCCCTGCAGTTACGGGAGCTCAGGCGGAAGACGAGACGAGCGCTTCGAGTGGCTCGAGTGCTTCTAGGCCCGAGCATTCCGTTAACCCAACGGGAATGACGCCTACTGTAGCCGGATCTTCCGGCGACCCGATGCAACGTATGCTGCAAATGCTTGAAATGCAGCAACGTCAAAACGAGCTCCATCGTCAGCAAGCAGAGGCTCGTCAGGCTCAATCTGAGAGTCGGTTCGAGGCTCAATTCAAGCTGCAGCAGCAGCAGCTGAATACCCTCCAGCAGATCGTACAGTCGGTCGTCGGCAACAACAACTCAACGATGACACCTGCCGTGACCCAGCCTGCGGTTCGATCCAACGAAGCCGAACCAGAGGCGCCCGTGCTCTCACCTGCAGCACCGAGAAGTTCCAACTTCGACGTGTCAAAGTTCACTAAAAGCTGCCGCACTTCCTTCAACGGCACAGAAGATCCCGCGGTGGCGATCGACTGGTTGGAGGAGCTGGAAGACAAGTTCGAGCTTCTGGATGTCGAGGACCCGAAGAAAGTCGCGTGTGCTCAACTATTACTTCGAATGAACGCGCACGATTGGTGGGCTGTGCAGAAGCGGGCTATTCGACGTGAAGACGAGACAGCGGCGATCTCATGGGCGACATTCAGAAATGCGTTCGAGAACGAATATCTTTCTGCAGCCGTGCGACAGGAAAAGGAGAATGAGTTCATGCAGCTGACGCAAGGGAATATGACTGTACGATAATATGCGGCCAAATTCAACAAACTGGCCAAGTTCGCTGGTGACTATCTACCTACTACTGCAAGCCGAGCAAAGCGATTCGTAGTGGGCCTGCGTTCCACTATCCGAGCACATGTCTCGGTGCCGGAATACAAAACTGTGGGCGAGGCACTCAACCACGCCATCCGTCTAGAGTCCGAGTATCCTCCTACTACTACCGGCGCTGTTAACTCTAATAACAAACGCCATAGTTATGCGGGAGGCAACAACGCACATAAGCGTCAACATCGCGGCAACCAGACGAAGGAACGGATGGTCTGCAATTTCTGCCACAAGGACGGGCACCTGGACACCGACTGCCGACTTAAGAACAGAGTCTGTTTCGCATGCGGCAAAAGAGATCATCTCGTAAGGGACTGTCCGGAAGCTACGTCGAGCCAGCGCCCACAACATCAACAAAACCGAGGCCAAGCACCTCGGGCTCCACCGACCGCACCACAGAATGGCCAAGACCGTCGCCCCAATGCTCAGGGCCGTGTCTATGCCATGACCAGAGACGAAGTGTTCGCATCTGACACAGTTGTGACAGGTATACTGCAATTCAATAATAAACCTGCTCGTGTGTTGTTTGATTCAGGTGCCACGCATAGTTTCATATCGGCGGACTTCGTCGCCGAACACAAATTCCCCCTGACACCGCTCGGTCTTGAGCTTACTGTTAATATCCCGTCGGGCATACCACTAGCTGCGAATTTAGTCTGCGGAGACGGAATCATCTGTATAGGTGGTCAACAGGTCAGTCTTGATGCGATAGTTTTAGACATTAAAGACTACGACATCATTCTGGGGATGGATTGGCTCGGTCCGTGCAACGCAACCATAGACTGCGCTGAGAAGAAAGTCACTTTCCGCATACCGGGAGTGCCTGAATTCTGCTACTCGTGTGGTGAGGCGTCGCCGACCTGCATGGTGATCTCTGCGATATCGGCTCGACGGATGCTGCATTCCGGGTGCGAAGGCTATCTGGCTTCCGTTCGAGACATACGACAGGATGGTGCAAACGCGGGTCAGACCGACGTTGTGGCAGAATTCCCCGATGTGTTCCCGGACGAGTTGCCCGGCATGCCGCCCGATCGAGAGATTGAGTTCACTATCGATACCTTCCCCGACACTCGACCGATCTCGAAGACCCCGTACAGAATGGCCCCTGCAGAGCTTAAAGAACTCAAGGTGCAGTTACAGGAATTGCTCGACAAGGGATTCATCCGACCCAGCGTCTCGCCGTGGGGAGCGCCCGTACTATTTGTCAAGAAGAAGGACGGCTCTATGCGTCTTTGTATCGACTACCGCGAGCTGAATAAAGCCACCGTCCGGAACAAGTATCCCCTGCCCCGCATAGATGATCTGTTCGATCAGCTCCAAGGAGCCACGGTGTTCTCTAAAATTGATCTGCGTTCGGGTTATCATCAACTCAAGATCAAGCCGGACGATGTGCCGAAGTCTGCCTTCCGCACTCGATACGGCCATTACGAGTTCCTGGTAATGCCGTTCGGCCTAACGAACGCCCCTGCTGCCTTCATGGATTTAATGAATCGGGTGTTCCGACCCTTCCTCGACAAGTTCGTAGTGGTCTTTATCGATGATATACTCGTCTACTCGAAGAATAAGCAGCAGCATACTGAGCATCTGCGGACCGTGCTTCAGACCCTTCGAGAAAATCAACTCTATGCGAAGCGAAGCAAATGTGAATTCTGGCTTAGCAGCGTCGCATTCCTCGGACACATCATTTCTGCTGAAGGTATTGCGGTCGACCCAAAGAAAGTTGAAGCCGTTGTCGATTGGAAGCGGCCAGCGTCCGTCGGCGAGATTCGAAGCTTCCTTGGCCTAGCTGGATACTACCGACGCTTCGTGAAAGACTTCGCGAAGATCGCATCGCCTCTGACTCGCCTCACCCAGAAAGGAGTCGCCTTTGAATGGTCAGACGACTGTAAAGCTGCGTTCCAAGAGTTGAAGCAGAGGCTCGTCTCGGCCCCGATACTCGCACTTCCAGAAGGGACTGAGGGTTTCCAGATATTTAGCGACGCGTCCGGTCAGGGCTTGGGGTGCGTGCTGATGCAGCGGAACAAGGTGATATCTTTTGCGTCCCGACAGCTAAAGCCGCACGAGAAAAATTATCCCACGCACGACCTGGAGTTAGCGGCGATTGTGTTTGCGTTGAAATTGTGGCGCCACTATCTCTATGGTGTGGCGTGCACGATCTATACCGATCACAAGAGCCTCAAGTATCTATTCACGCAGAAGGAGCTGAACTTGCGGCAAAGGCGTTGGCTGGAACTAATCAAGGATTACGACTTGACTATCGACTACACGCCGGAAAAGGGAAATGTTGTGGCGGACGCTTTGAGTCGGAAGTACCTTGCCTCGTTATCCATCGACCCTCGACTGCTACGCGACCTTGAAGAGATGGGCATCGAGCTCCGAGTCAGATTCCGGAACGTGCAGTTGGCAAAGTTACAGTTGGAGCCGAGCTTGCTGAATAAGATCAAGACCGCTCAGACAGACGATTCGTACCTGAAGAAAGTGCGAGAGCTAATTTCGACAGGCAGGACGACCGACTTTGCGGAAGACGAAACCGGCGTGCTTCGATTGAAGGGTAGGCTATGCGTTCCGGACGATTCAGAACTTAGAAAGGAGATCCTGGCGGAGGCGCACTATGCGAAATACACTTTGCATCCAGGCAGTACCAAAATGTATAAGGACCTCCGCACGACCTTTTGGTGGCACGGGATGAAGAGAGATGTGGCGCTCTTCGTGTCGCAATGCATGGCCTGTCAGCAGGTAAAAGCTGAGCATCAGCGACCGGGCGGGGAGATGCAGAACCTCGCTATTCCCGAGTGGAAGTGGAATCATGTCACTATGGATTTTATTGTTGGCCTGCCGAAGACACCACGGGGGAACGACGCCATCTGGGTCATCGTCGATCGATTAACCAAGTCAGCGCACTTTATCGCCATCAAAGTTACTTGGAGCGTTGATCGCCTGGCGCAGATTTATCTTGACGAGATAGTACGGCTGCACGGAGTTCCAGTATCCATCGTCTCTGATCGGGATTCACGGTTCATGTCGCGATTCTGGAGTAGCCTTCAGTCGGCGCTGGGAACCAAGTTGCAGTTCAGCTCAGCTTACCATCCTCAGACCGACGGCCAAACGGAGCGCGTCAACCAGATTCTTGAAGACATGCTACGGCTCTGCGCTATCGACTTCAAATCAAGCTGGGACGTCCACCTACCGCTGGCAGAATTTGCATACAACAATAGCTACCAATCCAGCATCCAAATGGCGCCGTATGAAGCCTTGTACGGCCGGAAGTGCAGATCTCCTATTTGCTGGGATGAAGTCGGGGAACGGCAGATACTCGGCCCGGAGCTGGTAGAACAGACTGTGGAAAAGGTCAAGCTCATTCGGGAAAGATTAAAGACCGCACAGAGTCGCCAGAAAAGCTATGCGGACATTCATCGTCGACCACTCGAGTTTCAAGTAGGCGATCACGTATTCCTCAAGGTGTCGCCCATGCGGGGAGTTAGTCGGTTCGGCGCGAAAGGAAAGCTGAGTCCGAGATTCGTTGGGCCGTTCGAAATACTTGAACGGGTCGCCCCAGTGGCCTATAAAATTGCCCTACCACCGGCGCTTGAAGGTGTTCACAATGTCTTCCATGTCTCTCAATTGCGGAAGTACGTGCACGATCCGAGCCACGTGGTAGATTTTGGCCAGCTGGAGCTAAAGTCTGACTTATCCTACGTTGAAGAACCAGTTCGAATCATAGAACGCAAGGATAAGCTGCTGCGCAATCGAGCGATCCCTCTCGTCCGCGTCCTCTGGAAGAACCACTCGGTCGAAGAGTCGACGTGGGAGCTTGAATCGGAGATGAAGGATAAATTCCCTTCATTGTTCTCGTAGAGGTAGGTTTCATCTTTAAGTTTCGAGGACGAAACTTTTTATTAGTTGGTTATGGTGTAGTGCCCCGTCCCTACATCGTGCCCCGTCTCCGTCCACGGGGTGCGCGAGAAAGGAACACTGTCGCTATCGATTTGGTCGGGACCGATAGGTCGGAATCGGCCGAGTCGATCGAACGGAAACGGTTGAATTAAGATCCATTCCACGTTATGGAATGGCTTCTTCGGAACCAAGTCCCATATTCAGCGGGTTGCGCCTCGAGGATTGGCTCTGCGGCTGAGTCGGGAGAGACCTCCCGTTGCTCTGGTTTTCATGCCGCAATTGAATTGGCTTTGGCTTTCGTTTTCGTGAATGCTTTCGATGGGTTTTCGTGTCGCGTTTTCGAGCTCGCATTCATATCGAAATTCCTTGAAATACACAGTGTTCTAATCAGTTGCTTATGCGATTGCAGGTGATCGCGTAGGCGACGACAGCGCAGCCAACCGGTCGCTCGCTTGAAGCAAGCTAAGGCGAGTGGCTGACCTCCTTTGTCCCGTCCCTCTACTTCAAAAAAAAAAAAAAACTCAACATGTGAAGTAAAATAAATGCTTGTCATAATAGTATAGAATCAATGAAATCGTGGCACGATACTTCACGAAACACTTGTTATCGAACTGTCGGTTTTGGAAATGAAAAACGTGCTTCCCTATGCAATTACACTTGGTCTATGCCAATCCAACGAATGAATCTATTAACGCTTATCGCAACGATACGAAAAAAATGAGTAAATCAACTAAGTTCCAAAGAAAACGGTCATTGGACAACTTGTCGACAAGGTGAAGTTCCTCGAACGGTTGCCTCGGCCAAGGGACCGGTTCGGCCCGGGAGGAACAAGTGTAGCAGCGCCAACCCTTCATCGGCGCGAGTTATGCGGGCACTTTCGCACAGGGCTCGCTACCCGACGCGAAAGGGGCGTCGTCTAACCGAATGCTATAGTCCGCGATGGCTTGACATTGCCAGTGGCCTTTAAACCCCTGTCACTACTTAACAGGTGCACGGGACACGGGATAAACATGATAGTTGCTTGCCTCAAAACATGTTAACATGCAAATCATACAGGATGGTTAGAAAGATCATTGAAATAGCTAGCAAACATGTTTATGAAACTTCTTGAATCAAATGCAGAGCTTGGATTTAATTAGCCATTCGCCAGTACATGTGTTTCGTGCTGATCCTCGCTCTTTGCAGGTCCCGCGAACCAGGAAGGACGCGCCAACTAGCAAGGCGACGTTCGTGACTTTTGAAGCTTCGGCCGTGCGTCGAAGACTATCTATCAGCGACTCCACATTTTGAAGGCTCTCAACAGTCCAAGGAAAATGACTCAGCGTCCCTCCCATCCAGGTCAATGGAGTACTTGTATATTGAGGGATGTGTGCAATGTATGGAACGGCTATCTCATCGGCACTCTTTTGTAATCGAGTCATGTTGTAGCCCGCGCGGCAATGAGTCTTGTGTCGGAGTCTGTAAAAAGATGTTCATTATCAATAAAGATCTAGTTTCCTTTACTTATTGTGTGTATCAATTTGTCTGCGTACTCTCTTAGATCTCGTGTCTCGGATTACCTTATGACTTGGCCTTGTGCGATCGCAAATTAGGTTCGCACGGCATCACGCCCGGGGGACGACTATCGATTCGACGGAATCGGGGCGTGACAGAGCGTCCCTTCTTCTTGGCAGCAGGAAGAGCGGAAGAAGCGGTTCGGCCCTCCTTCGCCTTGAGCATTTCTTCGTAAGCAGATTGGTCGAATTGTACGACCATCGTCTTCTTCGTCGAGCCGATTGACGAAGAATCGCATTGAGTTGTTGCTATCTCATTGGAGGAGACAGCTTTCTCCAGCAGAGTCACCAATTTGTTTTCCATAAATAAATTTACTTTATTTATTGTGTATCTGGGAAAATTACAACTGTAGGAATCTAATCTAGAAGACGATTACTTTATCCCTTGGACGATGCGATGAAGAAAACTCGAACTTCGAAGAACTTGCACAGCAACTGGGCAATATCTCTGTTCTCTCTGAATTGACTGTAGTGTCTAATGAAGATGAAGAAACTCTCTTTTATAGAGTTCTGGATAACTGTTTTGAAGCATACGCTCAGTCAGTTACTTGACGTATGCATAACTGCAGGAACGCGTGGCGAATTCTGGTAGAGACACATTAGAGTGCGGTTGGAAGTAGTGGAATATATCTAGGAGAGATTGGTGGCATGGATGCCACGTTGCATAACTTCTGAATAAGTGGGTAACTGAGTACAGGACACGTGAGAACGTGTGTTGACTGTATGTTGAAATTCATCCTGAATGCATCATACGCTAGCTTTTGAAGGCACATGTCTTGCATACACTGACTTGAACAGCATAGAGCCATATAAGGCTGATACGCTTACTTTATTGATAAGGAGTCGTATGGGGTCCATACGCTCACTTGGTTGACAAGGAGTCGTATAGAGTCCATACGCTCACTTGATTGGCAAGGAGTCGTATGAGGTCCATACGCTCACTTAATTGGCAAGGAGTCGTATGAGGTCCATACGCTCACTTTGTTGGGCAAGGAGTCGTATGAAGTCCATACGCTCACTTGGTTGGGCAAGGAGTCGTATGAAGTCCATACGCTCACTTGTTTGGGCAAGGAGCCGTATGCATTTGAGGGAGTATACACGTGGCTGTCTTCTCAAATACGCCATATCTTCTAATACTGACAAAGATCTCTTGAGCGTTGTGCGGCAGATATGATGGCTGACAGACTGTCAGAAATGACAGTAATGATGGCTGTGTATTTATGATGGCTGCTGAGCTGTCCTCGTAAGAGACAAAATCAATTCACGAAAACCTATACGACGGCTAATCTTCATAGGGCAGCTGTCTTTGCACGAAAGACGAAGTGTCAGATTTATCCTTCATTAAATATATGTTGTGCTGTCATCTCAAGAAATATTAAAATATTCACTGAGCGTACGGCCTTTAGATGAGCGTATGGCCTTGGCTGAGCGTATGGCCTTGAGCGTATGGCTTTGACTGAGCGTATAGCCTTGAGCGTATGATTTTGGCTGAGTCTTATGTCAGCGTGTCATAATTTTTCACACCCTGCAAATGCTAGTTCATTACTATTAATTTTTAGTTACGTAGAAAATTCGTATAAATGTTATTTCTAGGCCGAATTTTTGAGGCTTAGGGAGGCTGGGTCGACACAGTCATAGGGAGCTGGAGCTAGCACCTCCCAGCAGCCTTCGGCCGCCGCAGCTCACTCAGATAACGAGCTGTGGATGAGGACCGTTGGTGGCATGCATAGGGGTACGTACTATGGTACGGGCTCCTATGGTGCCTTCATTGCGTCACAGGCCTCTAGGACCACCACTAGTGTGCCCGGCCCCGCACAAACTGAGGAGTCGTTGTTAGCCCAGCAGAGTATCGATGTGCAGATCGCAGCTCTGCGTGACGAGATGCTGCAGAGGATGGCGGCGGCGCAGTCGCAGTTGCAGCCGCAGCCGCATACGGATGATCCTGCGTTGCGACGACAGTCATCTGGTGCGACGACAATCATCTGGTGGCGATGATCCTTCTGCCGCAGCTTGTCACCGGAGGAGTATCAGACGATCATTGCCTTGCGATGACAGTTATCTGGTGGCGCTCCTCCTCCAGCTCCAGACGATCAATAGTTTTGTTTTTGCATTTTCGGACTTTGTACTCTACATTTTTACTTTGTACGTATTTGAAGATATTGACTTTGTTCTTTATATTTGTACCTTATATCAGTTGTTGAGGATATTATTTGTTCTTTATATGTTTTATCTATTCTGAAATGTGTTGTGGAATGTATTGTGCGTGCCGGTGTTGAGTGTTCCACCGAATGGGTCGGCGAACCCAGGTGTATTTCTGCATTCTGGATTCTGCATTTTGGATTCTAGATTCTTGTTGGATTCTGTATTTTGTATTCTAGATTCTGTATTTTTTTATTTCTTCCCAATTTAGCGACGGTTTTAGCGACGTTTACATATGTCGCTAAGTTTTAGCGACGTTGTTAGCGACATATATATACGTCGCTAAGGTTTAGCGACGTTAATTTATATACGTCGCCAACAACGTCGCTAAATTGCTGACGTGGCAGACAATCTGATGTCACCAAATCGTCGCAAAACGTCGCTGATGTGTCGCTAATCGGCGACCACAAAGAAACGTCGCTAATAACGTCGCTAGTTAGCGACGTTCTTACCGTCGCTAATTCACGTCGCCATAGCGACGTTTTGCAACGTTTTTTTATTAGCGACACGCTTTTTTTCGTCGTTTCCAAAACGTCGTTAAAAACGTCGGTAACTTGAGTTAGCGACGTTTTGGCCGAGATTAGCGACGTTTATAAACGTCCCTAATCTGACAAATTTTTGTAGTGGTGGATCCGAACAATTCTTCCCTATATGGCCATAGGAGATTCTCACTCTAATCCATGTTACATATTGCACATATCAAACTTCTCTCAGAATTAATTCAGGAGCAAGTCCCGAAATGGTAGGCTTTGATGCATGTTGTGTCCATTGTGTTCCGATAGCTCATACGTAAAGGAGTTGACATTTTATTTTGGACAACTTTGTCTATATTTCCTCGGCATATTGGGACTTCATCTATCTGGTCTCTACCCAGAGAGGGTTGCGGACTACAAGCTTTTAATCATGCCCATCATTGTTCTTCATCCAGTCCACTCTATCTCGAGCGGTACTCGGCACGTTTGTAGGAACGTCAATTTATTCGTCCCATTCTCGTCAACAACCAAACTGCCGCTACATAAGTAGGATAGTTCCAATACCTATTGCCTTACCTGCCTCGGATCCAGTGGCGAGACGTCCATCATAGTGACTCCCCTATCTGTCTGACTAGCCCCCTCCCCTTAAGAACAGTGGTTGATATCCGTCTATGTCCTACTGTCTTCGTAAAGTCCTCCTTTGCCATCTTGGCCATCCTGATCCTCCTCTTTTATATGTTTTGTTCGAGCCGGTTAACCCAGACCCTAAGTGTCCCCTTTAGAACATTGACTTGCCACATGCCCGAAACTGTTACACGTTGTGCAAACCGGAGGCACCAATTCATATTCCACAGATTGCTCTATAATCTCTCCACTGGGTAGACGAAGTTTATCTTCCTCAAAAGAGGATCAGAAGCCTCTATCTCGACAAACACACGAGCATAAGCCAAATGACGTCTCTTCACAGTAAGTAGATTCATGCCTATTGGGGTACCTATAATGCTTGTTGTTTTCATAATCATGGACATGCTCCACAAGTGAGATGAAAGCCATGGGAGACAAATCCGGACTGGAACCAATCGAGTAAAGTTTCTCTCGCTCAAAGGTAGAGCAGTCAGAGACCATCGTTTGAGCACAACTAACCTACCATCGAACGTCCACGGTCCCTTTCAAGAGTCTTCACTAAATCCTCGTACGGGGGAAACAGAATAAAGTAGAACACATCAGCATGAGAATAGATCTTGATTTCTCCTCTAGGCTACCATTTGTCAAGGGCAAAGCCTCGAAGGTGACCATAGGAAGGTTGTGCATCCGTTACGTAAAGAATCAACGTAACACTCTCGACTTTCATGAGATCGTCGTCGGTTATATCCACGATCCGTTCTCCACCAACGACGGACGGTTCGACGTATTGTAGTCCCCTGGCCGGGGAAAAAAAAAATTAGTTTTTTTATGTATTTGGATAAAGGAGAAAAAAATTAGGACTTTTGTGTATTTGGATAAAGGCATCCACTTGTTTTTAGTTTTTTTTAAAAAAATATGATTAATTCACAACAAGACAATTTATAAATTGTTTAGAACTAGACATAATCTTATTTATCTTTTGTTGTTTCAGGTTAGCAACATTGTCAAATTGTTTATTCGCAATAAATATTTTTGCTCTAGATACATTAAGTCTAATTAATTTTTCCTACCAAGTTAGTACTGGAATTAATATGTCCACCATGTCACTATTATGTAGCTGTAAGTAGACTCTAAAATTTCAGGAGCAGACGGCAGTGTTTTGCTGTGTCTCGAATTGATGTTTTTGTTACAACATGCTGTGTTTTCTCCCCCCATTGCTAGCAGGTTAGGTTGATGGGTCACAAAGCACACATGTTTTGGCTTTGCTCTTGTGTGTTTATAACTCAAAATAGGTCACCTAACGGCAGCCTCACATGCTACAATACAATACAATACTGCATTAATAAGAATGAATAATGCTATTTGTACCTTCAAATTGTTCTTCTAAATTATCCCTCCTTATATGGCAGCTGACGTGACATGTTAAATAATATTATGTACTGTCATCTAACATGACAGCTGACGTGGCAAATTTTAACCGAAAATATTAATGACCCAATTGTTTCATGTTAATATTATTGTTAATATTAATTAATATTAATATTATTGTCAATGTTAATATTAATTTTAATGTTAATATTAATGTTAAAATTAATTTTAATTTTAGTGTTTATTTTAATGATTATTTTAAAATATGTCATGTCAATTGTCATATCAACATGCCATATCAGCTGTCATGTTAGGAGAAAGGACTTGAAAGGATAATTTGGAGGGACAAATAGCATTATTTAATAAAAAATATTTAAAAAAATGCTTAAACTATGCAAGGTTGTAAACTCATAATCTATACTTAGGCCTCGTTTGGTTCACGGAAAGAAAATCAATTCCCATGTATTTTCCATGGGGATGGGAAAGTAGAATTCCTATCAAATTTCAATTCCTATGTTTGGTTGGTGTAGGAAAGGAAAGAAAAAATATATCATTATTCCAACAATATCCAATGTCAACATAATTATAATGAAGAGTTAATTGGTAAAATAGGTAATAAATTACTTTTGTCATAATGTTTGGTAATTAATGTTGAGAATGGAGGAGGAAAAATGAATCCCATGGGTCATGAGAGGAACCATTTTCCCTCCTATTTTTCCCATGTCAGGAAAGTGTTTTCCAAATTTGTAGCTACCAAACAAAGGAAAGGAACAAGTTTCCTTTTCGGATTCCTTGAATTCGTGAACCAAACGAGATCTTAGTGTATGCTTGCCTCCGAAGTTTGAACAGAACAACAACATAGTAGCAATGTAAGGACAAAGAAAAGTAACGTTGTTAGAGTCTATCTCCAACTGATGTTCTCTATGCAGTAGAAAAAGACATCCAGATTTGGCTCAATAAATTATTATTACAAAAGGATTTATATTGGAAGCAGAGATCTAATATTTCCTGGTTACGTGAAGGGGACAAGAATACAAAGTTTTTTCACTTATCTGCTACGATCAGGAAGCACGGAAATGCAATACATTCTATAAGAGCTGATAATGGGACAATGTTAACCTCTCAGATGGATATCTCAAATGTTTTTGAAGCTCATTTCAGAGATCGATTCCAGGCAACAGTGCACCAACCAGTTCCAGATCATATTATCCATGAACTTACTCGCCTGGATGCTGTTGATAACGAAGGTCTTTATGCAATTCCTACCAATGATGAAATTTTTACTGTCATAAAAAATATGAGTCCATATAAGTCCCCTGGCCCTGACGGTTTTCCTGCTGCATTCTATCAAAAAAATTGGGATACCATTGGTCATGGGGTAACCCTTCTCATCCAGAAATTTTTTATTTCGGGTACTATGTCGTATCTCCTTAATCACACCTATATTGCATTGATTCCCAAAAATAAAAATCCCATTTCTCCATCTGAATTTCGACCTATAGCTCATTGTAATGTCCTATATAAAGTTATTACAAAGATCTTAGCCAATCGTCTTCGACACCACCTTCACCACATCATAAATCCTCTACAAAATGCCTTTGTTTCTGGAAGGTTCATTGGAGACAATGTCATTTTAGCCCATGAAATTCTTCACTCAATCTCGAGATCAAGTCCTAATAATGGCTCTTTTGCCCTTAAACTGGACATGTCAAAGGCATATGATAGATTGCATTGGGGTATTATCAGTCAAGCCTTATCTGGATTTGGGATTGTTGGCAAATCTCATGATATCATTATAGAATGCATATCCTCGATTTCAATTTCTGTTCTTGTTAATGGCAAACCAACCAAAAGTTTTCTCCCATCCTGTGGTATTCGCCAGGGTTGTCCCTTATTTCCATATTTATTCATAATGAGCATAGAAATTTTATCAACATTCATTCTTATCATGGAGAGAAACTTCATGTATGAAAGTTTTAAACTGAAGCATTGTTCTACATCATTTTCTCATCTTGCTTTTGCAGATGATTTACTGTTATTTGGTTCATGTTCCCTCCATAATATTACCCAAGCTCAAATCATCATTAAATGTTTCGAAAACTGGTCGGGACAACGCATAAACTTTGATAAATCTTCATTGTTTCTCTCTAAGAAGATAGACCCTTATATGTGCAATCTTTTCATTAATTTATTTGGTGTCAAGCCTATGGACCCTTGGGATAATTATCTTGGCCACAAAATTCTTCAACCAAAGTCTCGTATCAGAACTTTTTCTGATCTGCTCAACACCAGCCTTCACAAACTCAGTGGTTGGAAGCGTGGATGTCTTTCACATGCAGCTCGAACTACCCTTATTAAATCTACTCTGTCTTCTCTTCCCACATATCATTTCTCCTCATATTCAATCCCGAAGTCTGTCACAAATACATTGTCTAAACACCAAAGGAATTTCTGGTGGGGGTCTGACAACAACAATCGGAAGATGCACTTTACTCCTTGGTCGTTATTCACTAAACCAAAATTTCATGGTGGGTTGGGTATTCATGATCCTCACATTACGAATTTATCTCTTTTGCTTAAGTTATCTTGGAGATTCATTAATGATTCCAATTCCATTTGGGCTTCTCTTCTTCGAAGTAAATATCTTCGATCTTCTAACTTTTGGACGGTCAATCCTTCTTCTACTTCATCTTGTATATGGACAAGTATTTTGAAAAGCAGAGAGTTTCTCAATGGTAATGTGATTTGGTCAGTTGGGAATGGATCAAACATCAATATTTGGACAGAGCCTTGGGTTCCAAATCTACCAAATAACAGAGTTTCAGGTTACCATCATGACAATAGAGCAATCCGAACTGTGGAAGATCTGATCAATAGCGATTCGTATACCTGGAAAGAACATCTCATTCATATCTTCTTTCCCCAACATGAAGCTCAGGCCATTCTCAATATTCCGTTATCAAGGAATTGCACAATAGATAAGCTCATCTGGAAACATACAGTGAATGGGGAATTTACCACAAAATCGGATTACAGGGCCATTTATGATAGCCTTTATAAAGATCATCCTTCCTCTCTTGATATTGTGTTTGATGACTGGAAGAAACTTTGGAAACAAACTCATATCTATCCTCGTGTTCTCTTATTCGCCTGGAGAGTGCTGACTAACTCCTTACCTACCAAATCAAATATCAATCGACGCATCAATGACATTGAAGCAACATGTCCAATTTGCAAGGTATGTGATGAAACTACTGACCACCTTATTTTACATTGCTCTATTTCAGGTTCATCTTGGCAAAACAATGTTGCAATCTCACAACTGATCCAGCCACATACAACCATATCCTCATTACTATCTACACTTCTCAAAGATGGTGAAAAGGATACCATATCAAGATGTTTATATCAGATGTGGTCCATCTGGAAGGCTAGAAACAATTATATCTTCAACAACTTGATGATCAGCAGCAACAATATTATTCATGATGCCAAGGTTCTGCAAGAGAAATATGAAGCTGCGTGTGATTCGAGTTCAGCTCCTACCAACCTGTGTTCAAACAGATTTGCCATTCATGCTACATGGAGACCACCTGATCCGGGGACATTCAGAATAAACTTTGATGGCGCTTATTTGGATGGTAACATGGAAGCATCAGCAATATTGCGGGACTCTGATGGTTCCTTCATTACAGCTTTTTCAAAGTGTCAAGACGGCGGTAATCCTATTGAAGCAGAAGCCCTTGGCATTCACTTATCACTCGTTCTCATGGAAAGAAGACAACTGACGAATACTATTGTGGAAGGGGACTGCAAAGTCCTCATTGATGCTATTAATCATCAGGAGGATTCTTCCGTTTGGCTTGCTCGTCACACTATTGCAAATGCAAAGAGGCTTCTTAGTTTCAATAAGGAGATCTCATTTTCTTATGTTCATAGGAGTGCTAATGGTTGTGCCCATAACTTAGCCTCCTTCTTCTTGATTCATGCTTCTATGAATCTTCTGCAATCTCATGACATGATTCCTGAATGTATATATGATCTTGTAATCCTGTTATTTTGAATGAATGAATGACTACATGTTTGCTCAAAAAAAAAAATTTACGAAGCTGCTATTTTGACACGTCGGTATGGGCCAATGTTGTAAAAATCGGACCGGACCGGCAGTTGGACCGGGTCCAACCGGTTTAAGACAAAAAATTAGTCTGGTTCGACTAAAACCGGATCTTTTAAAGAACCGTCGTTTTTTTTCAAAATGGGTTCAACCGGTGAACCGGCCGAACCGGTTCACAATTGAACCGTCCAATTTTGATTATTTTTTATTGTAAAATTTTTTTAAATAAATTATCATGTAAAATTTGGACCATTTGATTCTTTATTTGGTTTTAATCAACCTTATAGTTGTAAAATTAAACTGAACTAACATACTTATGACCAAACCAAACTAAACCAAGAAGTAAATATAGATATTTTATCTATTTGAACCAAACCAAACCAAACCAAGTCTTTTGAACTCCAATTGAACCCCGGTTGAACTCCGGTCCGACCTATACCAAAAAATTTCGATTCGATTATCGGTCCGGTTTTTAAAACATTGGTATTGGCCCTCCTGTTCGGACTGGACCTACGTTAGCAGATGAGCCAATGGCTGACCGCTACATTTGCGCGAGCCAGCACAGGCCAGTCCTACAAACGGTCAAAGTATCATTTTTTTATTATTTATTAATGCCGGCAGAAGAGCAAATGCTCCATATATCGCCTACCTACTTTGTAGTTTCCGTCCATTGGATTTAGGTGTTCATCCTTCTGGAAAATTAACCGTCCATTTCTCCTTATTTAATACGCGTTAATCCTCCCTTCAAAGTTCTCTCATCAGTCATCACTACTGTATTAATCAATATTCCTGCAGTGTTACTAAATACTAGCTAGGTGGTGATCGATGATGATGAAGAAGAGCAACCGGAAAATGCTTCCTACTCTACTCCTTCTCGTGCTTTTCCTCATATTCTTTGGTACTTCTCTCTACTTATAAATATATTGAAAATGATATTTTGCCTGCGATTTTTAACTGCGGACGTGACCATCGACCGACGTGGCGGCCGGCCATTAGCCTCTCCTACTATCTCAGATTCCATCCGGACTAGAAGGTCAATGGTTGGTTGCCACGTAGGCCGACGGTCATATCCGCAGTTACAAACCGCGGACAACGTAGCAGCTCCGTAAATATTATATATAGTTTTACTTCTTCTCTTCCTAGCTACTGTAGTATATATATACTGTTAGATAAATAATGTCATTAGCAATTGTAGTTTCATTTTCAATTACTTCAAAGCACGCTATCTATCATTTATCATTTATAATTGCAGTTTCACCACCAATTGTGTTAATTACCTTCCAATTAATGAACTGTCCTTTGAGAGAGAAAAGGATATTGAATATTAATAACAGCACATATATTTCAGGTTAAGCAGCAAACATACTATAAAAATAATTAGACAAGGAATTATCCTGACCATTCTAAAACAATTTTATTTTTACGAAATTTGATCTTCTATAATAATAATAATAATAATAATAATAATAATAATGTTCTTCTATATATTAAAAGTTTTTCTTTTTGTTTGTGTTTTGATTGAAGAGGTGGGTACAATAACAGTAGCGGCTACATGCTCGAAATTTCCGAGCAGGTTATATTCCGGTCCATGTATCAACGATAATGAGGGGTGCGACAAGGATGCGTGTCAGGGTGACGGACACGAATGGGGTGGAGGGTGCAACGATTACATGTGCATGTGCTTAAGGAATTGCGAGACTTGCCAGGAAAAGTGTGACTATTTGTACGATGAAGGCACTGACAGCCACATATTTTGCATGGCTGATTGTTAGGGCCACCAGTTAGATCTCAAGCTAAGTTTGATGTCGTCGCTGCCTGCTTGCCTGCCTGCCTGCCTGCCTGCCTGCCTGCCTGCCTGCCGACGATATTGCAGTGTATCTTAAAACTACTGTTGTCGTCGTCGTTGTCGTTGTCGATGTCGTGGTCGTGGTCGTGTTGTTGCTTCTGGAGTACCTTCTGATTTGGCCTCAAGTTTGATACTTTATGAACTTGTCTTTCAGTTTTTCATGTTGTTTTTGCGATTGTGTATTTGTATTGCAATATTATGTGTTCTTCTACGGTTCAACCAAGTTCTTACCCTTTTTTTATTCGAACCGTGTCCATCTCTACGGATCCCCCAATGTACCCAACAGACTACAACTCACAGATACTATAGAAATTCAAATAAGAACTCAAAATAATAACTTACAATATGGATATGACACCTTAATTTTATTAATATTAAAAATATGTTAGAACCAGGGTACAATTTTTCAATGGAAAACTGAATGAAACAGTTGTAAGAACAACGTTCCAACGCAACGCTTCAAGGAAGGTGCGAAACAGAGATCATTGAAGGATTCTGGAATACGAAAATCTAAGAAGATTTCGTAAACGTAGCAAACGATAGCAGTGCTTCTAAGAAGAAGATGCTGGCCGAATTGCTAAAGGCAACAATAAAGGTGACAGGAGAAAGATGGTAGGTGGTGGCCTGCTGGGGTGTCAAAAATACCAGTGCTCAAAGCTAGATCCGCCCACACGGTCAGCTTTCAGGAACCAGCAAGTTCGAATGAACTCTGGAACGCTCTGGAATATTGCTCTAAGACGGACAGCTCGGAACGATGACGGACTTCGGTTGCACGAGGAAGGACACGGTGCGCAGCAGCTCTCTCTTCTCTCTTCGTGAATTTCTGAAGTCCTAGAAGTTTTTTCGAGAGAGAAGAGAGGCTCTGAATATATAGCTACTGATGTAACTGTCCAGATCCGAAATGTGTGCCACGACATAATGTCAAATCCACAAATCCAGGATCAGTTACGAATCAGTCAGAACGTGGAAAGCCACGAACTGCGCGAGTTGCGCCAATTTTACGAGCTGCGCGCGCGCCTTCAGCGCATATTGCGCGTACTGCGCACGCGGCGCAAGCTGGCGCAACCCAGCACACCTGTGCAACTCGCGCAACCTGGCGCACTTGCGCAACTCGCACAACCTGACGCACCGGCGCAACTTGCGCAACCTGGCGCACATGCGCAACTCGCGCAACCTGGCGCACCTGCGCAACTCGCACAACCCAGCGCACCCTGGTCGTGCAACTGGACCGCGCAACGTGGCTCGCACAACGAGCGTAACTTAAGCGTACTATGCGCCTAGCGACGATGCTGACGTGCTAAGTGCAAAGTGTGCAAACAAAATGCCATATTACGCCTCATGAGTCCGAGTTCGAGTCCGTGTCCGAGTCCGAGTCTGAGTCGCTCAGCCCCTACGGGGCTTAGCCCCAATGAAAATTAATTTTCCAAGAGCAAAAAGCATGAATGCTTTTCTTGGAGCCTTATCATTACCTCTTAGTAAAATCACCCACATGGTTCCTTCCTTAGGGTCACCACCCCATGTGCATATCCCAACAACACATACTCATATATATGTTGAGATAACTCATGGTACTTTTTCAATGTGGGACTAAACTTTACAAAGCATGTTGAGAGCAAGCTCTCTTCATGTCAAGGAGCAAGAGCACCAACAATCTCCCACATATCTCACCATATATATGTGTCTAGGGTTGAGTGTTTCCTACAATAACTATCTATTTTGCTTTAGGATAGATTTTGCTGATGACTTGAATCTTCCCGCATGGGTTGACTGACAATGTGATACAAGAATGGATTATGCCTTGAATTCTGCACCACAATTGTAATTCTTCCCACTCACAAAGTGTAGTTACATGTGCTTCTGGCTGCACATTAAAGACCCTGTGCCAGCCTGGTTTCAGTATATAATTTTTGGCGTCTACAAGTTTACCCTCAAGAGATGGCCTGATATCTCTTTGATCCATACACTATAGGTAAGTTCTTTATTAAAGAGACATGGAATGAAGCCTTGCGCTTCCTTGCGGTGCTACGCCACTATGACATGGCCTAAAGCCGAGGTATTACCCCTATCTGGGAACCTCATCGTAGTGTCATACTACTGCAGCATGAGGTTACAGCCTCTTTGTAGTGCCATTCTACCCAGCATGAAGCCTAAGGCTTCCTTGCGGTGTTACGCCGCAACGACATGGCTTGCAAGGACGAGGCTTTACCCCTACCCGGGTACCTCATTGTGGTGTCGTGCCACTGTAACATGGGGTCATCCTCCCCTTTGTAGTGCTCTCTACAACTCTTTAATTTCATTATACAGCATTAGGCTACCTGCCTATTTGCGGTGCTACGCCGCTATGAATTGGCTTGCAAAGCTGAGGCATTACCCCTAACTGGGAACCTCATGGTGGAGTCATCCCACTGTAGCATGGAGTTTTACTCCTTGTAGTGCTGCGCTACCGTGCTTCCTATAAAGTACACCAGGCATTCACTCTGCCTGAGAACTTATTAAGGCATTTAGGCCAACCTCAACACAGGATCCGTTTTCCGCAGAAAACACATAGTAGACAACAGTGGTTATGGGTTCGTAACCCTTCCGTGTTTCCAAGAACAAGTACCCACTGTTACCTGATAGTTTTCCATTCAGTGGTCCTCCCTTGAACCGAAAGTTAGATGTCTAGTAGATTTCTCTTTGAACTAATAACATAAAACTTTATGGTAGGATTACAAAAACATACTATCAGAATGCCTTCAAGCCCATCTTCCCTGCTGTGTCTTCAACCAGCTGACGCTTGAGGCCCTTCGTGAACGAATCCATAAGGTTCTCCTGACTCCGAACATCGATTACTACAATGACACCTCTCTTGATGAGATCGTTCACTGCCCTGTGCTTTAATCGCACAGTTCTCTTCTTTCCATTGAAGAGATCATTTGATGCCACCGTCGCAATCGCTTGGTTGTCACAATATATCGGAATTGTCGGTATCTACACTCCAACCACTGCAAGATCATACATGAGCTCCCGAAGCCATTTTGCTTCATCTGCTGCGGTATTAAGTGCAAAGAACTCAGATTCCATAGAAGACCGCGAGAGCATAGTCTTCTTCTTCGACTTCCACGATATAGCAGCTCCACCCTTAGTGAAAATGAATCCACCAGTGGACCTCTCGCTCTCCAACTTTGAGCACCAGCTGGCATCACTGAAGCCTTCTACTACCGGCGGCTCTCCGCTGAAGTACAGTGCGTATGTCTGAGTCTTCTTGAGATATCTCATAATACGCTTCACAGTTTTCCAGTGCTCAACGCCTGGATTGCTCGTGAATCGACTCAGCATTCCTACAGCGAAAGCTATGTCAGGCCTAGTGGCAGTAGTAGCGTACATCAAACTCCTGATGACGCTAGCGTACTCCAATTGCCTGACGCTTTCCTTCGAGTTTGGCTCCAGCTTCTGATCACTTCGGTATGGCATATCAATTATAGGAAGATCATGATACCTGTATCGAGTGAGCATCTTTTCTATGTAATGAGATTGTGACAGTGCCAATCCAGTGTCTGTCCGGATGATCGTGAGTCCCAAGATAACTTCAGCATCCCCCAAGTCCTTCATACTGAACTTTTTCGAGAGGAACTTCTTTGTCTCAGTGACACAGCTTATATTTGTACCTAGGATTAGCATGTCATCCACGTACAGACAAACGATGACTCCTCTTCCGTCAGCAAATTTAGTATAGACACACTTGTCTGTTTCGCTGACCCTGTAGCCGTTTGACCTTAGAACTTTGACAAACTTCTCATGCCACATTTTGGGAGCTTGCTTTAAGCCGTATAGAGATTTTACCAACTTGCAGACTTTGTCTTCTAGGCCTCTGACGACAAATCCTTCTGGCTGTTGCACATAAATCTCCTCGATCAGCTCGCCATTCAGGAATGCTGTTTTGACATCCATTTGATGTATCACCAGTTTGTGTATTGCCGCAAGGGCAATCAATAATCTGATGGTTGTCATCCGTGCTACTGGAGCATATGTGTCAAAGTAGTTAATCCCCTATTTATGAGAAAACCCCTTAGCTACTAGCCTGACCTTGAACTTGTCAATGGTTCCATCCGCTTTCATCTTATTCTTGAAGATCCACTTGCATCCGATGGGTTTTGCTCCTTCGGGTAAATCAACTAACACCCATGTGTTATTGGAGATAATTGAGTCAATTTCGTTGTCTATTGCCTCCTTCCAGAAGACAGCATCTCTGGTCTTCATCGCCTCATCATAGGTAAGCGGATCTGCTTCCACATGATAGGTGACGAAGTCATCTCCGAATCTCTTTGGCCTCCTTGCTCGCTTCGTTGACGGCTCAACGAGTTCTGTTTCAATTGTTGTTTTTCTACCAACAACTTCATCTTGGACTACTTACTCATATGAGATCTCAATCTCATTTGCACCTACATCATTCTCCAGAATATCTGGAAGAACAATGTTTTTATGTCTTGCAAACTTGTCTTCAAAATATTCAGCATCGCGAGATTCGATGATATGATTTGAATCAATATCAAGAAATCTCCGAGCATAACTCTTCTCGACATACCCTAAGAAGATTGCCTTCGTAGTCCTTGTCCCCAGCTTCTGAATCTTCAGATCTGGGAGCTTCACATAAGCCAGACACCCCCACACTCGAATGACATTCAAGTTAGGTCTAACTTTGAACCAGAGTTCATGAGGAGTTATGTCAGAAGTTGCATAAGGCACTCTATTCAGAATAAAAGTGGCCGTTAATGCAGCTTCTCCCCAGTAGCATTTTGGAAGACCTGCAGTTAGCAGCATGGAGTTCATCATTTCTGTCAACGTTTGGTTCTTCCTCTTTGCTACTCCGTTAGATTGAGGAGAATACGGAGTTGTAGTCTCACAGATGATTCCATGTTCTTTGTAGAACAATGCAAATTTATGAGATCGATATTCTCCGCCTCGATCACTTCTCAACCTCTTGAGTTGTTGTCCAGTTTGCCGTTCAGCTTCGGCTTTGAACTCCTTAAACTTCTCGAACGCTTCGTCTTTTGATTTGAGCAAGTAGACGAATGCGTATTTGGAGAAGTCATCGATGAAGGTTATGAAATACTTCATCCCGACTTTTGTAGAGAATTGTTTGAAGTCACAGATATCGTAGTGAACCAACTCCAGAAGATTTGTGCTTCGATTGACCCGATAAAAGGGTTTTCTAGTGATCTTAGTCTGAGCACATACTTCACACTTCTCTACCTTACCCCATATTTGGAG
This sequence comes from Iris pallida, assembly GCA_029216955.1. Taxonomy (NCBI): domain Eukaryota; kingdom Viridiplantae; phylum Streptophyta; class Magnoliopsida; order Asparagales; family Iridaceae; genus Iris; species Iris pallida. The sequence continues at coordinate 12,625,708 of JANAVB010040218.1, read as the reverse complement.
ATAAGTCCTAGACTAGACATTTTGTTTATTCTTTTACAATGAACATGTCCTAGCCTATTATGCCACAACTCAAGAGAATAATCAGAAAGGGCGATTGCATTTATTTTATCAGACTGGTTTACAAGCTGAATTTTAAACATCCCTTCGGTTTGATAAGCCCTTCCGAAGTATGTTCCCTTCTTAGACATCACCATCTGACCAGCATTGATGTCCATCCTCAAGTCTACGTTGCTAAGCAGGCTCCCAGAGATCATGTTCTTGGCAATCATCGGAACATGCTTTACTCCTTGGAGCGTCAGAGTGTTTCCGAAAGTGAGTTTCAGCTCCACAGTCCCGATCTCCAGAACTTCTGCTTGGGCCTGGTTCGCCATGACAACCTTCTCAGAAGTTGGCTGGTACGTGACGAACCATTCCTTCCCAGAACAGACATGGCATGTCGCACCGGTGTCTATCCACTAGTCAGAGTCAGCACCCACTGTTGTGACCTGAGCGATCATAGCAATGAGGTTAGAAACCAAAAAAACCTTACTAGGCTCACCTTTCTCTGATTGTTTAGGCTTGAATCTGTATTCACTCTTATAGTGACCTTTCTTGCCACAATTGAAGCAAGTCACGTGGGACTTGGACTTATGTTGCTTGAATAAAGGACCCTTCACTTTCAAATTAGTAGAATCCTTCTTTTTGTGATGAGAAGCCACCTGCTTCCCCTTGGGCTCTCTCATCTGCACCAGATTAGCCTTGGCCAACTGTTTGAACGGAGTGTCCATCTTCTGTTGAGAACGCATCTCGTCCTCAACATGGATCTCTTGAAGGAGATCTTCCAAGCTAATATCTAGCTTCTTCCGGTGCATTTTTGTATAGAATGTACTCCATCCTGCGGGAAGTTTGTAGACAATCCCTCCAACGACAAACTTGTCGACGAGGGGTATTTTCTCGTCTTCTAGCTTCTGGCGCTGCTTCAAGAACTCTTTTACCTGAGGTAGCATTGCCTTCTCGTCTTCGAAGAGCCACCTATGGTACTTCTCGACGATGAAGATTTTCGATCTATTGTCGTCATCTTCATACAGCTTTCCCAAGGACTCCCAGATGTCCCTGGCAGAAGGATTCTTGGAGTATGACTCTGCCAGGGAGTCCTCCATTGTATTCAGAATCAATAGCCTATAAAGACTATTGTCCCTTCTCCATTTGGTCAATTTGACTTGTGCAGCAGCGATGGCATCTGCTGTACCACCTTTTGGAGTCGTCGGTCCTTCTGGAATCGTTGGTTCAGTCTCAATCAGCACATGATCGACGTCCACCAGTTGTAGATTGAGAGTGATTTTTCTCTTCCATATTTGAAAGTGTTCTCCGTCGAACTTTTTCAGTTTATTAAAGCTAGTATCGAGGAGAGAGGCACGAGAGTTTTCCATTGTGCTGGTCTAGCTTTGAGATTGTTAGAACCGGGGTACAATTTTTTAATGGAAAATTGAATAAAACAGTTGTAAGCACAACGTTCCAACGCAACGCTTCAAGGAAGGTGCGAAACAGAGATCCTTGAAGGATTCTGGAATACGAAAATCTAAGAAGATTTCGTAAACGTAGCAAACGATAGCAGTACTTCTAAGAAGAAGATGCTGGCCGAATTGCTAAAGGCAATAATAAAGGTGACAGGCGAAAGATGGTAGGTGGTGGCCTGCTGGGGTGTCAAAAATACCAGTGCTCAAAGCTAGATCCGCCCACACGGTCAGCTTTCAGGAACTAGCAAGTTCGAATGAACTCTGGAACGCTATAGAATATTTCTCTAAGACGGACTGTTCGAAACGATGACGGACTTCGGTTGCACGAGGAAGGACACGGTGCGCAGCAGCTCTTTCTTCTCTCTTCGTGAATTTCTGAAGTCTTAGAAGTTTTTTCGAAAGAAAAGAGAGGCTCTGAATATATAGCTACTGATGTAACTGTCCAGATCCGAAATGTGTGCCATGACATAATGTCAAATCCACAAATCCAGGATCAGTTACGAATCAGTCAGAACGTGGAAAGCCACAAACTGCGCAAGTTGCGCCAATTTTACGAGCTGCACGCGCGCCTTCAGCGCATACTGCGCGTACTGCGCACACTGTGCGTACTGCACACGTGGCACAAGCTAGCGCAACCCAGCACACCTGCGCAACTCGTGCAACCTGGCGTAATTACGCAACTCGCGCAACCTGGCGCACCGGCGCAACTCACGCACCTGCGCAACTCGCACACCCTGGGCGCGCAACATGGCCGCGCAAGTGGCTTAGCGACGATGCTGACGTGCTAAGTACAAAGTGCGCCAACAAAATGCCACATTACGCCTCATGAGCCCATGAGCCCGAGTCCGAGTCCGTGTCTATGTCCGAGTCCGAGTCGCTAGCCCCAATGGAAATTAATTTTCCAAGAGCAAAAAGTATGAATGCTTTTCTAAGAGCTTTATCCTTACGTCTTAGTAAAATCACCCACATGGTTCCCTCCTTAGGGTCACCACCCCATGTGCATATCCCAACAACACATACTCATATATATGCTGAGATAACTCATGGTGCTTTTCCAATGTTGGACTAAACTTTGCAAAGCATGTTGAGAGCAAGCTCTCTTCATGTCAAGGAGCAAGAGCACCAACAAAATATACGTAATGTCGCACGCTTCCTCTATTGATGTCACCACCACACGCTTTAGATGTTGCCTTCGTCGCACAATGTTGCCTTCGTCGCACAATATTTGCAAAGATATGTTTGTGTTGTCAAATCTTTTCTAGACATATCTCACTATGTCGCACACATGTCGTTGTAGTCTTGTCTAGGAGTATTTGGCGACATGAAATCACCGTGTCGTAGAATCTATCCACTTTTGACAGCATATCACATTTTTTATGGCCATAGGAGATTCTCACTCTAATCCATGTTACATATCGCACATATTAAACTTCTCTCAGAATTAATTCAGGAGAAAGTCCCGAAATGGTAGGCTTTGATGCATGTGGACTCCCTTTGTGTTCCGATAGCTCATTCGTAAAGGAGTTGACATTTTCTTAGGAAAACACTGCCCATATTTCTTCGGCATAGTCGCCTGTTGGGACTTCATCTCTCTCGTCTCTACCCAGAGAGAGTTGTTAAAAAATATTGCTCTTCTCCTCCAATAATTTGTAAATAAAATAATAGAAGTTAAAGTTACCGGCCTCCGGGGAAGTCACGCACGAAGTACTGTCCTAAGAGTTAATCCGGGTCTATGTGCAGACTTTTTCGGATGCTCATAGTGGTAAAACCCCCGCTCTACCGGTATCCCATCGTCGCACATAACTCGAAAAGATTGACCCTGACTTAGCTCTGCCTAGAGTAACAAACCAAGAACAAAGGAGTTTCGGAGTGACAAGAATTCGAGAGAGCGAGGGAGAGTGTTTTCTAGTAATTTTCAGTATGTTCAAAGTATTGAGATTGGCCTCAATATATAGGCTTTTCTCTAAGGTTAGGGAATAAAGGAGAGTGAAGATAATTTAATCCAGCCATAAATACTGAACGTTACAAAATTCAAATGAAAAACTATGTGTTACATTGCACCTGGACATGAGTTGATGTTACAAGTTTAATGGGTTCATAACGGTCAAAATTATTGTAAGGGAGCTGAGCTTTTGCTAGCTCATGTGTGTGTGAACACAACACACATACAACTAACAATCCCCCCCCCAAAAGGTCAAATCCCGAAGTAATAGAAGGAAAGAAAGTAAGACAAGAAAAGGAGAATGTCTGGGCAGTTGTATACTATGCATAAATGAGATAGACTACAGCCTTGAATCTCACGTAGTGACTATTGTCTTTGTCTGAAGAAGAGCGTGATGGACTACGCCTTGAATCAGTCTTCATGAACCAGACTCAAAAATAGCACACATAGTACGCTAGAGGTACTTGGGTCTATGGGGGGAGATGAGCAAAGCTTCTCACAGTGCAGTGAAGAAAGCCACGAGCATAATTGTTGTAATCTCCTTGTGTGATAAGCTCCAGTGATATTCTATTGCTCATCATTCAACATCAATCTGCAAATTTCCAATTAACATGCTACGAATCGTCAAAATGGACTACAACATGAATAATTAACGTTAAAAACTCTGCTAATGTCAACCCTGAGACTGGAACTTTGAAGTTTGAACCATAGTTTATAGTAACGGCGAGGACCTGGGTAGTGAAAACTAGAGCTAATAGCCTAATATAATAAATGACGATAAAAAAATAATTAGACCCTGAGACTGGAACTTTGAAGTTTGAAGTTGCTGCGAGTGTCCGTTTTGTTGTTTTCCAAGAAACTGCTCCTCCAGCCAACTAAAAAAAGTATAATCTGAAGTAGATTTCAAATCATCCAAATTTAATTTATATGAAGCATCTGACTTGCATTTCACTATAAACTAACATATAATTCATGGTTTTCTTCAAATACTTTAAAACTTTCTTTCTAGCCACCCAGTGCTCATGACCTGCATTTGACTAAACTTTAGACAACATATTCATTGCAAAAGCTATGTCTGGTCTTGTGCGTATTTGCAGATGCATTAGACTCCCAACCTACCTTTTATATGGCACATTTTGCATATCTTTCTTCTGCAAAGCATTTTTAGGACATTGTCTTTTGTGTAATTTGTCTCTTTTCGATATTGGACAATCTTCAGGTTTGTAATTCTACACACCAAATATTTAGACACTTTGTCAATGTATTTTTTCTGAGAAAGTCCCAGCATACGCTGCTCCCTACTTCTTGTAATCTCGATACCAAACACATAATGTGCTTTTCCCATATCCTTCATGTAAAACCTTTTCATGAGATAAGCCTTCATTTTTTTTTTGAGCAAACATATACTACTAGCAAACAGGATGTCATCAACATATAAAATCGACAAAATAAAATTACTCCTACTGTTACAAGATGACACATAGTCTATTATTCTGAATCTACATTTTTGTGACTGTAACAGAAAATTTTATGATTGCTTCAGACAAAATGTTCCAAGTCTTAACGAGGAGTAGTAGAAGGGAGAACAAAGCTAATAAAAATATTTCAAACGCAAAAATCTTAAAAGCAAATGGAAGAAGCAAACAACATTTGATTCACCAACTTGTAACCAAAATAAATAAATTGCAAATTAGAGCCAATTGTTCCAAATGCAGATTTCAAATAGGCAAAAGTAATTGATTGCATTCAAAAAGTACCTATTCGATAAGTACATAATTGTATCAGATGGTCAATGTTAAGGCAGAAAATATGTATTGCATTCATATTATTTAATATAAATAGCATGTCAAAGGTTCATACATGCAATTGGTACATTATGTTCTTTATATTAATGATAAAATCCAATGTAGTTAGAAGTACATAGGATTCACATAAGAAGGCAGCAAAAAATTAAATAGTGCTATACTAAAAAACATGCCTCAAGTTGTCACAGACCCAATAACAAAGAGGACCTCAAGTCTATGACTTCATTTGAAAAATAAATAGATACCTGAAGCAATAACAACAGATAAAACCCATGCTATGAAGCACATAAATGATATATAATTCATTGTTGTTAAGGCAGCCCCAAGGCGCCAGAGGTTCCAAACCCCTCAAGGTGCACGCCTTAGTGCAGTAAGTTACCAATTAAAGAAACAATTTCTTATAGCAAACAAGTAATCACAAAAATAAACATGAATCATAAAAATGTCTCATAATATGATGATAGACATGATATAACAGCTAAAAAATACTTTAGTCTTTCACGAAGTTTCAAAGTTTATACTAATGCTCAAATGCAAACAAAACAAGAAAACTAAAAATCTAATAGATACATGCTTATATTTCAATTTCTAGAGTGATAAATTCTATCAATGATACAATAATACCAATCGTCACTATCTAAATTTAACATCTCCCTCATCATCATGTATATTAACATCATATTCTCCATATTAGATGCATTGTTAATTTATTAGGATTATCATGTCTTTCTATTAAATCCTTCACACCCATGACGAGCTCTGACTTCCTTTTAAAACAAAGGCAAGCACCTCTTAACTCAGCACAGACAAGCATCTAGGCCTTGCCTTAACACAAACGGCTCAGGACTGTTTGAGGCACGACAGAGTCTTAAAGTCAGCATTTAGGTCATGATTTCATGGGATGAAGTCTCTCTTGATAGTAATAAATGGTAGCAGGAAGCCACCAAGTCATCATTCAGGTTATGAGTTTGCCTGAATCATTTCATCTTCCAAAATATAGTTGAAAGCATAGCATTCATAAATAAGAAATAAAACCAACGACGAACAATAATTTCTTGATCAGGAAAAGAGAAAAGAAGAAAGTACCTTTGGGTGGGCCGACGGTATCCTTACCACTGCAACGAGCTCTAATCAAAGAAAAATCGAGATTGTGAGAGAGAATGGGAGAAAACGAAATTCTTAAACCCTAATCATATCAAAATCAAACCTAATCAAATTGAAGTCAAACCCTAATCAAACCCTGATCAAAACAAGTTTTTGAGAGAGAAGAAGAGGATGTATTCTTCACCGGTGATGGAGAGGGCTGGATGTACTCTTTCGTCGGTGATGGAGAGGGCGTGACGTACTCTTTCACGGTGATGGAGAGGGCATGACGTACTCTTTCACGGTGATGGAGAGGACATCAGGTTCAATTTGGGTTTTTCTTGAGAGGGATGTGTTTTCTCTAGAGAGTGAGGAACCCCATAGAGAGAGAAACAACAGTGAAGGGGGGAGTTTTATTAGTCAATTGGAGAGTGAGAGGGAACAACGAAATATGTTGCGGGAAAATTTTCTAGGGAAATTTTCATCTGTATCATTTGTAACAGTTTTTAGTATGACAATTAATACAAAAATAAATAAAATAGAGAATTAGCTTTTTCCTAACGGATGCTTATTTATAGTCACGGTTATAATTGTTACTTATCTATAACGGTAATAACCGTTACTAATAGGAAAAAAATGTGTTACAAATTACATATTTTGGTGTAGTGTTATTTTCTAAACATTTAAAATATTTCTAATAATTACGTCTTCAAAAAATTGAAGTCTGTATATTAGTATAAATGAAACAGTGCACAACTAGTTTATTCTTATTAAAGCTCCAAAAATATACTTGTGGAATAATTATCAATATGAAAAAAATGGACTAATGTCCAATGGAGTGAGCATAATTCATGTAACACATGACAAAAACTAATTAACAAAAATACTTGAATAGTGTTCAATGATTCAATGACATTAGTTAATGGGAAGCAATGGTTGATCATGTTAAGGTCCTTTACAACAACTGAAACTATATGAGCTAGCATATACAATTATGTAAAATTTCTGTAGACTAAAATAAGTTTATCAAATAATTATCTAAAGAGAAAATTATTAGTTTTAGGCAAGTAAAAACATAACAAAGCATACGTCCACTACCAGAATAAGTTGTTTTAGCGACGCCTAAAGACGTTGCTAAAACGACAAATTTCGTCACTAAAAATATTTACCGACGCAATTACCGACGTTTTGAACTTGTCGCGGAAACGTAAGTCACTGAACTTTAAAACATCGCCGAACGTCGCAAGTACCGACATTTACCGACGTATATATACGTCGGTATATTACCGACGTCTACCGTCGTGTCGTCGGTGGATTAGCGACGTGTTTAAAGTCGCTACACGTCGGTAAAATCCTGGGAATTTATCGACGATTACCATCGTAAGGTCGGTGGATTAGCGACGTGTTTAAAGTCGCTACACGTCGGTAAAATTCTGGGAATTTACTGACGTTTACCGTCGTTTAAAATGTCACTAAATGTCGATAATTCTTGGGATTATTACCGACGTTCACCGACGTTTATCGACGTTCTCCGACGTATAAGGACATCGGTAAACGTCGGTATCCTGGAAAATTTTACAGATTTACCGACGTTTACCGACGCAAACGTACGTCGGTGCACGTCGATAAACGTCGATAAACGTCGGTAAACGTCGCTAAATCTGCAAAAAAAATAAAAGAATAAAATACAGAATGTCCTTTTCTCCCTGCAGTTTAAAAAGATAACCATAAAGACACAGTATAACAGATATCTTTTTCTCCCTGGGTTCGCCGACCCCTTCGGTGGAACACTCAACACCGGTAAACGTAAACCACAGAAGCACATTAACATCCAATTGAAACGAATAATAACATAAACGACAGTATAACACAATGTAGCAGGCAACAAATAGAATGGGATCCAACAAATAGAATAGGATCCAACAAATAGAATAGGCACAACCAACAAGTATCCAAATAACCAAGTCTACACTAAATAACAAAGTCTACAACCAAATAACCAAAGTCTACACACAACCAACAAATAGAATAGGATCCAAACATCCAAGTCTACACAACCAACAAATATCCAAGTCACAAACAAAGGATCAAACAAACATAAATAAATAGTCCTAACTAGGACTAGTAGGGATCTGGTGCAGGAGGGGCACCGCCGCGACGAAGGGATAAGAACAACTCATACTCCTCAAGTGAAATCGATACCGATGGAGCAGGAAGTGACGTCGGTGGAGTCGGTGTCGAAGAAGAAGGCGGTGGAGGCGGCGGAGTCGACGACGATGAAGGCACACCCGGAGGACCAGCACGCTCCAACGCTGTAAGTCGCTGGTGGTATGAATCCATGATAGATAACATTCTATCACTGCTCTGGACCATCAAATCCTGCGCCAATCTCAGCCTCTCGGCCATGGTCACTTGTCCTGTCTGCAGCTCCGTCACCGTGCGCTCTAATCCTCCAACGCTGCGCTCTGTCCTCTCAGTCGTCTCCATGAGCTCCATAATGCCGCGATCGAGCGCATCCAATCGTGCTAGCAGCACAGGATCATCCGTAGGGTGCTGAGACTGCTTCTCGATCCGTCGTACCAGGTCGTCACGGAGAGACTCCATCATCTGGTGGACTCGGGCAGACTCCTGGGACGGCTGTGGACCATACACACTAGCAGGAGATGCCCTAGAGGACTGGGTCGCAACTAGGGCGCCATAGGATCCCGTACCGTAGTACGTACCCCTATGGAGTCCACCAGCGGCGGTCATCCATAGCTCGTCCGCCGATGGAGCTTGAGCGGGCTGCGGGGAAGTACCGGCCTCTCCTGTATTAGGTGCACTAGCAGCCGCCCGTTCCCGCAGCCTCTGATACTCGGCCTAGAAAGTATGGATAGTACTCTATAATTTCTAATTAATGTACTTATTATTACTAACTACATGAATATTTATTTGCATCATATTTACTAAGTTATATTAAAATTGACACGAAGTATTAAATTAAGATAACGTATTGTACTACTTACATAGGTCTGCTCGGCCCTCTCGTCAATAAGGCCTTCGTCCTTCCGATGGGTGGACAGGAAGACGGTCACCATGTCGGCGTTACCGACCTTCCTTACCTGTAATTAAATATATTATCTTAGTAATAATTTATCGGTTTTGTATTAAAATAATATTTCTAAAAGAGAAAGACATACCAGACGACGGAAATGTTCCGTCATCGGAATCGACCCACTGCACCACTTCGAGGCATGTTGCCTAGCCGCCTTGGCCTTCTCCGACTTCTCCTTGTACCTTGGCTTGTCAAATCGAGCCTTCATCGCATTCCACTGATCAGGGCTGATCCAACCTTGGATCGGCTTTTCGGCACGATCACGAGCCTTCTGATCATTAATAGCATCGCGGATCAGCTTGGCAGCGACAGCAAGAAACATCCCCTCGATAAGCTCGGCCTGGTGCGGTGGACAGAAAAACATATCCTAGAAGAGCGCAAACCAAATATTTATCAGTTATATATAATATGAATTAATTATATGATTCATATTAAAAGCAAATCTATTTTAACCTTGAAGCGTGTAAACCAGTAGTTCTTCCTTTCGTCTGGAGCATCATAGTAGTTAATCCAAGCACCACCATAATTATGCCTCAGCATATGGCCTAGGCGTCTCTATACCTCTGGGGGATGATTTCAAGTTGCGACATCTCACACACGGATACTTAATTTTGGTACCGTCCATGTACTGAGGGAACGCCTTGGCAAACTGCAAGAACTGGTGTACACCCTCTATGAATTTATCTCGTACACCGCATATGTCATCAGGATGACGGTTGTACATCCAAGTACGATTCCGTAGATAGTAATGCAGCTCTATATCCATTTGAGAATAATTCTATAAGATAGATACAAGCACATCGTTGAAAGATTTGTAAAAGTAATATGCGTATTAAGCATGACATATCCTAAACATTGAAATAGATACTAAAAAACAGTAGGTAGACAAGTATGTACATCATGGTTCCCCCTCTATATATCCTTCTCTCAACTGCTCTATACTCTAACTGTTACTCCTTGCTCTTAGACACATCCACAAACCCTTTGACACCTACTTAAATATACACAATGGTTCACCCTCTCCCATCTCAAGCCTAACCCTGTCCCTAGTGTACTGCTATATACTAGTCTAAACTCTCCCTCCTCTCCAAATACCTGGTACTAGTTAACCCTCCCCCTTTCTCCCACTAGCACACACATACATATACATGATGTATACAACCACACCATAGTTCCCAGGTTCTTTTAACCTAATTTTTCAGTTGGTACTAACCTCAATAGAACAAACACTCTCACAACTAAAAATACTAACACATGCTCACGTCTTACTCTTGTGACACTCCATTTCAAACACAAACACACACCTATATGTTCCCTTACACATGTTGCCATGTTACCTGTAAAAATAGAAAACTCTTGTTGTCTAAAATAAGACACACGTCCCTGCTACCAAATGCTACTGCTATATTCTTACAACAAACCTTGCTGCCTCCAATCAAATCAAGCCAAGCCAATGCAATGCAAGGTGAAACACGTATGTGTATTTTCGTATTAATTTGGATTTGGATGACCAGGATTAGGCTGGGCTAATAAGGGTTTTCATATCCTAATTATGTTTTTCTTGGCCTATTTATGAAGGATAAGGGAATGTCATCTATGTGTTTTCATTGAGGAGATTGAAGGAGATAGCCTACCAATTCTACAAAGAGAACAATACTGTAAAACTCACACTTTAAGACAATAGATGAAGGAAGACTTGTATGGAGGATCGTCTACTTTATTCATGAAGTTGTCATAGGGTATTGAGCGATGTCATTTTATTCTTTTCTTCTTCTTCTTCTTGGGATTTTTGAGTATTGGATCTTGAGACAAATGATCCAACAAATATTGTAATTCATCTTGTATTAATCAATTAATATATACTGGAATTTTTTCTGGTGACAAAGTCACCATAAAATACCATTTTCTTTTTGTCTTGATTCTTGCATAGTGGTTTATTATTTTCCAAGTAGGTGTTGCTATCATTTTTTGCAATGCAGTGATCCTTAAAATCTCTGGCCATTGGGGATATTGGTAAACTAATATACCTAGATTACCCAAAAGTACACTTGCAAACTAGGATAAAATAATTAGTTGTGTACTAAACGTCTCTAAGTGTAGGAATGTTGCAAGGTGAAACAATGTATCAAACACTATATCGAAACCCAAACCCAATATGCAAATCCAAATTAATACGAAAATACACAAGTGTAAGTAGGGGATTAAGTGTACAGAGGTGAAATACATATATATGCATGCTTGGGGGTGTCCACGTGTCCAACAAATGGACACAAAGTGTCCAAAATCTTACGAACACAGTGTATCAGTGAACACATGGTCGTAATGTGTCTCCGTGTCCATTTTGGACATGAAAAATACCTCAATTAGGGTTAGGGTTTACCTTTAGAGGAGCTCGCGGTGGTGGAGGAGGAGGAGGAGGAGGACAAGTTCGGTGGTGGAGGAGGAGGATCTCGCGGTGGAGGAGGAGAAGGGGCTCGCGGTGGAGGAGGAGGAGGAGGGGCGTCGACCGGAGGCGGAGGAAAGGGGATTGAGCGGCGTCGGAGGGAAGGGGGTCGGGCTGTCGTCGAGGTCGGAGGAAGAGGGACAGGAAACAAAATATTTGGTGAGAGAGGAGAAATGAAAAAACGAACCGAGGAACCCTATTAGCAGCAAGTTAGCGACGTCTGTAAATACGTCGCAAAGCGTCGATGTATTTCTAATATTCTGCGACGCCATAAGCTTTGCGACGCTAAACGTCGCTGAACTAATAAAACTGGCGACTTTTCCGACATATCAACGGCGTTGGTTTTTATTACACTAAAGGTAGTCGCAATATGTCGCTGTTTGTCGCTATCAGCGAGTATTGTGACGTTTACTATTGGCGTCGCTAATTTCAAAAATATTAGCGACGTTTTACATTGGCGTCGTTAATTTCATCGCTGATATGACTTATTTTGGTAGTGGTCTGAGTCTCTGACAAAAGCAATGATCTATAAATATTTACGTACGATCCGTATGCTACACCTTTGATACGAGGATAAAAGATGTAAATGCTAAGGAAGACAACATTTTATGAAATAATTTAACACAAAATTTAGATCTTGTATATTTGTTTCTTTAAAAGTAACATAAATGTAAAATTATGAGATCATCATGAGTTGTTGGTATCCTTGAAAATGCATTAGAAGTGTCATATCCAAGATTATGTGGGTCTTACAACAACATAAGAAACTATACTATCTTACAAATGTAAGACTCCACAATGACATGCTTGTATTCGGACATAAAGATGAATTCATGGTTATTAAATTTAAACCATTGAATGCTCAAATAAATGGAGAATTCAATTGAAAAAGTTACGTCCGTTTAAAGAATCCAAAGGATTTAAGAGATAAAAATTGACTAACGTACATTATATGCGCACGACATTGAAGTGTTTTAAAGACTATAAATACTTGAGCTTCTATAGAATTATAATGAATCAAATATCATGACTAACATTGTTCTTCTAAAAAATAAATAAATATTTTATTAGTTATCTGGGTTGATCTTTTTAAAAAAAATGACATCAACAGTATTGAAAATAAAAATAAGCAAAGCTTATAAGACGACATGGTAAATAATTTACTATGAAATGAACAATTTCAATCTTCATATTCTTTAACTACTAATACAATTTGGAACAACATAATTGTGTTGTGTAGTGCGCATTCTATTTGGACAGATATGTTTCCAACAGAAAACACATCTTTCATCCATGCATAATAGTAATATATATAATATGCCAACAAACTGTATTATACAATGTTGTATTTGATGAGTACCCATTGGAGAAAGAGAACAAAAAAAGAGATGAATTATAAAGGTCCTATTTTTCAACTATGCACTACAATGTTGTTGTATGTAATAAACATGTTGTCTAATAAAATATCTCATTGATTTCAGTTACCAAATCTTTTAAGTTTAAATACAAATCATGTCTAGGAATAGATAATGACTTATTGTCTTACAATAAAAGATCATAAGAGGCGTGATTTATAGTGAACTAGGTCGTAGATCATTGGCCATTTTAGTATCATACTAATGTTCTAGAATAAGATAATAACATTAGTATTGTACTAATGTCCACATAGGTTCATCCAAATTCACTAGAGTACAACTATTTTGTAAAATTATCTAATGTCATGTTAAAAAATTACAACAATTCCTTCTCAGAGACAATTTTTCTCTAGAATATAAACACATTTTAATAATGGAATTATTGGTAAAAGAATAACTGATTTTAACACTTATAATATACCTTTTAACAAATAATACAATTTTGCTATGGATTCTAACAGTAAAATAATTTAACAATATTTTCATGAATATTTTCATAATAAAAAATAAAACAATAAGGCAACTACAACTATACTCAGTCCGTATGTTGCAAGGACACATCAAAATGAGGTACATATTGGTATTGTTTCCGTCTCCGTGTCCATATCCGTACTCACGAAAGAATACATATGTTGACATAGGTACTATTGAGAGGAAACTAGTATCCAGAGAAAAAAAATGTGTACCAAGTGGATCTTATTGCCAATTTTTTTGTTCTATCCGGAACTACGTTTCTTGTCTTTAAATTTTATAATATATTCACACCTCACTTTGATTCGGAGATTCTATCAACATAATTGGAAGAGTACAAGACACAAGTTTCATGTGCTATATCCTGACACCAACTATATATTGCATACTTCAATAATCGTAGATCCAAAAATAAAGTCAAAGAAAAATAACGATATCAAAAATACAGTAAAATTCTAGAACAAATAATCATACTAGAATTCTACATTATCTCAAAAATGTATAATACATCCAAGTGTTTTGGAGGATGAAAATGTGAAACTATGCAAAGAGAAAAACTAGTAACATAACTCAGACTATGGAGAAGATGCCATCTTTGCAATATTAGCAACAACAAAAAAAATGTCGAAGTGAAGTTTACATGAACTTGTAATATTATACAAGAAAAGATGTCATAGATTCTTGCATTAAGCTATTTTAACTGATTTGACAAAAATAATAGCAAAAAGATGAACAACAATTATTTGCCAGATAGAGAGCACTAATTTTTTTTAAAAATAGTTAGAAAAATTATTTTTAAAGATTTCACATAATTCTAAAACACATACTTTAAGGCCAAAATATTTAAAAATAATCACATGGGAGTCTTCATTCTCCTTTATTCCCTAACCTTAGAGAAAAGCATATATTGAGGCCAATCTCAATACTTTGAACATACTGAAAATTACTAGAAAACACTCTCTCTCGCTCTCTCGAATTCTTGTCACTCCGTAACTCCTTTGTTCTTGGTTTGTTACTCTGGACAGAGCTAAGTCAGGGTCAATCTCCCCGAGTTATGTGCAACGACGGGATACAGGTAGAGCGGGAGTTTTACCGCTAGGAGCATCCGAAAAGTCTGCACATAGACCCGGATTAACTCTTAGGGCAGTGCTTCGTGCACGACTTCCCCGGAGGCCGGTAACTTTAACTTCTTTTATTTTTTTTGCAGATTATTGGAGGAGAAGAGCAATATTTTCTAACAAGAGTTGCGGACTACAAGCTTTTAATCATGCCCGATATCATTCTTCTTCAGCCAGTCCACTCTATCTCGAGCGGTACTCGGCACGTTTGTAGGAACGTCAATTTATTCGTCCCATTCTCGTCAACAACCAAACTGCCGCTACTTAAGTGGGATAGTTCCAATCCCTGTTGCCTTACCTGCCTAGGATCCGGTGGCGGGACGTCCATCATAGTGACTCCCCTGTCAGTCTGACTAGCCCCCTCCCCTTAAGAACAGTAGTTGATATCCGACCCTAAAGTGTCCTCTTTAGAACATTGACTTGCCACGTGCCCAAACTGTTGCACGGCGTGCAAGCCGGGGGCAACAATTCATATTCCACAGATTGCTCTATCATCTCTCCAGTGGGTAGACGAAGTTTATCTTCCTCGAAAGAGGATTAGAAGCCTCTATCTCGACAAACACACGAGCATAAGCCAAATGAAGTGCCTATTGGGATACCTATAATGCTTGTCATTTTCATAATCATGGACATGCTCCACAAGGGGAAAGCCATGGGATCAGGCAAATCCGGACTGGGGGTAAAGTTTCTCTCGCTCAAAGGTAGGGCAGCCAGAGACCGTCATTTGAGCACAACCAACCTACCATCGAACGTCCACGGTCCTTTTCAAGAGTCTTGACCAAATCCTCGTGCGAGAAAAATAGAATAAAGTAGAACACATCAGCATGGGAAAAGATCTTGATTTCTCCTCTAGGTCTTCATTTGTGAAGGGCAAAGCCTCGAAGGTGACCATAGGAAGGTTGTGCATCCGTTACGTAAAGAATCAACGCAATACTCTCGACTTTCATGAGATCGTCATCGGTTATATCCACGATCCGTTCTCCATCAACAACGGCCGGACGGTTCGACGTATAGTAGGAGTAGTTTTGGACAACAGCCCCTGGCCGGATGTTGGCCCTTTCTTGCACCCATCTGGGTCATATGCCCTCCCGTCCCAGGGATATGGATCGAGCAGTTGGAAGGGCAGGCATAGAGAGGTCACGAAAGACCAAGTTTATTTCCTCAAAAGAGAGCCAAAAAAAAAAAAAATCAAGGAACGACACTCTCTCATGTCCATATCATACTATTCATCTGCCATTCTGCCTCAACACAATTGTTTGTCCTTCTTACCAAAATTTGTGTGCCATCTGACCGAGTCCTGTGTCTGTCCCAAATGCTACGTCCGTCCCTGTAACCCCCTTACAAAAAACAAACAAAAAACAAATAAACTTTAAACAATAAATGCAAGGACCAAAATACCATCTAACTCTAGCCTACTTTTGCCGCACAAGTTTGAACATGACAAGAACGCATCGGTAATGTTATGGACAAAGAAAAGGATCGATATGATGAAGAGCTATCGGAAAATGCCGCCTACTATCGCTCGTCCTGATGCTTTTTGTCATATCCTTGGCTTTCTTGTCTACTTCTTCTCATCCTAGTTACTACATGTTGTCTAGATTATTTAATAATGTCATTAATCCAATAGTTTCATTTTGAATTACTTTAAAGCAAGTTATCTATCATTTTGGGGTCTTGTTAACATGTGTCCTAAGTATTGTATTTTTTTTTTGAATATATATGTGTGTATAGCATTATGATATTTTTATTGTATATATAAAAGAGAGAGAGAGTGCTTGTAATTAAGTTGTTCTTTGGCTTCGAGTTGTTGTAATTTTATTGAATTATTAAAGAGAATTATTTGTTATATAGACTTTCCTATTTATCTCCGATACAATGACATGTCTTTGAGACTGTTCTATCGACCATGTATGGTTACCTTGTGCAAGTACAATTTAGGCTTATACGACATCAAGTCCAGTGACGACTTTCAGTCATACAGAATCGGAACGTGACAGCTGCGAGCCATGTGTGGACCGGGTGTGGAATGGATGCGGGATAGGGTGCATCCCAGGCGGACCGGGAGCATACCAAACGGGCTGGGTTGTGGGCCTTCGGGCAGGATTTTGGCCTTCGGGGCGGATTATGACCTTCGAATCAGGTTGTCGGCCTTCGAGACGGTTGTGGGTCATTCGTTGGCCATTAATAATACAATTATATATATATATATAACTTAGTTTATATTATAATAAGAAATTAGAATTATTTAAATAAATAAGGTATAACCTAAATAATTAAATTCCTACATACTTATGTATATAGTCCTATGCTACTATTTGAATAAATAAAGTAAATTCCAAAAGTTGCCATAATATCAATTAGCTGTGTATGATTATAACCTCCTGAATAGATAAATAATTGTAAGTTATATTTTGTATTTATATTGATATATATAAACATAACTAATAAATAATAGTAGATAAACCATTATAAATTACAGTAAAAGTATATACTTAAGTGTAATAATAATTGATAAGTATATCATTTTAAAGTACTCTTACCTTTGAGTAATGTTATGGAGACACACTTCTTTTTGACACAGTACTCCATAGCCACACTGAAGTGGCAGGCATTAATGGATGTCAAAGAAAGTATTAAAAAAGAGAGATAATAATTGGCATCCAATAATGTACTCTCTCACTACAGTGTGGCTATGGAGTGTATCAAAAAAAAAGTGTCTATATATATATATATATATATAAGCAGGTAAACAGTTTCTGAAATCGCTCCCACTGGGCTTCGAACTCCTGACCACTCGGACGCATGCAACTCTCTTAACCACTAGGCTAGAGATCATTTGCTATATATTATATATATATTAATATTATATATAATATAATGCATAAAATTATAATCTATAAGTATAAATAAATGCATACTAATTTTTGGTAGGCTGTTTGGATGGACCTTACAAAATTTACTTCGTACACGGGGGGCGGCGGCGGTATGTGTAGGCACTAACCGTTGGCCACTTGATGCCACATTAGTCTTGGATCGAATTACGTGTGCTAGCTAAGCTAGCTTGTGGTGATCATTACATTTGACGGCCCCTTGTCACTTGGGAACTTCCTGAAAGGGATCAACAATTCGGACCAACCGATCGAAATCCTTCACTTGCAAACTTCCTAAATGTTGGATATCAAATCTCACCTATAAATGTTTTCTATATAAGGAGACCAGACGCTCTACTTGTTCTGATCTCTTGTACATGTGCAAGGTGATTCGATCATTAATGGGGCTCTCTCGGAAAAGGCTCGTCATTCTCTTCATTCTTGTGTTGCTTCTCATATTCTCTCATGGTTGTTATCTCTAGCTCAAACTCATTTTATATTTTTGCGCTTAATTTGTTCTCTCTCTCTATCTAGCATATGTTTCATGAAGCAGCATATCGTTTTCCATGCAGTGCTATATTTTTATTTGACTTAATTGTAACTTAATACTCTTAACTATTACAGTTTTTTAACTTGATACATTTAAAAAAAATTAATTATGTACATAATGGTGCTTGTAACAACTTCATATTCATATATAAAACTTAAAACTACTCCTCCTCTCCCATAAAGTACAGCCCCTCCACGTCCAGGCACCCTCTGCCCACCCCCACCCCCACCTCCACCCCTATCCCCGTCTATCTCACCCCCCCCCCTCCGCTACCCACCAACTTTTAGATATCAAATTGAAATATTAAATAGTTGATGGTATGAAGTTGTCGAGGAAAAAAGTTTAAGGTATCAAGTTGAAAAACTGGAATAGTTAAAGGTATCAATTGCAATCAAGTCTTTTTTTTATTTATTTTTGTGTAATACTATACACATGTTTTTATGTTTAAATCTGATGGACAAGTCCTATATATATATATATATATATATATATATATATATATAATATATATATATATATAGGGAGCGGATCGGGAGCCCCGTCCGCGGAGCCCCGTCGAAGCCCCTGCGATCCTTAGCCGTTGGATCGCGCGGGGGGACGGGCCCCACGCGGGCCCCGCGCGATCCGATGGTGCAAGGGGGGGGGCTTCGGCGGGGCTCCGCGGGCGGGTATCCCGATCCGTTTCCATATATATATATATGTGTGTGTGTGTGTGTGTGAGACCTAGCTAATTATGGAAGGTATCGAGTTGCAATCAAGTCTTTTTTATTTTGTGTAATACTATACACATGTTTTTATGTTTAAATCCGATGGACAAGTCCTGTTTATAAATTAATGTGTGTGTGTGTGTGTGTGTGACCTAGCTAATTATGTACGTAATGGTGCTTGTGAAATACTATAGAGGAAGTAATTAGCAAGGTGGAGGCAGATGGTAATTGTGAGCCAGTTTCGAGTGGATCGTTCACTGGCATGTGCCTCGAACTCGGCTTAGCCTTCCAGGGGGACGACGCATGTCGAATAACATGCACGAGGGAGAACGACGAATACTCGGGTGGCTTCTGCAACGATGGCTTCAAGTGCAAGTGCGTACGTAAATCATGTACTGGACATAGCTATATATAGTAGCAATTCAGTACCTATACTACTGTCTACTACTAGCTACTACTACTCTGGTATATGAGAATAAAGCAACTCTCTCTCTCTCTCCTCTCTCTCTCTCTCTCTCGAGTTAAGAAAGACGTCCAAATCATGATTTGTACTTCTTTGAAACTTAAATATGCATTCTGTTGTTCACTAAACGTCCGTTTTTTCCTAGACACTTTGATGTCCGCTTATTAAATTTTTCTACAGTTTAAGCCCCTTTGAAGCATGCTTACTTCCATCATATTTTTTTTTCTCGACAAGTTACGGAACAATATCCTAATATAATATAAAAGTTAGATGAAGGTTGCAAGATCCTACTTATAAATATTTAATATTTACATCATGTATTTTCTGTATATACCTGCTTAATTTTCTCCCTCGAAGTAAGATTCATCGTTCATGAGGAATCTCTTAAACCGGTTGAAACATAATTATATTCATCGGTCAGGCCAATCAGGAAAAGGAAAAAAAAAACTGTAACCTCCGTTAATCATTTTTTTTAGATTGATTAAATTTTTATTTTTCAAAACTTTGAAAATTTTCTGAATCTTTAAAAATCGTGCAATTTAATATTGGAAAGTAAACTTCAACTTTAATTGCTATCGGTACTCGTTTGTCATTGTTTTGTAAATAAACTATTTTGTGAGATATTTTCCTAATTTAAATTTTACGTCCATTTAGAAGAATCTATAAGTTATGAAATACCTACTCAATATAGAGAAAATTTGTTTGTAAAATTATGTTTCTAAATAAATATATGCATTTTATTAATAATTATTTCAATTAAAGGTTTTGATAAATCGGTTGATTATTCGATTCCCTCGTATCAGCCTATGACCGTTTTGGTCCTAATCCTAGCCTACCAAGTTGGTCTTGGATCGTGGTGTCACGGACTTAGTGTTTTTGCTAGCACTTCGTCCCGTGCGGCGCACTGTCTTTCTCCTCAAAGACTCGTGCAAGCCTTCCCGTCCCCGACTTAGCTAGATCGCTAAGAAAACTAGAATAGTGGAGCAAAGATGGGGCTAGTAAGAATCTCTTTATTGACTTGGAGAATGCTTACAATTTTTAGGTGGTGAGGAACAAATGAGAGCCTCCCCCTTTTATAAGTGCTCAGAGAGCAATACAAGGAAAGTCCTGGAAGAAATATTCCAAGGATTATTATATCCTACCATAACGGGAATGGCATATTCCAGGTTTATTCCCTAGCGACATAAAGGAAACTTCAAGGACCTTCCAGAAGCTTCTTGGGCCTCCTAGAACGATCTTGGGCCTTCCAGAGAGATCCACATTCTTCTAGAGCCTTCCGCCATCTTCTAGAATGTTCTGAAAGCTTCCCGCGTAACCTTGGTCCGCGAAAAGGTTATGCAACTGGGCCTCGGGCGGGGTGCAACATTTGGGACGTTACATTCTCCCCCACCTAAGGCGTTGACGCCCTCGTCAACCATGCTCGCTGAGAAACGCCTGGATCTCGGCTTTGAACTGATGCAGCGTATCAGCACGTTTCCAGCTAGACTCGCCGTAAGGCAAGCCCTTCCACTGGATGAGGTACTCCACATACGGGGACACGCCTCGTCGTCGAATGGTCCTCCTGTCCAGCACAGCTTCCACCTCCTTGTCGAAGGAAGTCGTCATCGTCGCCGTTGGTCGCTTCGGAACTCCGCGCTGGGGATCCTCCAAGTCTTCATGGTACGGCTTCAAGCAACTGGCACGGAAGACTGGATGAATCTTCAGTTTGGCAGGGAGTTCAAGCTTGTAGGCCACCTTGCCTAGCTTCTTGAGCACGGGGAAGGGGCCTTCATACATCCGGATTAGTCCTTTGTGCACCTTGCGGAACACCTTGAACTGTTGCGGTTGTAGCTTCACCAGCACCATGTCCCCCTCCTTGTACTCAACCGGCCTTCGCTTCGCGTCGGCCCATTTCTTCATCTTCCTCGCGGCCTTCTCCAGAAATGCCTTGGCAATGTCTGCCTTTGCCTTGAAATCTGAAGTGAAGAGGTTGGCCGCGGGGCTTCTACTCGAGGACCCCGCACTCAGCGTGTGCGGGACAAGCGGTTGGCGACCCATCATCAACTCGAATGGACTGCTGTGCGACGACTCGCTCCGTTGAAGATTGTAGCAGAACTGAGCGACGTCGAGGTGATGCACCCAATCCCTCTGGTTGGCACTCACAAAGTGCTGCAAGTACTCCTCGAGTAGCGAGTTGACCCGTTCGGTCTGCCCGTCCGTCTGGGTGGAAGCTGGTCGAGAAGTGTAAGTCCGTCCCGAGGATTTTGAACACTTCCGTCCAGAACTTCCCGTGAAGCGGGGGTCTCGGTCGCTGACAATGTTGACCGGGATGCCCCAGAACTTCACCACGTGGCTGATGAACAGTCGCACGGCCTCCTCTGCTGTGCAGTCCGTCGAAGCAGCAATGAAGGTCGCGTACTTTGAGAATCGGTCCACCACCACAAGAATGGACCCAAGCGCCCCCACTTTCGGCAGGACGGAGATGAAGTCCATCGAAATGCTCTCCCACGGCCGACTCAGCACGGGAAGAGGCTCCAGCAGGCCCCCGGGCTTCTGATGATCCACCTTGTCCTGTTGGCACACAAGACAAGTGCGAACATAGTCCTCCACATCCTCGCGCATGCGAGGCCAGTAGTATGCGGCCTCCAGTAGCGCCAAGGTTCGCTTCTGCCCCGGGTGTCCAGCCCACTTTGTGTCATGACACTCCTTGAGCAGCTGTCTCCGCAAGCCACTCCACCTAGGCACGACCACCCTGTCGCCCTTGGTGTAGAGAAGTCCGTCTTTCAGCCAGAACCTTCTCGTCTTGCCCTCCTTGGCAAGTTTCACTATGGCCAGTGTTAGTGGGTCTTCCATGATTCCCACTCGAACACGGTCCAGAATGTCCCCCTTGAGCAAGCACATAGATGCGAGCTCGACCTTTCTGCTAAGCGCATCGGCCACCTAATTTTTTTTGCCGGGTTTTTACTGCAACACCATGTCGAACTCGGCTAGAAAATCTTGCCATCTCGCCTGCTTCGGAGATAGCTTCTTCTGGGACTGGAAGTAGCTCGTGGCAACATTATCCGTCATGACCACGAACTTGGTGCCGAGGAGGTAGTGCCGCCATGTCCTCAAGCTATGCACGACCGCGGTCATCTCCTTCTCCTGCACCGTGTAGCGCCGCTCAGTATCATTCAGCTTGCGGCTCTCGAACGCGATGGGGTGTCCTTCCTGCACCAACACCCCACCGATGGCGAAGTCGGACGCGTCCGTGTGCACTTCGAACGCCTTGGAGTAGTCCGGTAGAGACAAGACCGGCTCCTCCGTCACAGCCCGCTTCAGTGCCTCGAATGCCTCCTCGCATCGGGGCGTCCAGCTCCACGCCCGATCCTTCCGCAGCAGATCGGTCAGAGGCGCTGCGAAATATCCTCGGATGAACCGCCGGTAGTAATTCGCCAAGCCAAGGAACGATCGCAGCTCCGTCGGCTTGGTGGGAGCCTCCCACTCCCGTATGGACTGGACCTTTGCGCCGTCCATCCATATCTTGCCATGCCCGATCCAGTGCCCCAAGAACGACACCTCTTCTTGTGCGAATGAGCACTTCTCCCGCTTGATGAAGAGTTCGTTCTCCCTTAGCACCTGGAAGACAGTCTTCAAATGCTCGTGTGCTCCTCCATCGTGTTTGAGTACACGACGATGTCGTCGAGGTAGACCACGACGAACCGATCCAGGTAGGGATGAAAGAGCTTGTTCATCAAAGTACAAAAAGTCGCAGGAGCATTTGTTAGACCAAAAGGCATAACCATAAACTCATATGCGCCATACCTCGTCACGCATGCCGTCTCAGCCTCGTCGCCCTCTGCAATCCGGACTTGATAATACCCCGAGCGCAGATCAAGTTTGGAGAAGTATCTCGCGCCTCCTAATTGGTCGAACAAGTCCGCCACCAACGGGATGGGATATTTGTTCTTGACGGTTACCTTGTTTAGTGCACGATAGTCGATGCACAAACGAAGGCTTCCGTCCTTCTTCTTCTGAAACAGCACCGGTGCACCATACGGGTCCTTTGACGGTCTGATGAATCCCGCGTCCAGCAGCTCCTTGAGTTGCTTCTTCAACTCGTCCAGCGGGCGGGACCATGCGATATGGAGCCATGGCGGGCGGCTTCGTGCCCGGCTCCAACTCGATGGCATGGTCTACCTCCCTCCGCGGAGGTAGCCTCTTCGGCAACTCCTTCGGCATGACGTCCCCGAACCCCACAAGGACGTCATCGATCTCAGGCGGAAGATCCCCCTGCACAGGCGCCTCCTCCGTCTTGAGCACAGCAAGGTAAGTCATCGTTAAATGGACGGTATGGAACTCCTCAAGCATAGTGCTAATAACACGTATTTAAAACTAAAACACAAGCATGGAACTCCTGAGCTGTAGTGCTGATAACGTGTTATAAAACTAAGAAACAGAGAAACTATGTTGTAGCCAAATAGAACTAAGAAACAGAGAGACTATTTGCATAAAGGGATCCACTTGTTTTTAGTTTTTAAAAAATATATGATTAATTCACAACAAGACAATTTATAAATTGTTTAGAACTGGACATAATTTATTATTTTTGTTGTTCAGGTTAGCAATATTATCAAATTGTTTATAATTCGCAATAAATAGTTTTTACTCTAGATACATTGCAAGTCTAATTAATTTTTCCTACCAAGTTAGTACTGGAATATGTCCACCAAGTCACTATTATGTAGCTGTAAGTAGAGTCTAAAATTTCAGGAGCAGACGACAGTGTTTTGCTGTGTTTCGAATTGACGTTTTTGTTACAACTTGCTGTGTTTTCTCCCCCCGTTGCTTGCAGGTTAGGTTGATGGGTCACAAAGAACACATGTTTTGGCGTTGCTCTTGTGTGTTTATAACTCAAAATAGGTGACCTAACGGCAGCCTCACATACTACAATACAATACAATATAATATAATACAATGCATTAATAAGAATAAATAATGCTATTTGTACCTCCAAATTATTTCTCTAAATCATCCCACCTTACGTGGCAGCTGACGTGACATATTAAATAATATTATGTACTGTCATCTAACATGGCAGCTGACATGGCAAATTTTAACCGTAAATATTAATGACCCAATTGTTTCATGTTAATATTAATGTTAATATTAATATTAATGTTAATATATTGTCAATGTTAATATTAATTTTAATATTAATGTTAATGTTAAAATTAATTTTAATTTTAATGTTTATTTAATGATTATTTTAAAATCTGTCATGCCAGTTGTCATATCAACATGTCATATCAGCTGCCATGTCAGAAGGAATGGATTGGAAGGATAATTTGGAGAGACAAATAGCATTATTTAATAAAATATTAAAAAAATGCTTAAACTATGCAAGGATGTAAACTCATAATCTATACTTAGTGTACGCTTGCCTCCGAAGTTTGAACAGAACAACAACATACTAGCAGCACATCGAGTCGTGGTGTACTGGTAACACCACCGTGCACCGGGGGTGAGGGCCGGATTCGAGCCCTCCCTCCCACGGAGGTGGCTGGGTGGCGGTGGCCACGGTCTCCGGGCCAAGGTCGAGTGGAGTCGTCCACCGGCTTTGGTTTAAAAAAAAAAAAAAAAAAAAAAAAAAAAACATACTAGCAATGTAAGGACAAAGAAAAGGAAAGCACAGTCCAGTCCTGCGGATGGTCAAAATAATATTTATCTTTTATTTATTAATGCCGGCAGAAGAGCAAAGCTCCATATATCGCCTACCTACTTTGTAGTTTCCGTCCATTGGATTTAGGTGTTCATCTTTCTGGAAAATTAACCGTCCATTTCTCCTTATTTAATACGCATTAATCCTCCCTTCAAAGTTCTCTCATCAGTCACTACTGTATTAATATTCCTGCAGTGTTACTAAATACTATAGGTGATCGATGATGATGAAAAGAGCAACCGGAAAATTCTTCCTACTCTCCTCCTCCTCGTGCTTTTCCTCATATTCTTTGGTTCTTCTCTCTACTTATAAATATATTGAAAATAATATTTTGTCTGTGATTTGTAACAGCGGACATGACCATCGGCCGACAATTGGCCTCTCCTGCTATCTCGAATTCCATCCGGACCAAAAAGCCAATGGCTAGTTGCCACGTAGGCCGTCAGTCATGCCCGCGGTTACAAACCGCAAACAATATAGCAGCTCCGTAAATATATATATAGTTTTACTTACTTCTTCTCTTCCTAGCTACTGTAGTATATATATACTAGGGCTGTGTACAATTAAGTCAAACCGACTAAATCGAACCAAGTCAACCGAACCGATTGGTTTTAAACCGAACCGATGGTTCGGTTGGTTTGGTTCGACTTCAATTTTTTCAAAATCGACCGGTTCGGTTCGGTTCACGGTTTGGTTGTGCCAAAAACCGTCTAAACCGAACCGAACCGAACCAAATCTTTGTTAATTAATTAGGGTTGGCCGGTTGGGTATGTGTTCATTGGGTTGTATTATACATGTTTGGTTCATTTATTCACATCACAGCCATTTATCAAGTTAAAGTTGAAAGAGATCTCTCTCTCTCTTTCTAGTCTCAAAGAGGAGTGCTGACGGCTCCTATTCTTTTCTAATTGCTCATGTGTACATGAAAGGGACTTTTGGTTGAATGTATATCATTTTTTAATGTATAATTGGCATTTTTCTCCACCTACAAAGCGCAAGTTGAATTGAAGCTGCCGAATTGTATTTACTGTTGCAAAGTGGAAGTTGACTGTGGTTTTACAAAAGAAAAAAACATACAGCCCATTTTTTATGTGATCAAATCGACCAAGTCGAACCGATCCAAACCGAACCAAGTCGGTCGGTTTTAAAACCGAACCGACCATTTGGTTGGTTCGGTTCGATTTGTTTATTTTCAAACCGATTAACTTCGGTTCGACTTCGGTTGGGACCAAATAGGTCGACCACCGATCGATGCACACCCTTAATATATATGTTAGATAAATAATGTCATTAGCAATTGTAGTTTCATTTTCAATTACTTCAAAGCACGCTATCTATCATTTATAATTGCAGTTCACCACCAATTGTGTTAATTACCTTCCAATTAATGAACTGTCCTTTGAGAGAGAAAAGGATATTGAATATTAATAACAGCACATCTATTTCAGGTTAAGCACCCAACATACTATAAAATAATTAACAAGGAATTATCCTGACCATTCTAAAGCAATTTTATTTTTACGAAATTTGATCTTCTATAATAATAATAATAATAATAATAATAATAATGTTCTTCTATGTATTAAAAGTTTCTCTTTTTGTTTGTGTTTGATTGAAGAGGTGGGTACAATAACAGTAGCGGCTACATGCTCGAAATTTCCGAGCAGGTTATATTCTGGTCCATGTATCAACGATAATGAGAGCTGCGACAAGGACGCGTGTCAGGGTGACGGACACGAATGGGGCGGAGGGTGCAACGATTACATGTGCATGTGCTTAAGGAATTGCGAGACTTGCCAGGAAAAGTGTGACTATTTGTACGATGAAGGCAGTGACAGCCACATATTTTGCATGGCTGATTGTTAGGGCCACCAGTTAGGTCTCAAGCTAAGTTTGCTGTCGTCGCTGCCTGCCAGCCTGCCGACGATATTGCAGTGTATCTTAAAACTACTGTCGTGGTCGTGGTCGTGGAGTACCTTCTGATTTGGTCTCAAGTTTGATACTTCGTGGTCGTGGTCGTGGTCGTGAAGTACCTTCTGATTTGGTCTCAAGTTTGATACTTCGTGGTCGTGGTCGTGGAGTAACTTCTGAATTGGTCTCAAGTTTGACACTTTATGAACTTATCTTTTGGATTTTCGCGTCGTGTCTTGTATTGCAATATTACGTGTTCTTCTACGGTTCATCTAAGTTCTTACCCTTTTTCTTCTATTGGTTGAGAACCTTGTTAGCAATCACCCGAATAAAATGCGCAAATTTTTTCGTATATTACATAAACGTATAATACTTGTATACTTTTGAAAAATTCGAATTTGTACGCAAATTTTAAGCCTGTGGCGTTTTAAATGTGTACCGTACGATTTTTTAAAAAATTCGGCCAAAAAAACGTGACCGAGAAACCCAACAGTTTTAACTTTCTTAACTCTTGCTGCTATTAGATATTAAGACTGGCACAATTCTCAAAAATTATCAAAAAAAAAGAAGAAAAAGTCACATTAAAAAAAAAAAAAAAAAAAAAAACCAAGAGTCTTTGCATATGTTGCTTGCAACAATCAAAGAAAACCTTTCGGTTTTCCATCATCCAACCTCTTCTTATTCTCACACTAAACCTTTGTTTATGAAGAAGTAGAGGTGGGTGGGCCCTATTATATGCTGAATTTGTTCATATGAAACGTACTAAACACGAATTAAATCTAATCCGAATGTTTTTCGTTTTACGAATTTTTGATCATATTTTACTTATATTGTGCCGATTTATGCTCGTACTTTTGTCGTTCCGAATTTTTTCGGTTGCCGAATTTCTAACAAGGGTTGAAAACGGTAATATTTTAAGGTTCTACTGTAGAAACCCAAACAATAACGTCTGAATTTCACTAATATTAAAAGTGTACATACTTTACTCTTTAGTCTTTGGGAAAAAAAAAAATCAAGAAATTAATTAAATGCATATAATCTAAGGGCTTTTTATGTGCGAGTTTTTTAAATTAAGAACTCATGGTTCCTCAAGGATTTTTGAATATTTTATGTAATAACCGAAAAAAAACTTGTATTATACGCGAATTTTTTTGCATCTTTCAGAAACGTATAATACTTGCGTACCTTTGACAAATTCAAATCAGTACATAAATTTTAAGCATGCGAAGTTTTAAACGTGTTTCGTATAAATTATTAAAAAATTGAACAAAAAAATGTGGTGGAAACATATTTAATTAACCAAATTTGACAACATATTTAAGAATGTGAAGTTTCTAACCTCAATATTTCCCTCTTTCGAATATTTGAACGAGTTTTGAACGTATTTTTTGCACTGAGCCGATTTATACTCGTAGTTTTGCTGTCCCAAATTTTTTCCATTTGTCGAATTGCTAACAAGGGGTGTTCCTCCCAACACAATATTTGATTGGCTAAATTTCAACAGATACCCTCAACTATTCCACTTTTTTAACATGGTATCCTAAATTTTAAAATTCAACTACTTAATACCATCAACTATTGAAAATTTTCATGTTGATACCCTCCACTAGTCAAGGTTAACTATTACGTTAAAAAAAATAACGAAACTACCCACTTTCTCCTATGCCAACTTCCACTCCCCCCCCCCCCCCCCCCCGACTGCACCCTCCTACGTCCCCACCCCCGAAGCGGAACCCCGTGCATGTCGTGCCCCCACACCTGTAGCCGTCCCGACGACCGCAACCACGCCATTCCCTCCCCCCACCGCACTCCACCCCCCCCCCCCCCCACACCTGTAGCCGTCCCACCACTGCAACCACGCCATTCCCTCCCCCCACCCCACTCCACCCACCCTACCCCTACCCCCCGCGCAGATGCACCACCCCGTAGCCGCACCCCCACCCTTGTCGTCGTCGCGCACTGCCGCTGTTGCTGTTGCTGTCGTCGCTGCACACTACTGTTGCTACTACCGTCTCGCGCGCTTCCGCTGTTGATATCGCCACTGAATGCTTTAGATGTTGCCTTCGTCGCGCACTGTCGCTGCTATCGTCATCGTCGTGTTACCGCCTTCTCGTGCTGCCGTCGTCGCCACTGTGCGTTGCCGCTGTTGTCTTCGTCGTCGCACTGCTACCGCTGCCGGAGAGGGAGGGGAGAGAATGGGATTTTTTTATCATTTATAATTTTTTGTTAACACCGATATTCTAAGTTGTATAATTATAGTTTAGGTATCAAGTTGTCGAGTTTTAAAGTTTAGGATTTCAAGTTGAAAAAGTGGAATAGTTAAGAGTGGCCCAAGTTGAAATTTAGCATGTTTTATTTATGATTGCATATTTTCACCAAGTACTCGGATGCATGTAATAAATAAATGGAAAATGCTTTATGTACCTCCAAAAATTTATCACTCCATGTCCCTCCGCCACGTGGTCCTCTTCTATTGGCTCATATTTTTTCCCAACCACCCCTCCTATTTGCTTAGGTCAATAAGGGAGTGTCATGTGACGGAGGGACATGGAGGGATAAAATTTTTGGAGGTACATATAGCATTACTCTAAATAAATGTATAGAGTATCTATGTGCAAGTCGATGTCATCAGGCTCAAGCTTGTGTATGTTACTGTAATATGATGGGATCTGTTGTTCCCAAATACGATGTTTCAAATCTGTTCTCTCTACTATAAAAGTGAGTCCCACAAATTTTGTAAAAAGTTAACCCTCACAAGAGGTAGGACCCACATTTTATAGAAGAAAAAACATATTTGGGATATCATATTTTAGGACAACAAAGTCCATCTGATATTTCACGAATCCTCGATGAGTTGTCCTCGTCGCTGCATGAGACAACAACATTTTTTATTTTTTGTTACACAAAGTACACATGATTCTGCTATGTTCTTTCGCTCATCTAGCAAAGGTATCATTCTGGTCATATACGTAGATGATATGGTCATTACAGGTAATGATTTACAAGGTATTCATGCTTTAAAGTTACACTTAAGCACGTGTTTTGAGATGAAAGATCTAGGTATTCTTTGTTACTTTCTTGGGATAGAGGTTGATCATACTTCCGATGGTTATTTTCTTTCTCAAGTAAAGTATGCATCTAAAATACTTCTTCGAGCAGGTTTAACTGATACTAAGACTGCAGATACTCCACTTGAATTGAATACAAAACTTCATGCATCTGATGTAGTGCCCCGTCTCGCTCAGTCAATCGGAAGAATCGAAACGCCGACGGCGTTCGGACTTAGCCCTGCAACGGCTGCTCGAAGACATCGCTCGGTCGAGGCGACCGCTCGCTCAGATGGGGTAGTTTCGGTGAACTTGCCTCATCTTAGCCTTCACATAATAAATCGCATGTTTTCAACTTGCACAAGTAGGCTTGATAATAAAAGAGACGAATCCACATAGCTAAAAGAAATAATCCCGACGGGTCGAATTGAGTTAGAATATGGAAAGGTCCAACGGTCGGCTTAGAGTTGTGTAAGCCCCTATTTTTCAAATTTTAGTTAAATTAGTGTTAATTAATTTTTATGTCATTTATGGCCTTAAAATAATTATTAGAATTTTTAGGAATTTTCTAGAATTTTTAAATGATTTATAAATGAGTTTTATATATTAAAATATTAATTTGCAATTTTCTAAAATATTTTAATTAACTTTTGCAATTAATTAGATTGTCTTAATATCGTTTTGCAATTATAAATTTGTTATGTGCAAATTTTATTTTGCACATATACTGTGCGGGTGGGTTATGCAAATTCCTATTTGCAGCTACCTACTGTTAGGACCTATCTGCAATTATCTAAAACTAGGAGGACCTAAACGCTAATCCTAAACCTACCCCCCCCCCCGACCGACGACCGCCACGCCGACGGGCAGCCCCCGCCATTTCCGGCTGCCCGACCGACCTATCGACCGCCTTAGCCCCCTATAAATGACCCCCTCTCTCCCCCAGACTAAACCCTAACCCTAAAACCCCACCACCACACCACCACCCTGTTCTTCCCCACTTAATTCCGCCTGAACCCTAGTTCCGACGACACCCTACCACCACCTCACCGGCCGTCGTCATCGATCGCCACCACCACCAATCGCTTCGCAGCGCTGAGCCGTGCCCAGCGCCACCCGAGCGCCGCTTCCCCATCACCTCCTCCGCCGCACAGCACGTTCGAAACCCTTCCTCTTCGCCGGACACGTAGGTTACAGTTTTGTTTTGTGTCGTACGTGTCTCGTTTTGACCTATGTTGCTCGCCAGGACACGGGGATGTTCGTCCAGTAGCTGGACACGAGAATCAGTGGTCATGCGTGTCGTGCGTAGCACGGACACGAGGATTCCTGTGTCCCAAACTGTCAGGACACAGGACAGATTTTATATTTTTTTTATTAATTAACCTAACCTAAAACCTAAATAAAATAAACCCGAGCCCCATCCTAACAGCAAGCCTGCTCAGGCCTACTGGCTAGCGGGTGGGGCTCCGAGTCTTCCTCACTGTGCACAGAGGGCTGAGTTCGAGCCCTCTGTTTGTGTTCTTTTTCTTTCTTTTTGTTTTCTTTTGTTTTTCTTTGTTTTTATATATATATATATATTATATATAATATATATATATATATATATATATATTATATATATATATATATATATATATTTGTGTATATATGTATATGAATATTTCTTTATGTATAAATAAACTATTACACTATATAATATTGTTGTCTATATATATAATATTAATATTATATATAATATATATATATTATTATATATTATTATATATATATATATAATAATATATATATAATATATATAATTATATATAGAAAATACTTGTATGTATATAAAGAATACTTGTATGATATATATATATTAATATATATAACTATGTATACATAGTATATATATATATATATATATATATATATATATATATATATATATATATATATATATATATATATATTATATATATATATATATGTTATAAGTATATTTTAAGTACATAATTATTTAGCCTAAGTAAATTATGTAATAATTACATATGTATATTTTAAATATAAAATATTACTTGTCATATTTTTATGACTATTTTGTAAGTTTTCACATAAATAAAATATTAACATTTACTTTGCTTTTCTACCACTTAGTATTTTTTGTATATTTAAATTACTGCAACCATTTGGTGTCCAAGCCTAGCATGGATTTGGGCTCAAATGTGTTTTCACACATTCAAGACCTGTACAAGTCATATTGGACTTGATTCATGGCCTTGGGTCCTATATTTGAACTTTGGTTCAAATTATATACATGGACAAAATACGCAGATAATTAATTATTGTGTGCATTCCTGTTTTTGATTTTCTAAAAATACTTAAATTATTGCTAAAATTATGGAAAAATAGTTTTAGATACTATGTTAAGTTAGCTAATTTAGTATAATTTTTGTAGTATTTAATTTACTATTTTGCCACTAGTTTGGCATATGAAACCAAAACTCACTTTCTGTATACTTAGGAAAACTGATTTTTATAAAATATTTGTACTGGTTAATAAATTCCAAAAAAATTATAATAAATTTCTATGATTAACAACGATCACTTTAGTACTTTACTTTAAGAAAAACTAGGCTTTTTGCCTATCTCTAAAATTGTTAGAACACAATGATCTTTTGATTTATTTATTGATTAATTACGACTTGTAGCTTTTTGTGTTATTTGGAGTTTTAGTCGTGTTGAACCCCATCCCTCACTAGTATAAAGATCCTAGAAAGTTAGTTAACATAGTGTGTCACCCCACATTGGTCTCCTATGCCAAGTCATCATTTTGGCTAGGTGCCCAGTCACAAGTCGTGTTTCACAAATTAGTGTCCTAGTGTCTTAGCTTAGTGTAAAACTAAGTTGTTGCATTTACTTCTACAGTGACGAGCTACCAGACATCCATAGCATTGTTATCGCAGCTTGTTTTGTTTTGCTTTGCTAGAGGCAAGTACTTTCTACGAACTTTACATACTGCTATAAATCATAAAACTGTGAATCACCAACCATGTTAAATGCTGATCCTTGGGGTAGCAAGTTAGAACTTCACATGTTGTATACTTTCAGTTTCTACCATGTTTATACAGTATCTCATAATCTCTCACATGCTTAAATAACGGGTTAAGGGGAAATGCTAGTAGTGTACGTGATCATGACCCCCTTCTCCGTATGTATTTATCGAGCACCGTTACATTCTATATGTATCTGTGTCGTATGTCTGGTCCCGCGTTTGTGTATGGTATATACCGATGCCGTTATGTGTACGTATGTGCACATCAGAAAATTGATATGTACCGCTGTACATCCTGATTACCTATTGACTGATCACTCACCTACTACAGTTTTAAACTTTAAAATGTATATCTATCGCATGCTAAAACATACCTAAAACTGAATCAACATGATATTCATTTCCTTTCCATCACATGATCAGTATTATATGTTTTTAGATTTAGTACTTGCTCCCGTCCTGACAGGATACGTTGTAGGTGTCCTTACTGAGGAGGAGTTACTCTGTGACACATACTATGGAGATACTGTCGAGGACCCGGCTCTGCTTTACGAGGATGTTCCTGCAGGGAACCTCGCCTAGTTGTCTTTTGTTTACTTAGACTTTTGAGAGTAGACATGTATTAGACTATATCATTTTGTAACTGGACATGTATCCAGTTTTATATTTCAGTTCACTTGTACTGGACATTTTACTATATACGACGACTTTTGTGTTTGGAGCATTTATGATTCTTCTTCACTTATAGAACTGTTAGCACATTTAGTCTTATCCTGTTGTCTTTAGAACAGCTTACTACGTTTTATCTCAACGTAGGCTGGGCATGACTCGGCCTGGTCCAACAATTTGGGTAGCGGGTCGTGACATATTTTTAGTGGTGGCCCATGCAGGTCCTGACTAAACTGTTTGGTTACGTTATTGTACCATGCATGCCTGCAATTAGGAACTTAAGGTAATTAGACAACATTAGGAAAGACGCTTAGAACACTTAGAGGAATGCTAGGATTGCAACATAGAAAATACATCACATGTTTGCTATTATAATTAGATTTTCTTGCATATGATTGCTTGCTTTAAATAAGTCCTTATAAGTCTTTTATGTGTAATTTAGATGGTGCTTACTCGTTCGTCCCAGTATGTTACCCCGAGAATGGGGCCCTCCATATCCAGTCAGACCGGTTGACTGATACACCTCCACCTACCACATTCCCCCACTCCACAGATCCACAGACCCAGATACCACCTTCCCATCCCAGTCCCAGCAGGACCCGATACTTCCACCACCCCCTATCACTATACCCACCCAGGCTTCCGTCACACTCGACGGGACCCAGCTGCTCATACTAATCCAGGGGTTCCTAACAACCCATCAGGAGCAGACTACCCTACTCTGCCAGAGCATGGAGCGTTCTGAGGGACGTCCCGTGGTCCCACCACATGTAGAGCACGGCAGAGAGCGGGGGACAGTCAAGGACTTCATGGGTCTGAATCCCAAGGAGTTCTCAGGACTGAGGGCATAGTAGTAGCTGATGACTGGCTAGATTCTGTAGGAGGAAGCTTCTGGGAGTTAGGATGCCGGATGACCTTCAGGTCGAGGCAGCAGGATTTTCTGCTGATAGACTTAGCCGGAGTCTGGTTCAGGAATGAGCCGTTGTTCGCGGAGAGGTAGAGCCACTGGAACCAGTTCAAGACCCAGTTCAAGAAGAAATTCTTCTCGACCACTGCTAGAGTAGCCATGGGCTACGATTCCAGAACATCCAGCAGGGAAACCGTTCTGTTGATGACTATGCGGGAGAGTTAGTCGCCTGAGCCGTTTTGCTCCTAGTCTGGTTGCTGATCCAGAGGAGATGACCCGTAGGTTTTGCCATGGTCTAGTCCCAGACATTGGCATCCTTATAGTGGCGAACGGTACGACTGACTACTATCAGAGCCTAGAGTTAGCTCGGAGCATGAGGAGCGTCTTCTGTCTAGCAAGAGGCGGGTTCTGTACACCATGAGGGACCGTCCAAGCGTCAGGCTTTCCAGCAGAGAGCGCGACGCCACAGCAGACTTACCGTCCCCCTACACCACATCATCAGACCCGCCAGTTAGAGCCCCGGGATCCCGACAGCAGCCGAAGGGAGGTTTTTGTGCATTCTGCAGGAGGGTAGGCCACGACGCTTCCATCTGCAGGAAAAGTTAGGGCAGTGTTTGGCTTGTGGGTCTGCCACCCATCAGCTTCGAGAGTGCCCAGTAGCAAAGACTAGAGGACCGCTCCCGACTCAGCAGCAGAGGTTCGGGCAGCATCTGCAGCAGCAGAAGGGACCTCAGGGGAGGGTTATAGTCTAGCCATTGAGCCGGAGCCGGAGCAGGTTTCGGAGCCGGATTACTTAGCTGACGTTATCACAGGTCATGTTTATTGCATACTTTTCTAGCTGTATGTTTGTTGATTCTGGTGCATCTCATAGCTTCCTATCATTAGAGTTTATGCATAAACATCTAGTAGCTACACCTACTGCGAAGATTAGTAGAGTGATGACGGGAGGACCAGTGCCTATTAGATCTATCTATAGATGTTCTATTTTTATAGCCGGGAGAGAGTTCAAGGGCGATTCTTTGTGATGCCGCTCCCGGTTATGATATCATATTGGGGATGGACTGCCTTAGCTATGCCGTGCATCTATAGATTGCCATGAGGGTAGCATTGTGTTCAGTCCCCCAGGCACAGCACCATTCAGTGTCAGGAGGACAGGGCCGGAGATCAGCCTAGAGCGAACTGTTGTGCTACTGCCGGGGACGCAACCGCCACACCCTATCATTAGGGAGTTTATGGATGTATTCCCAGAGGATCTTCCAGGACTTCCGCCTGACAGAGATGTAGAGTTCACTATAGATCTAGTGCCGGGTTCATCACCAGTATCCCGGGCTTGCTATAGAGTGAATCCCAAGGAGGCCATAGAGATGAAAGAGCAGATTGATGACCTGTTGAAAAAGGGTTTCATTCGATCCAGTGCTTCTCCATGGGGAGCGCCAGTGCTCTTGTGCCTAAGAAGGATGGTACAGTTCGGTTGTGTATTGATTACCGGGCCTTGAATGCCATCACTATCAAGAACAAATATCCTGCCCAGGATAGATGATTTGTCGACCAGTTGAGCGGGGCGAAGGTGTTTTCCATGATAGACTTGAGATCCGGGTACCACCAGGTGAAGGTTAGACCAGCAGACATCCAGAAGACGGTTCAACACGAAGTACGGGCAGTACAAGTTTCTGGTGATGCCATTTGGTCTCACAAATGCGCCAGCTGTCTTTATGAACTTGATGAATAAGATATTTCACCAGTATCTGGATAAGTTCGTCGTAGTGTTTATCGACGACATCCTGATATACTCGAAGACGCCGGAGGAGCATGCAGAGCACTTGCGGATAGTTTTGGGGATCTGAGGCAGGAGAGATGTTTGCCAAATTGCCGAAGTGCGAGTTCTTTTTAGACCGAGTGGAGTTTCTCGGCATGTAGTCACTGGAGATGGAATCTCGGTGGATCCCAGGAAGATTGCTGCAGTTGAGACGTGGAAGGCTCCGACGTCAGTTTCAGAGATCATGGCTTTCTGGGTTTAGCAGGCTATTACAGAAAGTTTGTCCAGGACTTGCTAGGATAGCTGAACCATGACGAAGCTGACGCGGAAGGACGCAGAGTACATCTGGTCAGAGGACTGCCAGGCGGCATTTGAGGAGCTGAAGAGGAGACTGACGACCGCTCCAGTTCTGACTTTACCTTCAGGTTCTGGAGGTTTCACCATTTACAGTGATGCTTCTGGGAAGGGGCTAGGATGTGTTCTACAGCAGCATGGGAAAGTAATTGCTTATGCATCTAGGCAATTGCGGACTCATGAGAGGAATTATCCTACCCATGACCTCGAGTTAGCTGCGGTGATCTTTGCACTCAAGTTATGGAAACATTACTTATACGGAGAGCGTGTGGAAATCTTTACTGACCACAAAAGCTTGATATGTGTTCACGCAGAAAGAGCTGAACATGAGGCAAAGACGATGGTTGGAGTTGATGAAGGACTTCGACATCGATTTACAGTATCACCCCGGGAAGGCAAATATGGTGGCGGATGCGCTGAGCAGGCATCCGATGGCATGGTACCTGATGATTGATCGGCATTTGCGGGAGGATCTGGAGAAGCTCGGTATTAAGCTAGTTCGGCCAGGATCAGTGATACAGATGATGGCGCTTGACATTCAGTCAGGTTTGATGGAGCAGATCCGGGAGGCACAGTCTACAGATGAGAGCCTTCGCAGACTTCGACCCCAGGCATTAGCTGGATTGCTGGATGACTTCACTATAGCAGAGGATGGGTCCCTGAGGCATGGCAGCCGATTGTGCGTGCCGAAGGGAGATAGTAGAGGCAGTTTGCAGGAGACGCACCGATCGAGATATTCTATTCACCCTGGTGCTAATAAGATGTACCGTGACTTGCGGGAACATCTTGGTGGCACGGGATGAAGAGGGATGTATCGCGTTTTCTCGAGATGCCTAGTTTGCCAGCAGGTCAAGGCGGAGCGCCAGAGGCCAGCTGATTTGTTGCAGCCGTTACCTATTCCTGAGTGGAAGTGGGAACATATTACGATGGACTTCGTTTCAGGGCTTCCTCGTTCCCAAGGAGGGAAGGATGCCATCTGGGTCATCGTAGACAGGCTGACGAAGTGTGCGCACTTCATACCCTTCAAGGTGGGGCTTTCCACCGAGAAGTTGGCGGAGCTATACATGCAGATAGTTCGCCTACACGGAGTGCCGGTGAGCATCGTGTCAGACAGAGACAGTAGATTCACATCCCACTACTAGGAGCTTGCAGGAGGAGTTGGGCAGTAGGCTCAAGTTCAGTACGCGTACCACCCACAGACAGACGGACAGTCCGAGAGGACATACAGACGCTGGAGGATATGCTGAGGACTTGCGTGCTGGACTTTGGAGGATCATGGGAGAGCCATCTGCACTTGGTAGAGTTTTCATACAACAACAGCTACCAGGCCAGTATTGGTATGTCTCCTTTCGAGGCGCTATATGGACGACGATGCCGACACCCGCTCTTTGGGATGATGTCGAAGACACGTTATGCTGGGCCAGAGATGATCACGGATGCAGCAGAGAAAGTCGGGATGATCAGAGACAGGCTCAGAGTAGCTCAGGACAGGCAGAAACACTGGGCTGATGCTAGTCGCAGCCGATGGAGTTCGCAGACGGTGATATGGTGCTAGTGAAGATATCACCTACTCGAAGGACGATCCGGTTCGGACGAGGAGGGAAGCTGAGCCCCAGATACATCGGGCCGTTCGAGGTGCTTGGCAGGATCGGAGTAGCTTACAGGGTTGCACTTCCACCCAACTAGCAGGAGTTCACGACGTCTTTCACGTATCTCAGCTGAGGAGATATGTTCCAGACCCCAGTCATGTGCTAGATCATTCAGAGTTGGAGGTCGGACCGAGCCTTACAGTTTCTGAGCAGCCAGTGGAGATATTAGACCGGAGAGAGAGAGGCTGAGGAACAAGGTTATACCCTAGTGCGAGTAGCTTAGAGAGCCGTCACTCCCCAGGTGAATCTACTTGGAGAGGGAGTCGGACATGAGGGAGAGATACCCTTACTTGTTCGATCCAACCGCTGCGAGGGAACCACCCGTTCCCGCTGATACCCTAGAGGTTAGTTTCGATCATAGCCTTAGTCATTTGATTACAATACTGCTATGTTAGAATATTGTCGGGTCTTCAATCCTTCTGAATTTTGAGGACGAAATTTTTCAAGGAGGGAAGACTTGTAAGCCCCTGTTTTTTAAATTTTAGTTAAATTAGTGTTAATTAATTTTTTTATGTCATTTATGGCCTTAAAATAATTATTAGAATTTTTAGGAATTTTTCTAGAATTTTTAAATGATTTATAATATGTTTTATATATTAAAATATTAATTTGCAATTTTCTAAAATGTTTTAATTAACTTTTGCAATTAATTAGATTGTCTTAATATCGTTTTGCAATTATAAATTTGTTATGTGCAAATTTTATTTGCACATATACTGGCGGGGTGGGTTATGCAAATTCCTATTTGCAGCTACCCACTGTT
The DNA here is from genome assembly GCA_029216955.1 of Iris pallida. Classification (NCBI taxonomy): domain Eukaryota; kingdom Viridiplantae; phylum Streptophyta; class Magnoliopsida; order Asparagales; family Iridaceae; genus Iris; species Iris pallida. Next base: position 12,586,484 of record JANAVB010040218.1, on the reverse strand, counting down.
AGGACCTATCTGCAATTACCTAAAACTAGGAGGACCTAAACGAATCCTAATCTAAACCTACCCCCCCCCTCCCCGACCGACGACCGCCACGCCGACGGGCAGCCCCCGCCATTTCCGGCTGCCCGACCGACCTATCGACCGCCTTAGCCCCCTATAAATGACCCCCTCTCTCCCCAGACTAAACCCTAACCCTAAAACCCCACCACCACCGACCACCACTCTGTTCTTCCCCACTAAATTCCGCCTGAACCCTAGTTCGACGACACCCTACCACACCTCACCGGCCGTCGTCATCGATCGCCACCACCACCAATCGCTTCGCAGCGCTGAGCCGTGCCCAGCGCCACCCGAGCGCCGCTTCCACATCACCTCCTCCGCCGTACAGCACGTTCGAAACCCTTCCTCTTCGCCGGCACGTAGGTTACAGTTTCGTTTTGTGTCGTACGTGTCTCGTTTTGACCTATTGCTCGCCAGGACACGGGGATGTTCGTCCAGTAGCTGGACACGAGAATCAGTGGTCATGCGTGTCGTGCGTAGCACGGACACGAGGATCCCTGGTCCCAAACTGTCAGGACACAGGACAGATTTTATTTTTTTTATTAATTAACCTAATCTAAAACCTAAATAAAATAACCCGACCCCATCCTAACAGCAAGCCCGCTCAGGCCTACTGGCTAGCGGGTGGGGCTCCGAGTCTTCCTCACTGTGCACAGAGGGCCGAGTTCGAGCCCTCTGTTTGTGTTCTTTTTCTTTCTTTTTTTTTTTTTTTTGTTTTCTTTGTGTTTATTATATATATATATATATATAATATTATATATATAATATAATTATATATATATATATATATATATATATTGTGATATATGTATATGAATATTTCTTTATGTATAAATAAACTATTACATACTATAATATTTCTTGTCTTATATATATATATATATATATATATATATATTATATATATATATATATATATAGATATATATATATATATAAATACTTATGTATATAAAGAAATAAATATATATATACATATATACATATGTATACATATGTATATATTATATATATATATTATATATATATTATATATTATATAATATATAATATATAATATATATAATATTATATCTATATATTATAGAATGTATATATATATATTATTTCTTTATACATATAAGTATTTTCTATATATATATATATATATAATATATATATATATATATATATATAATAATATATATATATATAAGATATATATATTATATATATATATACTATGTATACATATGTATAATGTATATATATATATTTATTTCTTTATATACATATAAGTATTTTCTATATATATATATATATATATTATATATATATAGATATATATATATATATATATTATATATATATTATATATATGTTATAAGTATATATATTTAAGTACATAATTATTTAGCCTAAGTAAATTATGTAATAATACATATGTATATTTTAAATATATAAATTACTTGTCATATTTTTATGACTATTTTGTAAGTTTTCACATAAATAAAATATTAACATTTACTTTGCTTTTCTACCACTTAGTATTTTTTGTATATTTAAATTACTGCAACCATTTGGTGTCCAAGCCTAGCATGGGTATGGGCTCAAACGTGTTTTCGCACATTCAAGACCTGTACAAGTCATATTGGACTTGATTCATGGCCTTGGGTCCTGTATTTGAACTTTGGTTCAAATTATATACATGGACAAAATACGCAGATAATTAATTATTGTGTGCATTACTGTTTTGATTTTCTAAAAATACTTAAAGTATTGCTAAAATTATGGAAAAATAGTTTTTAGATACTATGTTAATCTAGCTAATTTAGTATAATTTTTGTAGTATTAATTTACTGTTTTGCCACTAGTTTGGCATATGAAACCAAAACTCACTTTCTGTATACTTAGGAAAACTGATTTTTATAAAATATTTGTACTGGTTAATAAATTCCAGAAAATTATAATAAATTTCTATGATTAACAAGGATCACTTTAGTACTTTACTTTAAGAAAAACTAGGCTTTTGCATATCTCTAAAATGTTAGAACACAATGATCTTTTGATTTATTTATTGATTAATTACGACTTGTAGCTTTTGTGTTATTTGGAGTTTTAGTCGTGTTGAACCCATCCCTCACTAGTATAAAGACCCTAGAAAGTTAGTTAACATAGTGTGTCACCCCACATTGGTCTCCTATGCCAAGTCATCATTTTGGCTAGGTGCCCAATCACAAGTCGTGTTTCACAAATTAGTGTCCTAGGTCTTAGCTTATGTAAAACTAAGTTGTTGCATTTACTTCTACAGTGACGAGCTACCAGACATCCATAGCATTGTTATCGCAGCTTGTTTTGTTTTGCTTTGCTAGAGGCAAGTACTTTCTATGAACTTTACATACTGCTATAATCATAAAACTGTGAATCACCAACCATGTTAAATGCTGATCCTTGGGGTAGCAAGTTAGAACTTCACATGTTGTATACTTTCAGTTTCTACCATGTTTATACAGTATCTCATAATCTCTCACATGCTTAAATAACGGGTTAAGGGGAAATTGCTAGTAGTGTACGTGATCATGACCCCCTTCTCCGTATGTATTTACCGAGCACCGTTACATTCTATATGTATCTGTGTCGTATGTCTGGTCCCGCGTTTGTGTATGGATATACACCGATGCCGTTATGTGTACGTATGTGCACATCAGAAAATTGATATGTACCGCTGTACATCCTGATTACCTATTGACTGATCACTCACCTACTACAGTTTTAAACTTTAAAATGTAATCTATCGCCATGCTAAAACATACCTAAAACTGAATCAACATGATATGTCATTCCTTTCCATAACATGATCAGTATTATTTTTGTTAGATTTAGTACTTGCTCCCGTCCTGACAGGATAACGTTGTAGGTGTCCTTACTGAGGAGGAGTTACTCTGTGACACATACTATGGAGATACTGCCGAGGACCCGGCTCTGCTTTACGAGGATGTTCCTGCAGGGAACCTCGCCTAGTTGTCTTTTGTTTACTTAGACTTTTGAGAGTAGACATGTATTAGACTATATCATTTTGTAACTGGACATGTATCCAGTTTTACATTTCAGTTCACTTGTACTTGGACATTTTACTATACGACGACTTTTGTGTTTGGAGCATTTATGATTCTTCTTCACTTATAGAACTGTTAGCACATTTAGTCTTATCCTGTTGTCTTTAGAACAGCTTACTACGTTTTATCTCAATGTAGGCTGGGCATGACTCGGCCTGGTCCAACAATTTGGGTAGCGGGTCGTGACAAGTTGGTGCACGGCATGCTTTGAAAATGACACTCGATCCTTCGTCCCGTGGCTTGGGAGAAGGAAAGTTGGTTGAGTAGGCAAAGTTATGAACGTAGCCTAAGTCATAGGCGTCGCCCGATAAATGTTTCATAAAGCATGCACGGCCCCATCGCCCAAGGCTTGGCATAGCCTTGACCCCCCAATGAGTTAAGTTGCGTCGCACGGCTGCTGGCGTAAGTCTAGGCGCCCAAATGACTTGGTCGTTCGGAAGTCGAATGCATGCGCGCACGTTTTTGCAATGCGAGACTTGACGTAGCCTTTGCTCGTCGAGTCGTTGTGTGTTTAAGCCAGGCAAGTTATGTTAGGCTATCAGAGTGGTGGCAAGCACGGTCCTACGAGTTCTACGGTTGGGTATAACCACATAGTCCTACGGTCTCAAGGCCCGTCGACTTGGGCAGGAGTGTCACGTAGAGCATGATTGGCTTAAGGCACGATGCACGGACTTAGTGTTTAAGGCATGAACCACGGTTGATTAATGAGTTCTGGAATAATGGACTATCGAATAGGCATTGAGTTGAATGAAATAATATGGTAACAGGGAGAAGGCTCGCGGCCGTGGGTCGTCGAAGGATCTCAAGGAGTATCAACGGAGAAGGCTCGCGACCGTGGGTCGTCGAGGGATCTCAAGGAGCATCAACGGAGAAGGCTCGCGGCCGTGGGTCGTCGAGGGATCTCAAGGATAGAAGTCTTGATATGGTTTGAAAAAAAGGTAACATTGGAAGAGGATGACTGTGTGAGACGTCAGTTTGAGTCGAGTCTTGCATGGTCATTGGACAACTTGTCGACAAGGTAGAGTTTCACGCGCGACAACCCTTGGCGCCGAGGGACCGCGTCGTTCCGGAGGGAAACACGGTATAGCCGTAGCTGGACGAACCGCTCGGGTCATTCGGGAACTATCAGCGGGGCTAGCTACTTGCGTTGAAAGGGTCACCGAATGGCAAGGCTATAAGTCCACGATAGCTTGTGGTGTTAGTGACCAATTCATATAGATGGGTCGGCAGGAGCGGCAATCCGCGTGTGTGCCTTTGGATTTAGTCTAGTTGAATGTGTGTATGGTTGGAAAACAAGTGTTTGGGCCTAAGAAGGCTACAACATAGGCGACGTGCTTCGGCACGGGATACAGCGTCGGGTCTTAAGTTGTTGGCATATAAGTTGCATAAGTTGGTTTGAGTTATCTTGAGTTTAAGTCAGGAAACGCCGCAAGGTAAAGTTGGTCGAGTGACACTTAGTTCACAAGTTGGATGGGTCAGTTGATGATTTAGTAGCGAAGGGCCGCGAGGCGGCGATATGATTGAGTCTCATTGAGTTGCGAGACGCGGCCTCAAGAAGGACTTACAGCACGGTCACGAAAATAGAGTCTTATCGCGTAGTTGCATCTCTGATTTTGGCCGAAAGACAAGCACGACTTGATAGACTAACGTTTGTTGAGTCGACGAATTGTTGCAAGCACGGGATGGTATTGAGACACAAAATAGGCAAGGCATCGGTTGTAAAACTGATCCTAAGGCAAGAATAGAAAGACAATTGATAAGAATGGACTATGTTGCACAAAGTAAATCAAACGTGTTGGGTTTGTATGGGTGGGCGAGGAGCTCATTCCACCAGTACAGTTGAGTACTGACACCCACATAGTTTCCATGTGCAGGCACAGGTAGAAGCTCGCGGCACGGAGCTCGCTTGCGTCGAGGCATGGAGTTCCTTGGCGATTCGAAGCGCACGGCCGCATGAAGTAAAGACTTATACGGGACATAATGTATGGACGTCGCCTTCCGAAGCTTCCGCTGGTTCGAGACATGTATTGAGAGATGAGAGAGATCTGAGTGAACTTGTAATGTGAGCTTGAGTGAGCTTGAGAGACTTGTAATCTTGGCCTTGCACCCCATTGTAATCTATGTTTCAATATTAATAAAGAGCTTCCTTTGAATAACTTGTGTTGTTCTAAATTTCTGCTGCTATTATTCAATGTCTCTGCTTGGGACTTCTGTACGACGATCCCGTCGTAGCCGCTGGAATCGACCGTTATGGAACCCACCTTGCACGAGCGCAATCTAGGCTCGTGCGGCATCATGTCTTAGCGAGGACGATCGCTCCTACGGGAGCGGGGCGTGACATAATGGTATCAGAGCACGGCTTTACGTCCTTGGACTATCGATTGAATTCTTTAACTCCGTTGTTTTCGCAAACTCTGAATTGTACTTCTGCAAGTTGATATCGTTAGTGCGCTCTCTCCAAATGTTCCACGGATGTCCATACAATAAGTCTACTATTTTGTAAAACGTAGGAGAACAGTTTTTGAAAAAATAAAAAGATGTTTGCGTAAGCACGGTTGGCTAAGTCGGGCTGGGCATATACACCAAAGTTGCGTCGACCTTAGAAAAGTCGAGTGCAGGAATTGAATTGTGTCGAACAATAATGAGTTGAACTCGATTGAGTAAAAGTGAAACGATTATCGATAGGGGTGCTATCGAGCGACGATAACGTCGGTGCGATATAGATGAGCGTGCTTGGAAATTGAGAAATGGTTCGAACAGAAAATTTAAATAAGTGAATTTTGATTCGAATGATAAGTTGATGATTTGTTGAATGACTTCATCCCTGAGTGGTGTATGCGATAGCCTCAGGGATGTCGATCGAATGATTGAGGAAATTGATGTTGTAAATGATTCGATGGATAATGATTGAACTTGAATGTCGAGGAGATTATCCAGTAGGACGATAGCATCATTCGTACGACTCGAAATTGGTTGCAAAGGAAGATCGTTAGGTTACGCATATCGTCGATGGTATTGAGGCGTATCAAAGATCGATATGCAATAACTCGGGGGTACTCTGACTCGGTGAATGACAATCGTGCAAGTGTTATTGTTCGTTGGGTGCTATACTTAGGATTTTGATCGAGATGAATGTTGGATAAAAATGATTGTGTTTTGATTGTTACGCAGATAACACAACGTCGACAATCTAGTCTTGTGCGAGCGCAACACTAGCCTCACACATGCGTTGCGTCGGATTTGGGGCGATCGTTCCGCGTGAGCGCTGACATGGTGATTCATGTCGCGAAAATGATCGAACTCGGAAATCAGGACGTGACAACGTTGATTGTCTCGACTTGTCGGTTTGATACGAAGGAGAATTCGAGGATGTTAGGACTTGCGATTGATGAATAAAATAACTTGAGGATTGAGTAGGTCCAATCTGTGCATCGAGAATGAATTAGTATGGACACAAAACAAGAGTTACGTCCCGATGAGAATGATTATCTCGCGGAGCGTGCATGGGGATTCGTGCCCACCGTGGATAATCTGACTCGCGTGAGATCGGGGCACAACATTTGTTAAGTCGGACGACCTTGTGATTGATTACGTGAATTGGGAGAACGACTTAGGGAGTATAAAATGTGAATCATGGATTAGCAATGAATTGTCGTAGCGTGCTTGATTTGAGAAAGATTGATAGGCGATCTATGTCAAACATGTTCAAAGAGATAGACGATCGAAATGGCTTGATGAATGAGCGATTTTGATATGTCGTAAAATTGGTTGAACGTGAGTTGTCGTAGAATGGCTTTGTCGAACGACTCAGACCCCGTGCGACAAAATATTAGGATGTGTGTAGGAATCGATGCTCGATGTTTAGAAATCAGGTGATGCGAGCTTGGATAGAAAACCCTGTACATCAACTTGGTTTACCTTAGGATGGGGTCAGTGTTGATATCGTTGTTTGGGAACTGTGATTCCAATACTGACAATTGACTTTAGCCTAAAGAGATTGTCTAGCGGCTAGGCGAGATGTCCATGTTGCGAGAGTTAGAATCGTAGAATTGATTTTAAAGGATTGAGTGGATGGATCGATAGATGGAATTGGATTCACTATCACAAGGCTCGGTTGAAATGTATTTCGGGGACGCCTGGAATGTGTGCACGATCCAAACTAAGTGATACGTTGAATTCAAGCGAGACTTGAGGAATGAGAAGTGTCGAGGATTTTGAGATCGTGAGTTTTGAAGAACGGATCGAGGGTAGCACGAGCGTGGCTCGAATTTGGGAAACACATAGGCATTGTGTGTACGAGAGTTCCTAATGTTGAATAAGTGATAAGTCGATAAGTGTACTCAGTTAGTTTCGAAGACGAAACTTTTTCTGAGTGGTGTATGATGTAGTGCCCCGTCCCGCTCAGTCAATCGGAAGAATCGAAACGCCGACGGCGTTCGGACTTAGCCCTACAACGGCTGCTCGAAGACATCGCTCGGTCGAGACGACCGCTCGCTCAGGTGGGATAGTTCGGTAAACTTGTCTCATCTTAGCCTTCACATAATAAATCGCATGTTTTCAACTTGCACAAGTAGCTTGATAATAAAAGAGACGAATCCACATAGCTAAAGGAAATAATCCCGATGGGTCGAATTGAGTTAGAATATGGAAAGTCCAACGGTCGCTTAGAGTTGGTGCACGGCGTGCTTTGAAAATGACACTCGTCCTTCGTCCCGTGGCTTGGGAGAAGGAAAGTTTGTTGAGTAGCAAAGTTATGAACGTAGCCTAAGTCATGGCGTCGCCCGCATAAATGTTTCATAAAGTGCACGCCCCATCGCCCAAGCTTGGCATAGCCTTTGACCCGCCCTATGAGTTAAGTTGCGTCGCACGGCTGCTGGCGTAAGTCTAGCCGCCCAAATGACTTGGTCGTTCGGAAGTCGAATGCATGCACGGCACGTTTTGCAATACGAGGCTTGACGTAGCCTTTGCTCGTCGAGTCGTTGTGCGCTTAAGTCAACAAGTTATTTTAGGCTATCAAGTGGTGGCAAGCACGGTCCTACAGTTTCTACGGTTGGGTATAACCACAAGTCCTACGGTCTCAAGGCCCGTCGACTTGGGCAGGAGTGTCGCGTAGAGCACGATTGACTTAAGGTACGATGCTCGACTTAGTGTTTAAGGCATGAACCACGGTTGATTTAATAAGTTTTAAAGGAAGGACTATCGAATAGGCATTGAGTTGAATGAAATGATATGGTAACTGAGAAGGCTCACAACCGTGGGTCGTCGAGGGATCTCAAGGAGCATCAACGGAGAAGGGCGCTCGCGTGGGTCGTCGAGGGATTTCAAGGATAGAATCTTGATATTGGTTTGAAAAAATAACATTGGAAGAGGATGACTGTAGACGTCAGTTTGAGTCGAGTCTTGCTTGGTCATTGGACAACTTGTCGACAAGGTAAGTTTCCATGCGCGACACCCTGGGACCGAGGACCGCGTCGTTCCGGAGGAAACACGGTATAGCCGTAGCTGGACGAACCGCTCGGGTCATTCAGAACTTTCAGCGGGGCTAGCTACTTGCGTTGAAAGGGTCCCGAATGGCAAGGCTATAAGTCCACGATAGCTTGTGGTGTTATTGACCATTCATATAGATGGGTCGGCAGGAGCGGCAATCTGCGTGTGTGCCTTTGGATTTAGTCTAGTAATGTGTGTATGGTTGGAAAACAAGTGTTTTGGACCTAAGAATGGCTACAACATAGGCGACGTGCTTCGGCGCGTGATGCGCAGCGTCGGATCTTAAGTTGTTGGCATATAAGTTGCATAAGTTGGTTTGAGTTGTCTTGAGTTTAAGTCAGGAAACACCGCAAGTCAAAGTTGGTCGAGTGACACTTAGTTCACAAGTTTGATGGGTCAGTTGATGATTTAGTAGCGAAGGGCCGCGAGGCGGCAAGGACCGCGAGGCGGCGATATGATTGAGTCTCGTTGAGTTGTGAGGCGCAGCCTCAAGAAGGACTTACAGCACGGTCACGGAAATGGAGTCTTATCGCGTAGTTGCGTCTCTGATTTTGGCCGAAAGGCAAGCACGACTTGATAGGCTAACGTTGTTGAGTCGACGAATTGTTGCAAGCACGGAATGGTATTGAGACACAAAATAGGCAAGGCATCGGTCATAAAACTGATCCTAAGGCAAGACTAGAAAGAAAATTGATAAGTGGACTATGTTGCACAAAGTAAATCAAACGTGTTGGGTTTGTATGGGTGGACGAGGAGCTCATTCCACCAGTACAGTTGAGTACTGACATCCACATAGTTTTCATGTGCAGGCACAGGTAGAAGCTCGTGGTGCGGAGCTCGCTTGGATGCGTCGAGGTACGGAGTTCCTTGGCGATTCGAAGCGCGCGGCCGCATAAAGTAAAGACTTATACGGGACATAATGTATGGACGTCGCCTTCCGAAGCTTCCGCTGGTTCGAGACATGTATTGAGAGATGAGAGAGAGCTGAGTGAACTTGTAATGTGAGCTTGAGTGAGCTTGAGAGACGTATAATCTTGGCCTTGCGCTCCATTGTAATCTATGTTTCAATATTAATAGAGCTTCCTTTGAATAACTTGTGTTTGTTCTAAATTTCCGCTGCTATTGTTCAATGTCTCTGCTTGGGACTTCTGTGCGACGACCCCGTCGCAGCCGCTGGAATCGGCCGTTATGGAATCCACCTTGCACGAGCGCAATCTAGACTCGTGCGACATCACGCCTTAGCGAGGACGATCGCTCCTACGGGAGCGGGACGTGACATCTGACGGCACCTTACTCTCTGATCCTACTATGTACCGCCAGGTTGTAGGCAGTCTTAATTATCTCACTATTACTAGACCAGATATCAGTCATACAGTTCATATTGTAAGTCAATTTATGTCTTCACCTCGCTCTGTTCATTATGCAGCTGTTACTCGAATCTTGCGCTACTTGAAGGGCACTTTATATCAAGGACTACACTTATCTTCTACCTCCACGCTCACTCTCTGTGCCTATTCATTGGACGGGAGATGTCACATATCGTCGCTCTACCACTGGCTTCTGCATATTTCTTGGCGATTCTCTCATTTCTTGGAAAAGTAAGAAGCAAACAACAGTTGCACGTTCAAGTGCTGAAGCTGAATACAGGGCCCTTGCTCATACTACGTCTGAGATTATATGGTTACGCTGGCTACTTCATGACATGGGCGTTGAACATTCATCGCCAACTCCTCTGTTTTGTGACAGTAAGAGTGCTATTCAAATAGCTCACAATGATGTCTTCCATGAGCGCACCAAACAATTGAAGTTGACTGTCATTTTGTCATTTTACAAAAAGAACAATTCACCTACCCTACATTACTTCAGAAGGTCAAGTTGCAGATTTTTTTACAAAGACACACCCCTTAGCTCGATTCAACTTTTTCGTATCCAAACTCAATATGTTTTCTAAACCATCTTGAGTTTGAGGGAGGATGTTAAGGATAGAGTCATGCACTTACATATATAATTTTATTTTCCTTCTTTATTATATTACCGTTGTACTTTCCTTCTTTGTAATATTACCGTTGTACTTACTATATTGCTTTCTTTATAATATCTCTAAATTGAAATTTTTCTCTAATGAATACACACAGAAAATTATTCCATTCTCATTCTCCATTGCTAACAAGTTGCACCTTACTTGTAGAACCCTCGGCAACAGCCTCATTCCCTTGCACAAGCGAACGCTCTACAAATCCCAAATAATTGTTAGTAGGTTGATGGCCAACCTTTGAAGGAGCTTCCCTCCCCCATCATGTGAACGGTTTCATCCTCCATACCCAGAAGATGTCCCTGAAACGGCAAGGCATTACAAGAAAATACAGATTGGTCGACATAAGCAATGCGCAGTACAAATATATGTTGTGTGTCGCGTCAAATTTTTCTAGACATATCTCACTATGTCGCACACATATCGTTGTAGCCTTATCTAGAGTATTTGGCGACATGAAGTCACCGTGTCGTAGAATCTATCCACTTGTGGCGGCATATCACTTTTTTTTTGTAAATTTTAGCGACAGTTGTGTGTCACAAAATGGTGATACATTGGCAAATAGACCAACAGAATAATATCATTTTGCTCGGAAGCTATAACCACGATCCATTCGGCCTGTCAATACCACTGAAGTAACTAGCTAGTCACAATTGAGCTAAGATTGCATGGATGTAGAAAAATGAACCAACAAAATAGTTTCTTCTTCACGTCTCATTCAACACTTCTCGAACTCTTTCCCCATCGCTTCCCCAGTGGATCCGAACAATCCTCATTCATATGGCCAATACATCTACAAGCCGAAGTACACATAGTCGCCTCTTGAGACTTCATCTTTCTCGTCTCTTGGGACTTCATCTTTCTCGTCTCTACCCAGAGAGGGTTGCGGACTACAAGCTTTTAATCATGCCCATCATTCTCGAGCGGTACTCGGCACGTTTGTAGGAACGTCAATTTATTCGTCCCATTCTCGTCAACAACCAAACTGCCGCTACATAAGTGGGATAGTTCCAATCCCTGTTGCCTTACCTGCCTCGGATCCGGTGGCGGGACGTCCATCATAGTGACTCCCCTCTCAGTCTGACTAGCCCCCTCCCCTTGAGAACGGGGGTTGATATCCGTCTCCGTCCTGCTGTCTTCGTAAAGTCCGAACCTAAAGTGTCCTCTTTAGAACATTGATTTGCCACGTGCCCGAAACTATTGCACGTCGTGCAAGCCGAGGACACCAATTCATATTTCACAGATTGCTCTATCTCTCCACTAGGTAGACGAAGTTTATCTTCCTCAAAAAGGATTAGAAGCCTCTATCTCGACAAACACACGAGCATAAGCCAACTGAAGTCTCTTCGCAGTAAGTAGATTCATGCCTATTGGGGTACCTATAATGCTTGTCATTTTCATAATCATGGACATGCTCCACAAATGAGGGGAAAGCAATGGGAGGCAAATTCGGACTGGAACCGAGTAAAGTTTCTCTCGCTCAAAGGTAGAGCAGCCAGAGACCATCGTTTGAGCACAACCAACCTACCATCGAACGTCCACGGTCCCTTTCAAGAGTCCTGACCAAATCCTCGTACGAGGAAAACAGAACAAAGTAGAACACATCAGCATGGAAAAAGATCTTGATTTCTCCTCTAGGTCTTCATTTGTGAAGGGCAAAGCCTCGAAGGTGACCATAGGAAGGTTGTGCACCCGTTACGTAAGGAATCAACGTAATACTCTCGACTTTCATGAGATCGTCGTCAGTTATATCCACGATCCGTTCTCCACCAACGACGAACGGTTCGACATATTGTAGCCCCTGGCCGGATATTGGCCCTCAGAGGAGCCCCCGTCCCAGGGATCTGGATCGAGCAGTTGGGAGGACAGGCATAGATAGGTCACAAAAGACCACGCCTCCTATCTCTCCTGAAGAATAGAAAGAGACGGACCAACTTTCTTTAGCCAAAATAACATTTTTCAAGGAACGACACTCTCTCATGTCCATATCATACTATTCATCTGCCATTCTGCCTCAACACAACTGTTTGTCCTTCTTACCAAAATTTGTGTGCCATCTGACCGAGTCCTGTGTCTGTCCCAAATGCTACGTCCGTCCCTGTAACCCCCCTTACATACATACAAACAAACAAACAAACAAATAAACTTTAAACAATAATGCAAGGACCTAAAGACAATCTAGCTCTAGCCTACTTCTGCCGCGCAAGTTTGAACATGACAAGAACGCATCCGTAACGTTATGGACAAAGAAAAGGATCGATGATGAAGAGCTATCGGAAAATGCCGCCTACTATTAGACCTGTAAATGGACCGGATTTTGATCCTGATCCGCTCCAGATCCATGGCTTTTAAACGGATTTGGATTGAAAATTTGATCCGTTAATCCATTAATGATCCAAATCCATTAATCCATTTATTAGTTGGATTGGATATGGATTTAGGTTGATCCAATCCATTAATCATCCAAATCCATTAATTAAATATTAATTATATTAAATATATTATTAAATATATTATAATTTTAAAATTTAAACAGTTGTATTAGGAATTTAGGATACCTAAACGTTTTTTCTAGGTACAGTGATACAGATATTTGGTTTCCTTTTGTACTCTTAAGTCTTATCCAAAAACATCAATTAAGTATGGTTGGAGACTTAGTATTTTAGTTATATTTGATTATCGGTTTAAGAAATATTTTGGTCATCATGTAATTCAAATTTTGATGAAATCGTCATTTTGATAGATTTCTTTTGAGATTATTTGTTATAAACGGATCAAGGTAACGGATCAGATATCCATTAATCCATCGGATATGGATTTGGATTGTCATCAATGATCCAGCGGATAATGGATTGGATTTGGATCGAAATTTTCTAAATTTAAACGGATCCGGATTTAGGTCGATCCGCTCCAAATCCGGTCCATTTACAGGTCTACCTACTATCGCTCGTCCTGATGCCTTTTTCTCATATCCTTGGCTTTCTTGTTGTTTACTTCTTCTCATGACTCATCCTAGTTACTACATGTTGTCTAGAATATTTAATAATGTCATTACTCCAATAGTTTCATTTTGAATTACTTTAAAGCAAGCTATCTATCATTTATGGGTGTCGTTAACATGTGTCCTAAGTATCGTATTTTTTTTAATATATATGTGTATATAGCATTATGATATTTTTATTGTATATATATAGAGAGAGAGTGCTTGTAATTAAGTTGTTTTTGGCTTCGAGTTGTTGTAATTTTATTGAATTATCAATAAAGAGAATTATTTGTTATATATACCTTGTGTCTATCGACTTTCCTATTTATCTCTGATGCAATGACATGTCTTTGAGACTGTTCTATTGACCATGTATGGTGTTTACCTTGTGCAAGTGCAATTTAGGTTTATACGGCATCAAGTCCAGTGACGACTTTCAGTCATACGGATTGGGACGTGACAACTGCGAGCCAGGTGCGGATCGGATGTGGGACGGATGCGGGATAGGGTGCATGCCATGCGGATCGGGAGCATACCAAACGGGCCGGGTTGTGGGCCTTCCGGCCGGATTGTGGCCTTCGAATCAGGTTATTGGCCTTCGAGACGGTTGTGGGTCATTCGTTGGCCATTAATAATACAATTATCATTTCATATTTTTTTTCTTCATAATATATATATATTATATATATATATATTATATATATATAATATATATATATATGAAAAAAATGAAATGATAATTGTATGTATAAGTATTATATATGTATATATTTATATAACTTAGTTTATATTTATAATAAGAAATTAGAATTATATAAATAATAAGATATAACCTAAATAATTAAATTCGTACATACTTATGTATATAGTCCTATGCTACTATTTGAATAAATAAAGTAAATTGCAAAATTTGCCATAATTAATTATTAATTAGATGTGTATAATTATAACCTCCTTAATAGATAATAATGTAAGTTAATATTTTGTATTTATATTAATATATAAACATAATTAATAAATAATAGTAGATAAACCATTATTACAGTAAAAGTATACAACTTAAGTGTAATAAAATATAAGTAATCATTTTAAATTATTATTATCTTTAAGTAACGCTATGGAGACATACTTTTTTTGACGCACTCCATAGCCATATTGATGGCAGTACATTATTGGATATCAAGGAAAGCATTAAAAGAGAGAGTAATAATTGACATCCAATAATGTACTGTCATTACAGTGTGGCTATGGAGTGTATCAAAAAAAAAAAAAGTGTCCGCATTACTCATTTACCTATATATAGCACCATTAATTAATGAATGTAATTGCAAAACTTAACTTAGCTAAATAAATGCATATATATATATATTATTATATATATTATATATATATATATATATATATATATATTGGAACTCCTGAGATTTGAACTCCTGGTCACTCGGGCCGCATACATCTCTTTTAACCACTAGGCTAGAAGTCATTTGCTCTATATATATATATATATATATATATATATATATAATATATATATATATATATTATAATAAAAATTATATAATATATATTATATATATATATATATATATATATAGAGAGAGAGGAGAGAGAGAGAGAGAGGAATAATGCATAAAATTTAATACTGAAAATTGCTGAGAAGCCCAATTTCGGGTGGGCTTTTATGAAATGCCCACCCGCTAGATTATTTTGAAATACCCAGAATTAAGTATTTCCACGTTAAATATTTCAAGATTTTCTTTAGATGTTCTGTATTTACAAAATTTGTCATTTTTATTTCCAAAAATACCCCTTTCGTGCAAATTTGGTCATCTATATATAATTTTGAATTCGCAAACTCAGATTTGGATTGGGAAATTCGTATTCTTCTTCTTCTTCACGAGAAATTTGAAATCCATTGATATCATCTTTCTCAGAGATCGCAAAATCGTTCGTAGTTCACTGTGGTTTTCGTCAGTCGAACGTCGATCATCCTTCATCATCATCGATAATCATCATCATCATCATCATCATCATCTTCGTGGTTTCCGACGATTAGGTCAATTGTGGAGAGAAGATCTTCTTCTTTCTTTTTATAGATCTTAAAACAAGGTGAGAGTTCAGATCTGTAGAAATTCATCCATCTGCTTCGTATATCTCAAAATTTATGCTGAATTTGTTATGAAGATTATTAACTGAGAAACTGTTAGAGAGATTTTAATCTTGTTATTTTGTGCGAATATGTCGCCTAATATGACAGAGAATTGTCATTTGTCATAGAGAAATAGCATTATCCGTTATAAGTTACAGACAGATAATAACCATTCTCCGTTATATTTAGACGGAGAATGACTATTCTCCGTTATATTTAACGGAGAATGGCTATTCTCCGTGCTTTGGACGGAGAATGTCATTCTCCGTTTGCTTTAGACGGAGAATGCTCATTCTAAGTTGGTTTCGAACGGAGAATATTTATTCTCCGTTATTTTTAGACGGAGAATAATCATTATTAGACAATTTTATTGTTCTATTTGTGACTCTTATGTTTTTATGTTATCAGGGGGGAAGGTATGGAATCAAGTTGTTTAGTTAACATTTGTTTCAAGGGAGACATAGTTTCCTGCCGTGTCACACATGAAAGTACCGTGATTTTTTAAAGATTAAAGTGTGCGATCGATGGACTTCTTTGGATCCACTTTCCTTCCATTTCAGGTTTTTGCACTCTGATGGGACTGAACTGTATGTTGAAAGTATTTTTGGCTTCGCTCATTGGTTGGTGGTTTTAACGGTACTCATGATGTAGTTTTGATCTATTTGTGGAGCAAATATACTCTCCATGTTCTTCATCAACATCTTTTCCTTCTCAAAGCTTTCACATGGGACCTTCGTCTTCCTCCTCTAGTTCTTTGAGTAGATTCTCCTACTGTAAAGGACAAACGAGTAGTACAATTTTATGAGGGCTCAACTGAGACAGTGAAGAAGAGGAAATCGGATATGTGGCCTGGATCAATTACTGGTGTTGGTCAGATTTTTAAATGGTGTTGAAGAAGTTAGGAATGCTGTTAGAAAGGTATGTTTTGAATCTCGTCATCCATTCCATATTTTGAAATCTGAGCCGGGGAGGTATACTGTTTGCTGCAAGAATTACAAGACACATGCTTGTTTGTGGAGCTTCCATGCTATATCTATTTCGAAAGATAATCAAATTTTTGAGGTGAAGAGGTATGTGGGAGAACATAATTGTGGAGCTGGCTATATGGATAAAGGTAATCTGGTTTTCCAGCAAAGTTTGTGAAAAGTTTGGTTAGTGACATTGTTCGGATGCATCCTAAAAAGTCCGCAAAATCTGTTGTCGATGATTTCAAGGTCGACTACGGTTTATCTGTTACATATGGACAGGCATACCACGGAATTAGGCTGGTGCACCAGGAAATGTACGGAGATGATGTTAGATCTTACAGTGACTTGTGTTGGTATGTCAACAAGGTAAAGGAAACCAATAATGGTTCCGTTATCGACTTCCAGAAAGATGATTCATCAATGAGGTTTGAGCGGCTTTTTCTTTCATATGGGGCTTGCGTAGAAGGCTTTCAATATTGTCGCCCATGCTATATTTGGATGCTACTTTCCTTACAGGGATTTAGAGGATGTTTGATGTCTGCTACAGCAAGAATGGTAACCAACAGTTCTACCCTCTTGCATACGGTATAGTCTCAGGCGAAGATGGCGACAATTGGGAATGGTTCCTTAGAAATCTAAAGAATGTTGTTGGATGTAGTAGGCGTATTGTTTTTCTTTCGATCAAGGCACCGGTCTAGTTTCTGAAGTCCCTAAAGTGTTTCCTAATGATTACCATAGCTATTGCTATTATCACATGAAGAATAACATACCGTGAAAGAGAAAGGAAATGAAAGAGTGTATCCGCATGTACTTGAAGCTTGGAGGCAAGCAGTATATGCTCTAACTCCAGGTGTGTTAATGAGACAGATATATGCACATTTTCTATGCATTTACCATTAATTTAACAAGGAGAATGACCATTCCGTGTCAGTAAGACGGAGAATAGTCATTCTCCGTTTCCATCACACGGAGAATGACCATTCTCCGTCCTACATAGAAAGGAGAATATCATTCTCCGTTAGCTTTGAACGGAGAATGGTATTATCCGTCTTGCATAGTACGGATAATGTTCATTCTCCGTTTTTATCAAACAGAATGACCATTCTCCGTCCTGCAAGAACGGAGAATGGTATTATCCGTCTTGCATAGTATGGATAATGTTCATTCTCCGTTTCCATCACACGGAGAATGGTCATTATCCGTCTTGCATAGAACGGAGAATATCATTCTCCGTTAGCTTTGAACGGAATGACTATTATCCTTATTGCATAGTACGGATAATGTTCATTATCCGTTTCCATCACACGGAGAATGATCATTATCCGTCTTGTATAAACGGAGAATATCATTCTCCGTTAGTAGCTTTGAACGGAGAATGACTATTATCCTTGTTTTAAAACGGAGAATGCACTTATTTTTTCATAATTTTGTGAATTGACCTAATTCTTTATTAATTATTTTTTTCTGTATAAAGGTGGGTATAGACAAGCAATCAAGAAGATTTATGATCTGAATTGTGGTCATGTTGTGAATTGGATGAATAAACAAAAACCTGAACACTGGTCAAACGCATTCTTCCCGGGATGTAGATACGGTGAGGTTGCTTCTAGTTGTGCAGAGTCATTCAATGCATGGATAAAGGCTGAGAAGAAATGCCTATATCAGCAATTGTAAATGTCATCCGTGTGAAGATGATGAAGATGATTTCGGATCGCCACAAGGATGCAATTGGTTTGAATAGCAAATTGACTCCATACGCTGAGGATATGCTGAAGCAGCTTACAGATGATGGCATGTGTTATAGGGTATATCGGTCCGGTGATTTCGAATTTGAGGTGATCGCAGATACTTCTCCACATGGTGAATCTTCTTGATTGTCATTGTAGTTGTCGTAGATGAAGGTATATGGATTCCCATGCAGCCATGCAATACAATGCATCAGAGTTGGTTCAGATAAATCTGTTTACGACTTTGTGGAGCATTGGACATCAGATTATTACCAGAAGTTATATTCATGTGCTATTCGTCCAGTTCCAGATTCTGAAAAACAGTTTGAAAATAATCACTGATGTTGTTCTACCCCCTGTTCCGAAACGTGGTCCTGGACGTCCAAAGGCGGACCGTTATAAGAGCAAATATGAGAACAAGGGAAAAGAGAAGAGAAAGATAAGGTGCCAGAATTGTTTTGAATTATGCAATCACAATCGCACCACTTGTCCTCTGCCTCCACGTGCTGCTACGGTGGTCGATGGGGCAGCGCCCCCTCGTTAATACATACACATATATTCCTTCTTTTATAATTGTTTTTTGAATACATATGTTACATTTTTTGATATCAATGGTAATAGTTTGAACTCTGCATATCTATGTTTCACATATATACTAACAGCATAAGAACTTATTATCCGTTATACTCTCTGATTTTATAATGCATTGAATGACCATTCTCCGTGTATCTAACACGGAGAATGACATTCTCCGTGTGAGATACACGGATAATGGTTTTTATAGGTCAAAATACAAGGAGAATGTCATTCTCCATATGTATTAACACGGAGAATGACCATTCTCCGTGTAATTTAACACGGAGAATGACATTCTCCGTGTTAGAAGCACGGAGAATGATATTCTCCGTTTACTTTGACACGGAGAATGACATTCTCCGTGTTAGATACACGGAGAATGGTCATTTATAGGTCAAAATACAAGGAGAATGTCATTCTCGTGTATTTTAACACGGAGAAATGACATTCTCCGTGTAATTTAACACGGAGAATGTCTACATTCTCCGTGTTAGAAACACGGAGAATGCTCATTTCTAGGTCAAAATACAAAGATAATGTCATTCTCCGTGTGTTTTAACACGGAGAATGACCATTCTCCGTGAATTTTAACACGAAGAATGACATTCCGCTTCAGTTACATTCACAGGACTACATCTCATGAGCAAAACAAAAGGTTCTTCATATCTTCATCAGGCAAGAAGTAGAGGATTACATTTGATGTCCAAAAGGAGTGAAACATAAACCTAAAGACAGATAGAAATACCAAGACAAAACGAAAATTTATGAAACCCGCGGACCCTATCTGTGTCGAGGGATATACCATTCCCTCAACCATTTCGCATATTAGGATGTAATTGATCAAGGTCGTCGGCCGGGGTGGTCAGAACTCCCAATGCTACTACCCTCAGACTTGGGCTCCTCCTTCACAGCAGCTTCAATCTTGGGAGTAATTCCTTCCCCGATCATCGCCAATTCTTCTTTTACTCAATTTTTGGTATCACCTCCTCCTTAACGAACGGTGACCCTTGTTTGATGAGAGAAGGCAGCATCTCCTCCTTCACCACTGTCGAGGACACTGTCGCAGGAGGAGAGTCACTCGGTGCAGCCCCCTTGCCCTTCGCGGATCTCTTGGCGACCTTTGGAGACATGGTTATTAAAGAAAAAAGACGAAGAGTTTTCTGAAAAACTGAAAGAGAAGGGAATAATAAATTTCTCTCTCCTCCAGGGCCTATTTATAGGCACGGGCCACTTCCTATGCGATCACTTATTGTATGCGTCCATGCGTCCATTGCGTTGTATGCGCCCACAATGGCCTATGCGCCCATGTGAAGAATCAGCTTACTGCACACTATGCTAACACGGAGAATGGTCATTTCTAGGTACACAGAAAATCATTCTCCGTGTATTTTAACACGAAGTCATTCTCGGTATTTTTAGACGGAGAATGATCATTCTCCGTGTTAGGTACACGGAGAATGACCATTTTATATGTCAAAATAAACGGAGAATGGCCATTTCTAGGTCAAAGTACAAAGAGAATGTCATTCTCCGTATATTTTAACACGGAGAATGACATTCTCCGTTTGTTTTAACACAGAGAATGACCATTCTCCGTATTAGAAACACGGAGAATGGCCATTTCTAGGTCAAAGTACAAAGTGAATGTCATTCTTCGTATATTTTAACACGGAGAATGGTCATTCTCCGTGTTAATACACACGGAGAATGTCATTCTCTGTCTCATACAAAACGGAGAATGGCCATTTCTAGGTCAAAATACACAGAGAGTGACATTCTAGGTTTGCATTAACACGGAGACCATTCTCCATGCATTTTAACACAGAATCAAACAACATAACTTTAACGAAACAGATTT
Source organism: Iris pallida (assembly GCA_029216955.1). Taxonomy (NCBI): domain Eukaryota; kingdom Viridiplantae; phylum Streptophyta; class Magnoliopsida; order Asparagales; family Iridaceae; genus Iris; species Iris pallida. The sequence continues at coordinate 12,565,552 of JANAVB010040218.1, read as the reverse complement.
ACATATAGAACAATGTAAATTAGTCGAAAAATTGAGTTTCATTACAAAGGACAACGAATACATTACAAAAGAAACCTGACAGACAGAATATATAAGGAATTTCTTGTTGTTTACATTGTCATTTCTTTATGATACAAAAGGAATTGCACAATCACTTCTAAGCAAAAGCTTAGCCAAAGTTAACCTGCTCTTTACAATAATATTGTGAACTGCTTTGTTTGATTTCTTTTGGAAACCAAAGGGAGCTTTCGACAAGTTTTCAATATAATATACAACGTAGAGCAGGCAGCTGGGTGATTGTTGCTGTGGGCAATCTTTACAAATCTGGAGCTCTGTACTTTCATATTCCTGAATTGCTGGGCTTTTGCCCTCATCAATGCAATCTTCTTTATTACGATCAGCTCGATTTTACTCTTCATATATTCAGCATCCTTTATTCCCTTAGCGCCTGTGTTTTTACGCAAGGAGTTGTAGTGTGTCCAAACGTAGGAGCTGAAGTTGAATGATAGGAGTGTATAGTGTTTATTTTCTTCACGGAATAGTGGCACGAATAGCCATTCGATGTCATCCTCCAACTCCATGATAAAATCTTCTATTTCAACTTTGAAATTGTAGATGGCTCCATCTGCTGGCTTGTCTACATCAATATATTGAACAGTACGCTGTTTTCCAGAAAAAAAAAAAAAACAAAAAACAAATAATATCATGAATTAGTTCTTTACAACCCTATTAGTAGGTGTACACATTAATATTTATTTTTCAGTTTTGATTCTTACCAGTGAATGGGGCATCATGATTGCAGACCATTTACACTGTGCATCCTGCGAGCTTGATTGAATGCTACTTCTTGAATCGGCTTGTATTTCATTCATAAACTTTATCATAAAGTTCATGACATTAGCCTCTATTTCTTCCTCATTTAATATGTCTTGTACTTCTTTAGCATTTAACAACATTGTAACATCATTGTTTCTTCTTCTTATTTTACAATCTTCTGCAGTAGTTGGAAAGTATTCGTATACATTTTCACTGCACATAAATTTAGTTTTGATTATGTTAATAATATAGTCTAATGATATAATTGAAAAAAAAGTCACTCCAAGAGAGAAAGATCATTCTCCGTTATGAATTGGACGGAGAATGACCATTCTCCGTGTCAAAATACACGGAGAATGGTTTCTCCGTTTTGAATGTGACGGATAATGATATTCTCGTTCAAATGACACGGAGAATGACATTCTCCGTCCAAATTTGTTACGACCCGATCCCAAGTTAATGGGTCGAACCGGACCATGCCCAGCCTGCACCGTGGTGAGACGGCGGCAGTAAGCTGTTCCATTGCAGGTATTCACAACAACACAAGTACATTTGTCACAACTGTTCTATTCGGAATTTGAAACTTTGTTTAATAAATCAGAAATACAACTGGAAGGGAAATGCTGAAATAAAACTACAAACTCCAAATAAAAGAAAATGCAGAAAAGGAAACTATCTATACATCAGGTTCAGCAGTCCCAGGATCAGCGTCCTCCAGAGACGGCTCCGGTACCGTCGCAGGGTAGAGAACCGGTCGTAGTAGCTATTATAGTATAGCTCGTCATCCTCAGTGTTACCTAAAATGTTGTCTCCAGTCAGGAGGGAGCAAGAACGAAATATGCATCTCATATCTTAAATAGTAATTGGAAAGTGCAGGATAAACAGTTGAAATAATATTTTCAGCAGTTTAAAACACTTCAGTGTGTTTTGAATATGCAAACGTCTATGACCGGCTTGGGTTGATCAGTAGTATCCTAGCGATACGATATGGCTTATCCCCGTGTGTGAGAGGGTAAGCTAACACAGTCAGTTCAGTAGGGGCTTTGGTCATAAACGTTTACACTATTCCCCCAGTCCCAGATTCAGTAACAGTAACAGTCGGTAGAGTTCCGTGCCAGCAGTGTGGTTTAACATGCATCTTAACTTTACTAAATAAATACAGGAATACACAAATCGTAACTTGCCTTGTATTAGATTGACTGGAAAGACGAGTCGGTACCGAGGAGGAACGTCAGTTGTAACTTCGAGTTCCTACAGTTGAGAACTTGACTTAGAACCTTTAATAACCAGGCTAAGTGCTAGTTGCAATCTCTAGTAGTAAGTCCTAGTCAGGTTTTAAGTTGTATTAATCTACAGCTAACGTTTACGTCGCAACTACGTGCGTTTGATTAAGCCGGTTAATTGGATTATTTGGAAATAACAACGAGAATCAATTAACTTTGGAAAACGTTGTGTTTTTGTAATATATTTATAAAAATATAGTTTTCTTTTAATGATAAATCATGAACTAGTTATTTACTAATTTTTCATCCATTTAATTAATTCTTAATTAATTATAAAATTACGCTCTAACTACGATTTAAACGTCTAATCAAAACCACCCAAGATCACATCCACCAGAAAAGAAAGTAAAAATCTACGCTACACAATACAAGGGCACAGCTAAACATCCTAGAGTGGGCTTATGCCCTGTACAATTATTTTTACATCAAATAAGAGGAAATGATTTAATTACTAAATAAAATGCAGTAAAATAAATAACTATAATAAATAGCCTAAATATTAATAAATAATTTAAAATAAATGTTAAAGTCTCAGACTCGGTCCATCATCAAAATCCAGCTAATACCACAACGCCCGGTCGGACCGTGCGTTTGCATTTCGCCAGGGCCCACAGACCGGTACGGTCGTCGCCCGAAAAATCAGTTTTAAAATTCATTTCGAAAACCGATTTTGAAATCAAATTAAATATAGTTTTGTAAAAATTTGGGCAGCACTTCCTCTATTTCGGAACAAACCCAAAACTGGGAAATGCGCCACAGAAACCTGCAATTGTTCCAACCAATAATAATCCCAAAAATATAACCACCGAATTAACTTTCTAAACCACCAGAAATAATTTCCAACCAACAGAACTTCCGAAATACCCGGGAATCACGCAATCAAACCAACAACACCAAAACCCAGCAGACAAAAATCACAGAATATGCTAACGCAGCTAACCGAATTTCCCAAAGGGAAATCGGGGATCGATTCTCATCATAGACTCTACGGGACGAACTACTGTGATTAACAGGGATTACCAAATTTCGTTGGCGGGGAGCCGCAGAAAAACTTGGGGAGAGCAAAACGACGTTCGGACAACGCTGGATCGGGTGCAAACTCCGCATCTGGACAGCAGGTAAACTCCGCGGATCTGGACAGCAGGGTGAATTCCACGGAGCGCTGGACAGCGGGGTGAACTCCACGGAGCGCTGGACAGCGGGAGAAGGGACGACGGGTCGGCCACGTGCGAAAAAGGGCGCGGAAGAGGGTCCGCGGGAGAGGGGCCGCGATTTGGCTCGCCGGAGAAGGGGGCTCGTGCGCTGGTGGCGCGGGAGAGGAGCCGCGGGCGGCGGGGGACGGAGATGGTCGGCGCGGGGCAGATCTGGCCCGCTGGAAGCGGTGCGGGCGGCGTCGGTCGGCGGGGAGTTCGTCGGGGGTAGGTAGGGCTGCGGTGAGCGCGGACGGCGGGCGCTGAGCTTCGGGTGGTCGCACGCGCGGAGAGGGGCGCAGATCTGGGCTCGGCCGGCGGGAGGGTCGCGCGCGGTGTCCGAGGCAGGGCCGAGTTGGCGCGGCTAGGGCAGCGCCTTGCCGGAGAGAAGTCGGGTGGGGTTCTGTGGAGTATTGGGGAAGGATTGGGGAGAAGTTCTCCAGAGAGATGGAGAAGGAGAGAGAGGTTTGAGTAGTGAGTTAGGTGAGGGGAAGTTATTTCTGTGAGAGAGGTGAGTTATTCCTCTGTGAGATCGTGAGCAAGTGAGTGGGGTGGGGTGTGAGTTAAAAGAGTGGTGAATGAGTTGTGGTTTATTAAGAAGAAAGAGGAAGAGTCCCTCTTCCAGAACGTGGGAACAAAGTGAATGAGTGGAGAGTAAATAGTGGAGGGAGTTATAAGGAGATGGAATGAATGCTGTAGTGGTGGGAGTTACGAGTAAAGAAGAGGGTTGTGCTGGTCCAACGGGACAGCTCAATTTTTTTTTTTTTTTAAAACAACTATTAGCCAAATCAGATTTTAAGAAAGAGGAAATGGATTGGGTTCGGGTTCAGGCCTGGGTCTGGGTTCGGACTCGGGTCTGGGTCTGAATTCAAAATCCATGTTATTTAATAAATTCTTTTCCATTCCAAAATATTTAGTAATCATAATATTAAATAATAATAATTTTGAAAACGTTAATTAATGAAAACGCTATTTAATAATAAAAACTCTATTAAATAAATTAATACGAAGATGATGGGTTTCACAATCTTTCCTCCTTAGAAAATTTTGTCATCGAAATTAAAGTAAGGTAGGAAAGACAAACATGTACGGGTACTGCGCCCGTAACTCAGGTCCAACCATAAGGATTTCCAAGGCAGTCGTGGATGAGACGGTTTAGGGACAAGTTTATGATATTATCCACGCAGAAAAATACAAAGACGAACCAAAGTACACGAGGTTGATCAGACCATCATGCACCGGTCCTGATTAGACAATATGTTAGTGGGTGCATCCAATAAAATATCGTCATGATCAAGCTTGATTTAAAGAGATAGCTTGCAAAACTAGGCTAACTTAGCAGCATTAGTCAAATTTAGAACGAAAAAAAAAGATAAGGAATAGGAGTTTAAGTGATGGATCAAATTCTGATTTCTTCTCATCTCTGACTAGGCTTGCAACTGGTTTCTCTGGCACTGAAAGGTTGATTCAATCTTCAGTTCTGAATTATCCAAAATGTGACTCGGATCCGAAATGTAACGTCTGAGCTGTGACGTAGAAGACGTTGCAACCTCTCAAGATTAGCTGGTAGAGCTAACTGGTACGCTACTACCAACGCGTCTTAAACTTCAAATGGCTGATGTATCTGGCCTCAATTTCCAGCTCCGTCAAAACTGATTGTTCCTCTGGTAGGAAAAAGACTTCACCAAATGCAATTTGGTCTTCCCAAACCTACCAAATTCCAAGACGCAAAATCTCAATACATCTTCAAGCGTCTGGATTGACCTCTCTGATTGCTCGTCCCGCGGTACTCCATGAATCCGGTAGATGTGCT
>JANAVB010040218.1:12415049-12560437 GCA_029216955.1 Iris pallida | reverse complement strand
GATCCAGTGCCCCAAGAACGACACCTCTTCTTGTGCGAATGAGCACTTCTCCCGCTGATGAAGAGTTCGTTCTCCCTTAGCACCTGGAAGACAGTCTTCAAATGCTCGATGTGCTCCTCCATCGTGTTTGAGTACGACGATGTCGTCGAGGTAGACCACGACGAACCGATCCAGGTAGGGATGAAAGAGCTTGTTCATCAAAGTACAAAAAGTCGCAGGAGCATTTGTTAGACCAAAAGGCATAACCATAAACTCATATGCGCCATACCTCGTCACGCATGCCGTCTCAGCCTCGTCGCCCCTGCAATCCAGACTTGATAATACCCCGAGCGCAGATCAAGTTTGGAGAAGTATCTCGCGCCTCCTAATTGGTCGAACAAGTCCGCCACCAACGGGATGGGATATTTGTTCTTGACGGTTACCTTGTTTAGTGCACGATAGTCGATGCACAAACGAAGGCTTCCGTCCTTCTTCTTCTGAAACAGCACCGGTGCACCATACGGGTCCTTTGACGGTCTGATGAATCCCGCGTCCAGCAGCTCCTTGAGTTGCTTCTTCAACTCGTCCAGCTCGGACGGGACCATGCGATATGGAGCCATGGCGGGCGGCTTCGTGCCCGGCTCCAACTCGATGGCATGGTCTACCTCCCTCCGCGGAGGTAGCCTCTTCGGCAACTCCTTCGGCATGACGTCCCCGAACCCCACAAGGACGTCATCGATCTCAGGCGGAAGATCCCCCTGCACAGGCGCCTCCTCCGTCTTGAGCACAGCAAGGTAAGTCATCGTTAAATGGACGGTATGGAACTCCTCAAGCATAGTGCTAATAACACGTATTATAAAACTAAAACACAAGCATGGAACTCCTGAGCTGTAGTGCTGATAACGTGTTATAAAACTAAGAAACAGAGAAACTATGTTGTAGCCAAATAGAACTAAGAAACAGAGAGACTATTTGCATAAAGGGATCCACTTGTTTTAGTTTTTAAAAAATATATGATTAATTCACAACAAGACAATTTATAAATTGTTTAGAACTGGACATAATCTTATTTATCTTTGTTGTTTCAGGTTAGCAATATTATCAAATTGTTTATAATTCGCAATAAATAGTTTTTACTCTAGATACATTGCAAGTCTAATTAATTTTCCTACCAAGTTAGTACTGGAATATGTCCACCAAGTCACTATTATGTAGCTGTAAGTAGAGTCTAAAATTTCAGGAGCAGACGACAGTGTTTTGCTGTGTTTCGAATTGACGTTTTGTTACAACTTGCTGTGTTTTCTCCCCCCGTTGCTTGCAGGTTAGGTTGATGGGTCACAAAGAACACATGTTTTGGCGTTGCTCTTGTGTGTTTATAACTCAAAATAGGTGACCTAACGGCAGCCTCACATACTACAATACAATACAATATAATATAATACAATGCATTAATAAGAATAAATAATGCTATTTGTACCTCCAAATTATTTCTCTAAATCATCCCACCTTACGTGGCAGCTGACGTGACATATTAAAATATTATGTACTGTCATCTAACATGGCAGCTGACATGGCAAATTTTAACCGTAAATATTAATGACCCAATTGTTTCATGTTAATATTAATGTTAATATTAATATTAATGTTAATATTATTGTCAATGTTAAATAATTTTAATATTAATGTTAATGTTAAAATTAATTTTAATTTTAATGTTTATTTTAATGATTATTTTAAAATCTGTCATGCCAGTTGTCATATCAACATGTCATATCAGCTGCCATGTCAGAAGGAATGGATTGGAAGGATAATTTGGAGAGACAAATAGCATTATTTAATAAAAATATTAAAAAAATGCTTAAACTATGCAAGGATGTAAACTCATAATCTATACTTAGTGTACGCTTGCCTCCGAAGTTTGAACAGAACAACAACATACTAGCAGCACATCGAGTCGTGGTGTACTGGTAACACCACCGTGCACCGGGGGTGAGGGCCGGATTCGAGCCCTCCCTCCCACGGAGGTGGCTGGGTGGCGGTGGCCACGGTCTCCGGGCCAAGGTCGAGTGGAGTCGTCCACCGGCTTTGGTTTAAAAAAAAAAAAAACATACTAGCAATGTAAGGACAAAGAAAAGGAAAGCACAGTCCAGTCCTGCGGATGGTCAAAATAATATTTATCTTTTATTTATTAATGCCGGCAGAAGAGCAAAGCTCCATATATCGCCTACCTACTTTGTAGTTTCCGTCCATTGGATTTAGGTGTTCATCTTTCTGGAAAATTAACCGTCCATTTCTCCTTATTTAATACGCATTAATCCTCCCTTCAAAGTTCTTCATCAGTCATCACTACTGTATTAATATTCCTGCAGTGTTACTAAATACTATAGGTGATCGATGATGATGAAAAGAGCAACCGGAAAATTCTTCCTACTCTCCTCCTCCTCGTGCTTTTCCTCATATTCTTTGGTTCTTCTCTCTACTTATAAATATATTGAAAATAATATTTTGTCTGTGATTTGTAACAGCGGACATGACCATCGGCCGACAATTGGCCTCTCCTGCTATCTCGAATTCCATCCGGACCAAAAAGCCAATGGCTAGTTGCCACGTAGGCCGCCAGTCATGTCCGCGGTTACAAACCGCAAACAATATAGCAGCTCCGTAAATATTATATATAGTTTTACTTACTTCTTCTCTTCCTAGCTACTGTAGTATATATACTGTTAGATAAATAATGTCATTAGCAATTGTAGTTTCATTTTCAATTACTTCAAAGCACGCTATCTATCATTTATAATTGCAGTTTCACCACCAATTGTGTTAATTACCTTCCAATTAATGAACTGTCCTTTGAGAGAGAAAAGGATATTGAATATTAATAACAGCACATCTATTTCAGGTTAAGCACCCAAACATACTATAAAAATAATTAACAAGGAATTATCCTGACCATTCTAAAGCAATTTTATTTTACGAAATTTGATCTTCTAATATAATAATAATAATAATAATAATAATAATAATAATGTTCTTCTATGTATTAAAAGTTTCTCTTTTGTTTGTGTTTGATTGAAGAGGTGGGTACAATAACAGTAGCGGCTACATGCTCGAAATTTCCGAGCAGGTTATATTCTGGTCCATGTATCAACGATAATGAGAGCTGCGACAAGGACGCGTGTCAGGGTGACGGACACGAATGGGGCGGAGGGTGCAACGATTACATGTGCATGTGCTTAAGGAATTGCGAGACTTGCCAGGAAAAGTGTGACTATTTGTACGATGAAGGCAGTGACAGCCACATATTTTGCATGGCTGATTGTTAGGGCCACCAGTTAGGTCTCAAGCTAAGTTTGCTGTCGTCGCTGCCTGCCAGCCTGCCGACGATATTGCAGTGTATCTTAAAACTACTGTCGTGGTCGTGGTCGTGGAGTACCTTCTGATTTGGTCTCAAGTTTGATACTTCGTGGTCGTGGTCGTGGTCGTGAAGTACCTTCTGATTTGGTCTCAAGTTTGATACTTCGTGGTCGTGGTCGTGGCGTAACTTCTGAATTGGTCTCAAGTTTGACACTTTATGAACTTATCTTTTGGATTTTCGCGTCGTGTCTTGTATTGCAATATTACGTGTTCTTCTACGGTTCATCTAAGTTCTTACCCTTTTTCTTCTATTGGTCGAGAACCTTGTTAGCAATCACCGAATAAAATGCGCAAATTTTTTCGTATATTACATAAACGTATAATACTTGTATACTTTTGAAAAATTCGAATTTGTACGCAAATTTTAAGCCTGTGGCGTTTTAAATGTGTACCGTACGATTTTTTAAAAAATTCGGCCAAAAAAAACGTGACCGAGAAACCCAACAGTTTTAACTTTCTTAACTCTTGCTGCTATTAGATATTAAGACTGGCACAATTCTCAAAAATTATCAAAAAAAAAGAAGAAAAAGTCTCACATTAAAAAAAAAAAAAAAAAAAAAAAAACCAAGAGTCTTTGCATATGTTGCTTGCAACAATCAAAAAAAAACCTTTCGGTTTTCCATCATCCAACCTCTTCTTATTCTCACACTAAACCTTTGTTTATGAAGAAGTAGGGTGGGTGGGCCCTATATATATGCTGAATTTGTTCATATGAAACGTACTAAACACGAATTAAATCTAATCCGAATGTTTTTCGTTTTACGAATTTTTGATCATATTTTACTTATATTGTGCCGATTTATGCTCGTACTTTTGTCGTTCCGAATTTTTTTTCGGTTGCCGAATTTCTAACAAGGGTTGAAAACGGTAATATTTTAAGGTTCTACTGTAGAAACCCAAACAATAACGTCTGAATTTCACTAATATTAAAAGTGTACATACTTTACTCTTTAGTCTTTGGGAAAAAAAAAAATCAAGAAATTAATTAAATGCATATAATCTAAGGGCTTTTTATGTGCGAGTTTTTTAAATTAAGAACTCATGGTTCCTCAAGGATTTTTGAAATTTTATGTAATAACCGAAAAAAAACTTGTATTATACGCGAATTTTTTTGCATCTTTCAGAAACGTATAATACTTGCGTACCTTTGACAAATTCAAATCAGTACATAAATTTTAAGCATGCGAAGTTTTAAACGTGTTTCGTATAAATTATTAAAAAATTGAACAAAAAAATGTGGTGGAAACATATTTAATTAACCAAATTTGACAACATATTTAAGAATGTGAAGTTTCTAACCTCAATATTTCCCTCTTTCGAATATTTGAACGAGTTTTGAACGTATTTTTTGCACTGAGCCGATTTATACTCGTAGTTTTGCTGTCCCAAATTTTTTCCATTTGTCGAATTGCTAACAAGGGGTGTTCCTCCCACACAATATTTGATTGGCTAAATTTCAACAGATACCCTCAACTATTCCACTTTTTTAACATGGTATCCTAAATTTTAAAATTCAACTACTTAATACCATCAACTATTGAAAATTTTCATGTTGATACCCTACACTAGTCAAGGTTAACTATTACGTTAAAAAAAATAACGAAACTACCCACTTTCTCCTATGCCAACTTCCACCCCCCCCCCCCCCCCCGACTGCACCCTCCTACGTCCCCACCCCCGAAGCGGAACCCCGTGCATGTCGTGCCCCCACACCTGTAGCCGTCCCGACGACCGCAACCACGCCATTCCCTCCCCCCACCGCACTCCCCCCCCCCCCCCACCTGTAGCCGTCCCCACCACTGCAACCACGCCATTCCCTCCCCCCACCCCACTCCACCCACCCTACCCCTACCCCCCGCGCAGATGCACCACCCCGTAGCCGCACCCCCACCCTTGTCGTCGTCGCGCACTGCTGTTGCTGTTGCTGTCGTCGCTGCACACTACTGTTGCTACTACCGTCTCGCGCGCTTCCGCTGTTGATATCGCCACTGAATGCTTTAGATGTTGCCTTCGTCGCGCACTGTCGCTGCTATCGTCATCGTCGTGTTACCGCCTTCTCGTGCTGCCGTCGTCGCCACTGTGCGTTGCCGCTGTTGTCTTCGTCGTCGCACTGCTACCGCTGCCGGAGAGGGGGGGAGAGAATGGGATTTTTTTATCATTTATAATTTTTTGTTAACACCGATATTCTAAGTTTATAATTATAGTTTAGGTATCAAGTTGTCGAGTTTTAAAGTTTAGGATTTCAAGTTGAAAAAGTGGAATAGTTAAGTCCCAAGTTGAAATTTAGCATGTTTTATTTTATGATTGCATATTTTCACCAAGTACTCGGATGCATGTAATAAATAAATGGAAAATGCTTTATGTACCTCCAAAAATTTATCACTCCATGTCCCTCCGCCACGTGGTCCTCTTCTATTGGCTCATATTTTTTCCAACCACCCCTCCTATTTGCTTAGGTCAATAAGGAGTGTCATGTGACGGAGGGACATGGAGGGATAAAATTTTTGGAGGTACATATAGCATTACTCTAAATAAATGTATAGAGTATCTATGTGCAAGTCGATGTCATCAGGCTCAAGCTTGTGTATGTTACTGTAATATGATGGGATCTGTTGTTCCCAAATACGATGTTTCAAATCTGTTCTCTCTACTATAAAAGTGAGTCCCACAAATTTTGTAAAAAGTTAACCCTCACAAGAGGTAGGACCCACATTTTATAGAAGAAAAAACTATTTGGGATATCATATTTTAGGACAACAAAGTCCATCTGATATTTCACGAATCCTCGATGAGTTGTCCTCGGTCTGCTGCATGAGACAACAACATTTTTTATTTTTGTTACACAAAGTACACATGATTCTGCTATGTTCTTTCGCTCATCTAGCAAAGGTATTATCATTCTGGTCATATACGTAGATGATATGGTCATTACAGGTAATGATTTACAAGGTATTCATGCTTTAAAGTTACACTTAAGCACGTGTTTTGAGATGAAAGATCTAGGTATTCTTTGTTACTTTCTTGGGATAGAGGTTGATCATACTTCCGATGGTTATTTTCTTTCTCAAGTAAAGTATGCATCTAAAATACTTCTTCGAGCAGGTTTAACTGATACTAAGACTGCAGATACTCCACTTGAATTGAATACAAAACTTCATGCATCTGATGTAGTGCCCCGTCTCGCTCAGTCAATCGGAAGAATCGAAACGCCGACGGCGTTCGGACTTAGCCCTGCAACGGCTGCTCGAAGACATCGCTCGGTCGAGGCGACCGCTCGCTCAGATGGGGTAGTTTCGGTGAACTTGCCTCATCTTAGCCTTCACATAATAAATCGCATGTTTTCAACTTGCACAAGTAGGCTTGATAATAAAAGAGACGAATCCACATAGCTAAAAGAAATAATCCCGACGGGTCGAATTGAGTTAGAATATGGAAAGGTCCAACGGTCGGCTTAGAGTTGTGTAAGCCCCTGTTTTTCAAATTTTAGTTAAATTAGTGTTAATTAATTTTTTATGTCATTTATGGCCTTAAATAATTATTAGAATTTTTAGGAATTTTCTAGAATTTTTAAATGATTTATAAATGAGTTTTATATATTAAAATATAATTTGCAATTTTCTAAAATATTTTAATTAACTTTTGCAATTAATTAGATTGTCTTAATATCGTTTTGCAATTATAAATTTGTTATGTGCAAATTTTATTTTGCACATATACTGTGCGGGGTGGGTTATGCAAATTATTTGCAGCTACCTACTGTTAGGACCTATCTGCAATTACCTAAAACTAGGAGGACCTAAACGCTAATCCTAAACCTACCCCCCCCCCGACCGACGACCGCCACGCCGACGGGCAGCCCCCGCCATTTCCGGCTGCCCGACGACCTATCGACCGCCTTAGCCCCCTATAAATGACCCCCTCTCCCCCCAGACTAACCCTAACCCTAAAACCCCCACCACCACCACCCCATTGTTCTTCCCCACTTAATTCCGCCTGAACCCTAGTTCCGACGACACCCTACACCACCTACCGGCCGTCGTCATCGATCGCCACCACCACCAATCGCTTCGCAGCGCTGAGCCGTGCCCAGCGCACCCGAGCGCCGCTTCCCCATCACCTCCTCCGCCGCACAGCACGTTCGAAACCCTTCCTCTTCCGGACACGTAGGTTACAGTTTCGTTTTGTGTCGTACGTGTCTCGTTTTGACCTATGTTGCTCGCCAGGACACGGGGATGTTCGTCCAGTAGCTGGACACGAGAATCAGTGGTCATGCGTGTCGTGCGTAGCACGGACACGAGGATCCTGTGTCCCAAACTGTCAGGACACAGGACAGATTTTATATTTTTTTATTAATTAACCTAACCTAAAACCTAAATAAAATAAACCCGAGCCCATCCTAACAGCAAGCCTGCTCAGGCCTACTGGCTAGCGGGTGGGGCTCCGAGTCTCCTCATGTGCACAGAGGGCTGAGTTCGAGCCCTCTGTTTGTGTTCTTTTTCTTTCTTTTTGTTTTTCTTTTGTTTTCTTTGTTTTATTATATATATATATTATATATATATTATATATATAATTATATATATAATATATAATATATATATATAATATATATATATATAATATATATATATTGTATATGTATATGAATATTTCTTTATGTATAAATAAACTATTACATACTATATAATATTTGTTGTCTATATATATAATTATATATAATATATATTATATATAATATATATAATATATATCTATATATATATATATATATATATATAATTATCTATATATACTATGTATACATATGTTATATATATTTATTCTTTATATACATATAAGTATTTTCTATATATATATATATAATATATATATTATATATATATATAATATATATATATATATATATATATATATATATGTTATAAGTATATATTTAAGTACATAATTATTTAGCCTAAGTAAATTATGTAATAATTACATATGTATATTTTAAATATATAAATATTACTTGTCATATTTTTATGACTATTTTGTAAGTTTTCACATAAATAAAATATTAACATTTACTTTGCTTTTCTACCACTTAGTATTTTTTGTATATTTAAATTACTGCAACCATTTGGTGTCCAAGCCTAGCATGGGTATTGGGCTCAAATGTGTTTTCACATTCAAGACCTGTACAAGTCATATTGGACTTGATTCATGGCCTTGGGTCCTATATTTGAACTTTGGTTCAAATTATATACATGGACAAAATACGCAGATAATTAATTATTGTGTGCATTACTGTTTTGATTTTCTAAAATACTTAAAGTATTGCTAAAATTATGGAAAATAGTTTTAGATACTATGTTAATAGCTAATTTAGTATAATTTTTGTAGTATTTAATTTACTATTTTGCCACTAGTTTGGCATATGAAACCAAAACTCACTTTCTGTATACTTAGGAAAACTGATTTTTATAAAATATTTGTACTGGTTAATAAATTCCAAAAAATTATAATAAATTTCTATGATTAACAACGATCACTTTAGTACTTTACTTTAAGAAAAACTAGGCTTTTTGCTATCTCTAAAATTGTTAGAACACAATGATCTTTTGATTTATTTATTGATTAATTACGACTTGTAGCTTTTTGTGTTATTTGGAGTTTTAGTCGTGTTGAACCCCATCCCTCACTAGTATAAAGACCCTAGAAAGTTAGTTAACATAGTGTGTCACCCCACATTGGTCTCCTATGCCAAGTCATCATTTTGGCTAGGTGCCCATCACAAGTCGTGTTTCACAAATTAGTGTCCTAGTGTCTTAGCTTAGTGTAAAACTAAGTTGTTGCATTTACTTCTACAGTGACGAGCTACCAGACATCCATAGCATTGTTATCGCAGCTTGTTTTGTTTTGCTTTGCTAGAGGCAAGTACTTTCTATGAACTTTACATACTGCTATAAATCATAAAACTGTGAATCACCAACCATGTTAAATGCTGATCCTTGGGGTAGCAAGTTAGAACTTCACATGTTGTATACTTTCAGTTTCTACCATGTTTATACAGTATCTCATAATCTCTCACATGCTTAAATAACGGGTTAAGGGGAAATTGCTAGTAGTGTACGTGATCATGACCCCCTTCTCCGTATGTATTTACCGAGCACCGTTACATTCTATATGTATCTGTGTCGTATGTCTGGTCCCGCATTTGTGTATGGATATACACCGATGCCGTTATGTGACGTATGTGCACATCAGAAAATTGATATGTAGCTGTACATCCTGATTACCTATTGACTGATCACTCACCTACTACAGTTTTAAACTTTAAAATGTATATCTATCGCCATGCTAAAACATACCTAAAATGAATCAACATGATATGTCATTTCCTTTCCATAACATGATCAGTATTATATGTTTGTTAGATTTAGTACTTGCTCCCGTCCTGACAGGATAACGTTGTAGGTGTCCTTACTGAGGAGGAGTTACTCTGTGACACATACTATGGAGATACTGTCGAGGACCCGGCTCTGCTTTACGAGGATGTTCCTGCAGGGAACCTCGCCTAGTTGTGTTTACTTAGACTTTTGAGAGTAGACATGTATTAGACTATATCATTTTGTAACTGGACATGTATCCAGTTTTATTTCAGTTCACTTGTACTTGGACATTTTACTATATACGACGACTTTTGTGTTTGGAGCATTTATGATTCTTCTTCACTTATAGAACTGTTAGCACATTTAGTCTTATCCTGTTGTCTTTAGAACAGCTTACTACGTTTTATCTCAATGTAGGCTGGGCATGACTCGGCCTGGTCCAACAATTTGGGTAGCGGGTCGTGACAAGTTGGTGCACGGCATGCTTTGAAAATGACACTCGATCCTTCGTCCCGTGGCTTGGGAGAAGGAAAGTTGGTTGAGTAGGCAAAGTTATGAACGTAGCCTAAGTCATAGGCGTCGCCCGTATAAATGTTTCATAAAGCATGCACGGCCCCATCGCCCAAGGCTTGGCATAGCCTTGACCCGCCCAATGAGTTAAGTTGCGTCGCACGGCTGCTGGCGTAAGTCTAGGCGCCCAAATGACTTGGTCGTTCGGAAGTCGAATGCATGCGCGGCACATTTTTGCAATGCGAGACTTGACGTAGCCTTTGCTCGTCGAGTCGTTGTGTGTTTAAGCCAGGCAAGTTATGTTAGGCTATCAGAGTGGTGGCAAGCACGGTCCTACGAGTTCTACGGTTGGGTATAACCACATAGTCCTACGGTCTCAAGGCCCGTCGACTTGGGCAGGAGTGTCACGTAGAGCATGATTGGCTTAAGGCACGATGCACGGACTTAGTGTTTAAGGCATGAACCACGGTTGATTTAATGAGTTCTGGAACAATGGACTATCGAATAGGCATTGAGTTGAATGAAATAATATGGTAACAGGGAGAAGGCTCGCGGCCGTGGGTCGTCGAAGGATCTCAAGGAGTATCAACGGAGAAGGCTCGCGACCGTGGGTCGTCGAGGGATCTCAAGGAGCATCAACGGAGAAGGCTCGCGGCCGTGGGTCGTCGAGGGATCTCAAGGATAGAAGTCTTGATATTGGTTTGAAAAAAAGGTAACATTGGAAGAGGATGACTGTGTGAGACGTCAGTTTGAGTCGAGTCTTGCATGGTCATTGGACAACTTGTCGACAAGGTAGAGTTTTCACGCGCGACAACCCTTGGCGCCGAGGGACCGCGTCGTTCCGGAGGGAAACACGGTATAGCCGTAGCTGGACGAACCGCTCGGGTCATTCGGGAACTATCAGCGGGGCTAGCTACTTGCGTTGAAAGGGTCACCGAATGGCAAGGCTATAAGTCCACGATAGCTTGTGGTGTTAGTGACCAATTCATATAGATGGGTCGGCAGGAGCGGCAATCCGCTGTGTGCCTTTGGATTTAGTCTAGTTGAATGTGTGTATGGTTGGAAAACAAGTGTTTGGGCCTAAGAATGGCTACAACATAGGCGACGTGCTTCGGCACGGGATACAGCGTCGGGTCTTAAGTTGTTGGCATATAAGTTGCATAAGTTGGTTTGAGTTATCTTGAGTTTAAGTCAGGAAACGCCGCAAGGTAAAGTTGGTCGAGTGACACTTAGTTCACAAGTTGGATGGGTCAGTTGATGATTAGTAGCGAAGGGCCGCGAGGCGGCGATATGATTGAGTCTCATTGAGTTGCGAGACGCGGCCTCAAGAAGGACTTACAGCACGGTCACGAAAATAGAGTCTTATCGCGTAGTTGCATCTCTGATTTTGGCCGAAAGACAAGCACGACTTGATAGACTAACGTTGTTGAGTCGACGAATTGTTGCAAGCACGGGATGGTATTGAGACACAAAATAGGCAAGGCATCGGTTGTAAAACTGATCCTAAGGCAAGAATAGAAAGACAATTGATAAGAATGGACTATGTTGCACAAAGTAAATCAAACGTGTTGGGTTTGTATGGGTGGGCGAGGAGCTCATTCCACCAGTACAGTTGAGTACTGACACCCACATAGTTTCCATGTGCAGGCACAGGTAGAAGCTCGCGGCACGGAGCTCGCTTGGATGCGTCGAGGCATGGAGTTCCTTGGCGATTCGAAGCGCACGGCCGCATGAAGTAAAGACTTATACGGGACATAATGTATGGACGTCGCCTTCCGAAGCTTCCGCTGGTTCGAGACATGTATTGAGAGATGAGAGAGAGATCTGAGTGAACTTGTAATGTGAGCTTGAGTGAGCTTGAGAGACTTGTAATCTTGGCCTTGCACCCCATTGTAATCTATGTTTCAATATTAATAAAGAGCTTCCTTTGAATAACTTGTGTTTGTTCTAAATTTCTGCTGCTATTATTCAATGTCTCTGCTTGGGACTTCTGTACGACGATCCCGTCGTAGCCGCTGGAATCGACCGTTATGGAACCCACCTTGCACGAGCGCAATCTAGGCTCGTGCGGCATCATGTCTTAGCGAGGACGATCGCTCCTACGGGAGGGGGCGTGACATAATGGTATCAGAGCACGGCTTTACGTCCTTGGACTATCGATTGAATTCTTTAACTCCGTTGTTTTCGCAAACTCTGAATTGTACTTCTGCAAGTTGATATCGGTGCGCTCTCTCTCAAATGTTCCACGGGATGTCCATACAATAAGTCTATCTATTTTGTAAAACGTAGGAGAACAGTTTTTGAAAAAAATAAAAAGATGTTTGCGTAAGCACGGTTGGCTAAGTCGGGCTGGGCATATACACCAAAGTTGCGTCGACCTTAGAAAAGTCGAGTGCAGGAATTGAATTGTGTCGAACAATAATGAGTTGAACTCGATTGAGTAAAAGTGAAACGATTATCGATAGGGGTGCTATCGAGCGACGATAACGTCGGTGCGATATAGATGAGCGTGCTTGGAAATTGAGAAATGGTTCGAACAGAAAATTTAAATAAGTGATTTTGATTCGAATGATAAGTTGATGATTTGTTGAATGACTTCATCCCTGAGTGGTGTATGCGATAGCCTCAGGGATGTCGATCGAATGATTGAGGAAATTGATGTTGTAAATGATTCGATGGATAATGATTGAACTTGAATGTCGAGGAGATTATCCAGTAGGACGATAGCATCATTCGTACGACTCGAAATTGGTTGCAAAGGAAGATCGTTAGGTTACGCATATCGTCGATGGTATTGAGGCGTATCAAAGATCGATATGCAATAACTCGGGGGTACTCTGACTCGGTGAATGACAATCGTGCAAGTGTTATTGTTCGGTTGGGTGCTATACTTAGGATTTTGATCGAGATGAATGTTGGATAAAAATGATTGTGTTTTGATTGTTACGCAGATAACCACAACGTCGACAATCTAGTCTTGTGCGAGCGCAACACTAGCCTCACACATGCGTTGCGTCGGATTTGGGGCGATCGTTCCGCGTGAGCGCTGACATGGTGATTCATGTCGCGAAAATGATCGAACTCGGAAAATCAGGACGTGACAACGTTGATTGTCTCGACTTGTCGGTTTGATAAAGGAGAATTCGAGGATGTTAGGACTTGCGATTGATGAATAAAATAAACTTGAGGATTGAGTAGGTCCAATCTGTGCATCGAGAATGAATTAGTATGGACACAAAACAAGAGTTACGTCCCGATGAGAATGATTATCTCGCGGGAGCGTGCATGGGGATTCGTGCCCACCGTGGATAATCTGACTCGCGTGAGATCGGGGCACAACATATTGTTAAGTCGGACGACCTTGTGATTGATTACGTGAATTGGGAGGAACGACTTAGGGAGTATAAAATGTGAATCATGGATTAGCAATGAATTATGTCGTAGCGTGCTTGATTTGAGAAAGATTGATAGGCGATCTATGTCAAACATGTTCAAAGAGATAGACGATACGAAATGGCTTGATGAATGAGCGATTTTGATATGTCGTAAAATTGGTTGAACGTGAGTTGTCGTAGAATGGCTTTGTCGAACGACTCAGACCCCGTGCGACAAAATATTAGGATGTGTGTAGGGAATCGATGCTCGATGTTTAGAAATCAGAGTGATGCGAGCTTGGATAGAAAACCCTGTACTATCAACTTGGTTTGACCTTAGGATGGGGTCAGTGTTGATATCGTTGTTTGGGAACTGTGATTCCAATACTGACAATTGACTTTAGCCTAAAGAGATTGTCTAGCGGCTAGGCGAGATGTCCATGTTGCGAGAGTTAGAATCGGTAGAATTGATTTTAAAGGATTGAGTGGATGGATCGATAGATGGAATTGGATTCACTATCACAAGGCTCGGTTGAAATGCATGTATTTCGGGGACGCCTGGAATGTGTGCACGATCCAAACTAAGTGATACGTTGAATTCAAGCGAGACTTGAGGAATGAGAAGTGTCGAGGATTTTGAGATCGTGAGTTTTGAAGAACGGATCGAGGGTAGCACGAGCGTGGCTCGAATTTGGGAAACACATAGGCATTGTGTGTACGAGAGTTCCTAAATGTTGAATAAGTGATAAGTCGATAAGTGTACTCAGTTAGTTTCGAAGACGAAACTTTTTCTGAGTGGTGTATGATGTAGTGCCCCGTCCCGCTCAGTCAATCGGAAGAATCGAAACGCCGACGGCGTTCGGACTTAGCCCTACAACGGCTGCTCGAAGACATCGCTCGGTCGAGACGACCGCTCGCTCAGGTGGGATAGTTTCGGTAAACTTGTCTCATCTTAGCCTTCACATAATAAATCGCATGTTTTCAACTTGCACAAGTAGGCTTGATAATAAAAGAGACGAATCCACATAGCTAAAGGAAATAATCCCGATGGGTCGAATTGAGTTAGAATATGGAAAGGTCCAACGGTCGGCTTAGAGTTGGTGCACGGCGTGCTTTGAAAATGACACTCGGTCCTTCGTCCCGTGGCTTGGGAGAAGGAAAGTTTGTTGAGTAGGCAAAGTTATGAACGTAGCCTAAGTCATAGGCGTCGCCCGCATAAATGTTTCATAAAGTATGCACGGCCCCATCGCCCAAGGCTTGGCATAGCCTTGACCCGCCCTATGAGTTAAGTTGCGTCGCACGGCTGCTGGCGTAAGTCTAGCCGCCCAAATGACTTGGTCGTTCGGAAGTCGAATGCATGCACGGCACGTTTTTGCAATACGAGGCTTGACGTAGCCTTTGCTCGTCGAGTCGTTGTGCGCTTAAGTCAGACAAGTTATTTTAGGCTATCAGAGTGGTGGCAAGCACGGTCCTACGAGTTCTACGGTTGGGTATAACCACATAGTCCTACGGTCTCAAGGCCCGTCGACTTGGGCAGGAGTGTCGCGTAGAGCACGATTGACTTAAGGTACGATGCTCGGACTTAGTGTTTAAGGCATGAACCACGGTTGATTTAATAAGTTTTAAAGGAAGGACTATCGAATAGGCATTGAGTTGAATGAAATGATATGGTAACAGGGAGAAGGCTCACAACCGTGGGTCGTCGAGGGATCTCAAGGAGCATCAACGGAGAAGGCTCGCGGCCGTGGGTCGTCGAGGGATTTCAAGGATAGAAGTCTTGATATTGGTTTGAAAAAGAAGGTAACATTGGAAGAGGATGACTGTGTGAGACGTCAGTTTGAGTCGAGTCTTGCTTGGTCATTGGACAACTTGTCGACAAGGTAGAGTTTCCATGCGCGACAACCCTGGGTACCGAGGGACCGCGTCGTTCCGGAGGGAAACACGGTATAGCCGTAGCTGGACGAACCGCTCGGGTCATTGAAACTTTCAGCGGGGCTAGCTACTTGCGTTGAAAGGGTCACCGAATGGCAAGGCTATAAGTCCACGATAGCTTGTGGTGTTAGTGACCAATTCATATAGATGGGTCGGCAGGAGCGGCAATCTGCGTGTGTGCCTTTGGATTTAGTCTAGTTGAATGTGTGTATGGTTGGAAAACAAGTGTTTGGACCTAAGAATGGCTACAACATAGGCGACGTGCTTCGGCGCGTGATGCAGCGTCGGATCTTAAGTTGTTGGCATATAAGTTGCATAAGTTGGTTTGAGTTGTCTTGAGTTTAAGTCAGGAAACACCGCAAGTCAAAGTTGGTCGAGTGACACTTAGTTCACAAGTTTGATGGGTCAGTTGATGATTTAGTAGCGAAGGGCCGCGAGGCGGCAAGGACCGCGAGGCGGCGATATGATTGAGTCTCGTTGAGTTGTGAGGCGCAGCCTCAAGAAGGACTTACAGCACGGTCACGGAAATGGAGTCTTATCGCGTAGTTGCGTCTCTGATTTTGGCCGAAAGGCAAGCACGACTTGATAGGCTAACGTTGTTGAGTCGACGAATTGTTGCAAGCACGGAATGGTATTGAGACACAAAATAGGCAAGGCATCGGTCATAAAACTGATCCTAAGGCAAGACTAGAAAGAAAATTGATAAGAATGGACTATGTTGCACAAAGTAAATCAAACGTGTTGGGTTTGTATGGGTGGACGAGGAGCTCATTCCACCAGTACAGTTGAGTACTGACATCCACATAGTTTTCATGTGCAGGCACAGGTAGAAGCTCGTGGTGCGGAGCTCGCTTGGATGCGTCGAGGTACGGAGTTCCTTGGCGATTCGAAGCGCGCGGCCGCATAAAGTAAAGACTTATACGGGACATAATGTATGGACGTCGCCTTCCGAAGCTTCCGCTGGTTCGAGACATGTATTGAGAGATGAGAGAGAGAGCTGAGTGAACTTGTAATGTGAGCTTGAGTGAGCTTGAGAGACGTATAATCTTGGCCTTGCGCTCCATTGTAATCTATGTTTCAATATTAATAAAGAGCTTCCTTTGAATAACTTGTGTTTGTTCTAAATTTCCGCTGCTATTGTTCAATGTCTCTGCTTGGGACTTCTGTGCGACGACCCCGTCGCAGCCGCTGGAATCGGCCGTTATGGAATCCACCTTGCACGAGCGCAATCTAGACTCGTGCGACATCACGCCTTAGCGAGGACGATCGCTCCTACGGGAGCGGGACGTGACATCTGACGGCACCTTACTCTCTGATCCTACTATGTACCGCCAGGTTGTAGGCAGTCTTAATTATCTCACTATTACTAGACCAGATATCAGTCATACAGTTCATATTGTAAGTCAATTTATGTCTTCACCTCGCTCTGTTCATTATGCAGCTGTTACTCGAATCTTGCGCTACTTGAAGGGCACTTTATATCAAGGACTACACTTATCTTCTACCTCCACGCTCACTCTCTGTGCCTATTCATTGGACGGGAGATGTCACATATCGTCGCTCTACCACTGGCTTCTGCATATTTCTTGGCGATTCTCTCATTTCTTGGAAAAGTAAGAAGCAAACAACAGTTGCACGTTCAAGTGCTGAAGCTGAATACAGGGCCCTTGCTCATACTACGTCTGAGATTATATGGTTACGCTGGCTACTTCATGACATGGGCGTTGAACATTCATCGCCAACTCCTCTGTTTTGTGACAGTAAGAGTGCTATTCAAATAGCTCACAATGATGTCTTCCATGAGCGCACCAAACATATTGAAGTTGACTGTCATTTTGTCATTTTACAAAAAGAACAATTCACCTACCCTACATTACTTCAGAAGGTCAAGTTGCAGATTTTTTTACAAAGACACACCCCTTAGCTCGATTCAACTTTTTCGTATCCAAACTCAATATGTTTTCTAAACCATCTTGAGTTTGAGGGAGGATGTTAAGGATAGAGTCATGCACTTACATATATAATTTTATTTTCCTTCTTTATTATATTACCGTTGTACTTTCCTTCTTTGTAATATTACCGTTGTACTTACTATATTTGCTTTCTTTATAATATCTCTAAATTGAAATTTTTCTCTAATGAATACACACAGAAAATTATTCCATTCTCCATTGCTAACAAGTTGCACCTTACTTGTAGAACCCTCGGCAACAGCCTCATTCCCTTGCACAAGCGAACGCTCTACAAATCCCAAATAATTGTTAGTAGGTTGATGGCCAACCTTTGAAGGAGCTTCCCTCCCCCATCATGTGAACGGTTTCATCCTCCATACCCAGAAGATGTCCCTGAAACGGCAAGGCATTACAAGAAAATACAGATTGGTCGACATAAGCAATGCGCAGTACAAATATATGTTTGTGTCGCGTCAAATTTTTTCTAGACTATCTCACTATGTCGCACACATATCGTTGTAGCCTTATCTAGAGTATTTGGCGACATGAAGTCACCGTGTCGTAGAATATCCACTTGTGGCGGCATATCACTTTTTTTTTGTAAATTTTAGCGACAGTTGTGTGTCACAAAATGGTGATACATTGGCAAATAGACCAACAGAATAATATCATTTTGCTCGGAAGCTATAACCACGATCCATTCGGCCTGTCAATACCACTGAAGTAACTAGCTAGTCACAATTGAGCTAAGATTGCATGGATGTAGAAAAATGAACCAACAAAATAGTTTCTTCTTCACGTCTCATTCAACACTTCTCGAACTCTTTCCCCATCGCTTCCCCAGTGGATCCGAACAATCCTCATTCATATGGCCAATACATCTACAAGCCGAAGTACACATAGTCGCCTCTTGAGACTTCATCTTTCTCGTCTCTTGGGACTTCATCTTTCTCGTCTCTACCCAGAGAGGGTTGCGGACTACAAGCTTTTAATCATGCCCATCATTCTCGAGCGGTACTCGGCACGTTTGTAGGAACGTCAATTTATTCGTCCCATTCTCGTCAACAACCAAACTGCCGCTACATAAGTGGGATAGTTCCAATCCCTGTTGCCTTACCTGCCTCGGATCCGGTGGCGGGACGTCCATCATAGTGACTCCCCTCTCAGTCTGACTAGCCCCCTCCCCTTGAGAACGGGGGTTGATATCCGTCTCCGTCCTGCTGTCTTCGTAAAGTCCGAACCTAAAGTGTCCTCTTTAGAACATTGATTTGCCACGTGCCCGAAACTATTGCACGTCGTGCAAGCCGAGGACACCAATTCATATTTCACAGATTGCTCTATCATCTCTCCACTAGGTAGACGAAGTTTATCTTCCTCAAAAGAGGATTAGAAGCCTCTATCTCGACAAACACACGAGCATAAGCCAACTGAAGTCTCTTCGCAGTAAGTAGATTCATGCCTATTGGGGTACCTATAATGCTTGTCATTTTCATAATCATGGACATGCTCCACAAATGAGGGGAAAGCAATGGGAGGCAAATTCGGACTGGAACCGAGTAAAGTTTCTCTCGCTCAAAGGTAGAGCAGCCAGAGACCATCGTTTGAGCACAACCAACCTACCATCGAACGTCCACGGTCCCTTTCAAGAGTCCTGACCAAATCCTCGTACGAGGAAAACAGAACAAAGTATAGAACACATCAGCATGGAAAAGATCTTGATTTCTCCTCTAGGTCTTCATTTGTGAAGGGCAAAGCCTCGAAGGTGACCATAGGAAGGTTGTGCACCCGTTACGTAAGGAATCAACGTAATACTCTCGACTTTCATGAGATCGTCGTCAGTTATATCCACGATCCGTTCTCCACCAACGACGAACGGTTCGACATATTGTAGCCCCTGGCCGGATATTGGCCCTCAGAGGAGCCCCCGTCCCAGGGATCTGGATCGAGCAGTTGGGAGGACAGGCATAGATAGGTCACAAAAGACCACGCCTCCTATCTCTCCTGAAGAATAGAAAGAGACGGACCAACTTTCTTTAGCCAAAATAACATTTTTCAAGGAACGACACTCTCTCATGTCCATATCATACTATTCATCTGCCATTCTGCCTCAACACAACTGTTTGTCCTTCTTACCAAAATTTGTGTGCCATCTGACCGAGTCCTGTGTCTGTCCCAAATGCTACGTCCGTCCCTGTAACCCCCCTTACATACATACAAACAAACAAACAAACAAATAAACTTTAAACAATAAATGCAAGGACCTAAAGACAATCTAGCTCTAGCCTACTTCTGCCGCAAGTTTGAACATGACAAGAACGCATCCGTAACGTTATGGACAAAGAAAAGGATCGATGATGAAGAGCTATCGGAAAATGCCGCCTACTATTAGACCTGTAAATGGACCGGATTTTGATCCTGATCCGCTCCAGATCCATGGCTTTTAAACGGATTTGGATTGAAAATTTGATCCGTTAATCCATTAATGATCCAAATCCATTAATCCATTTATTAGTTGGATTGGATATGGATTTAGGTTGATCCAATCCATTAATCATCCAAATCCATTAATTAAATATTAATTATATTAAATATATATTAAATATATTAATTTTAAAATTTAAACAGTTGTATTAGGAATTTAGGATACCTAAACGTTTTTTCTAGGTACAGTGATACAGATATTTGGTTTCCTTTTGTACTCTTAAGTCTTATCCAAAAACATCAATTAAGTATGGTTGGAGACTTAGTATTTTAGTTATATTTGATTATCGGTTTAAGAAATATTTTGGTCATCATGTAATTCAAATTTTGATGAAATCGTCATTTTGATAGATTTCTTTTGATTATTTGTTATAAACGGATCAAGGTAACGGATCAGATATCCATTAATCCATCGGATATGGATTTGGATTGTGTCATCAATGATCCAGCGGATAATGGATTGGATTTGGATCGAAATTTTCTAAATTTAAACGGATCCGGATTTAGGTCGATCCGCTCCAAATCCGGTCCATTTACAGGTCTACCTACTATCGCTCGTCCTGATGCCTTTTTCTCATATCCTTGGCTTTCTTGTTGTTTACTTCTTCTTGACTCATCCTAGTTACTACATGTTGTCTAGAATATTTAATAATGTCATTACTCCAATAGTTTCATTTTGAATTACTTTAAAGCAAGCTATCTATCATGGGTGTCGTTAACATGTGTCCTAAGTATCGTTTTTTTTTAATATATATGTGTATATAGCATTATGAATTTTTTATTGTATATATAGAGAGAGAGTGCTTGTAATTAAGTTGTTTTGGCTTCGAGTTGTTGTAATTTTATTGAATTATCAATAAAGAGAATTTTTGTTATATATACCTTGTGTCTATCGACTTTCCTATTTATCTCTGATGCAATGACATGTCTTTGAGACTGTTCTATTGACCATGTATGGTGTTTACCTTGTGCAAGTGCAATTTAGGTTTATACGGCATCAAGTCCAGTGACGACTTTCAGTCATACGGATTGGGACGTGACAACTGCGAGCCAGGTGCGGATCGGATGGGACGGATGCGGGATAGGGTGCATGCCATGCGGATCGGGAGCATACCAAACGGGCCGGGTTGTGGGCCTTCCGGCCGGATTGTGGCCTTCGAATCAGGTTATTGGCCTTCGAGACGGTTGTGGGTCATTCGTTGGCCATTAATAATACAATTATCATTTCATATTTTTTTTTTTATATATATATATATATATATATATATATATATATATATATATATATATATATATATATATATATATGAAAAAAAATGAAATGATAATTGTATGTAAATTAGTATATATATTATATAACTTAGTTTATATTTATAATAAGAAATTAGAATTATATAAATAAATAAGATATAACCTAAATAATTAAATTCGTACATACTTATGTATATAGTCCTATGCTACTATTTGAATAAATAAAGTAAATTGCAAAATTTGCCATAATTAATTATTAATTAGATGTGTATAATTATAACCTC
The DNA here is from genome assembly GCA_029216955.1 of Iris pallida. Classification (NCBI taxonomy): domain Eukaryota; kingdom Viridiplantae; phylum Streptophyta; class Magnoliopsida; order Asparagales; family Iridaceae; genus Iris; species Iris pallida. The sequence goes on along the minus strand of JANAVB010040218.1, from coordinate 12,538,892 downwards.
CTTAATAGATAAATAATTGTAAGTTAATATTTTGTATTTATATTAATATATATAAACATAATTAATAAATAATAGTAGATAAACCATTATAAATTACAGTAAAAGTATACAACTTAAGTGTAAAAATAATAATAGATAAGTATATCATTTTAAATTATTATTATCTTTAAGTAACGCTATGGAGACATACTTTTTTTGACGCACTCCATAGCCATATTGATGTGGCAGTACATTTTGGATATCAAGGAAAGCATTAAAAGAGAGAGGTAATAATTGACATCCAATAATGTACTGTCATTACAGTGTGGCTATGGAGTGTATCAAAAAAAAAAAAAGTGTCCGCATTACTCATTTACCTATATATAGCACCATTAATTAATGAATGTAATTGCAAAACTTAACTTAGCTAAAAATGCATATTAATATATATATATATATATATATATATATATATATATATATATATATATATATAGGAACTCCTGAGATTTGAACTCCTGGTCACTCGGGCCGCATACATCTCTTTTAACCACTAGGCTAGAAGTCATTTGCTCTATATATATATATATTATAGATAATATATATATATATATATATATATATATATATAAAAAGATATATATATATATATATATATATATATAGATATGAGAGAGAGAGAGAGAGAGAGGAATAATGCATAAAATTTAATACTGAAAATTGCTGAGAAGCCCAATTTCGGGGTGGGCTTTTATGAAATGCCCACCCGCTAGATTATTTTTATGAAATACCCAGAATTAAGTATTTCCACGTTAAATATTTCAAGATTTCTTTAGATGCTCTGTATTTACAAAATTTGTCATTTTTATATTTCCAAAAATACCCCTTTCGTGCAAATTTGGCATCTATATATAATTTTGAATTCGCAAACTCAGATTTGGATTGGGAAATTCGTATTCTTCTTCTTCTTCACGAGAAATTTGAAATCCATTGATATCATCTTTCTCAGAGATCGCAAAATCGTTCGTAGTTCACAGTGGTTTCGTCAGTCGAACGTCGATCATCCTCATCATCATCGATCATCATCATCATCATCATCATCATCTTCGTGGTTTCCGACGATTAGGTCAATTGTGGAGAGAAGATCTTCTTCTTTTCTTTTTATAGATCTTAAAACAAGGTGAGAGTTCAGATCTGTAGAAATTCATCCATCTGCTTCGTATATCTCAAAATTTATGCTGAATTTGTTATGAAGATTATTAACTGAGAAACTGTTAGAGAGATATTTAATCTTGTTATTTTGTGCGAATATGTCGCCTAATATGACAGAGAATTGTGTCATAGAGAAATAGCATTATCCGTTATAAGTTACAGACAGAATAACCATTCTCCGTTATATTTAGACGGAGAATGACTATTCTCCGTTATATTTAGACGGAGAATGGCTATTCTCCGTGTGCTTTGGACGGAGATGTCATTCTCCGTTTGCTTTAGACGGAGAATGCGCCCTACAACAAATATGTCCTACAATAGCAGTTTTTCTATAGCGTTCAAGTGTCCCCGCTATAGAATGTTATCAACAATAGCTGTTCTTTCTGCAGTGCTATAAAAATATCTATTTATAGCGTTTCCTGAATGCTGTAGAATCTATAACATATATGTTAAAGAAGATCTCATGTTCGAATCCTAGGAGAAGCAGCGTAAGTTTTTATTCTACATGATAAAAAAATAGACTAGCATATTTGGCGTGAAAATATAAATTTACAAAACTCGTGTCCAATATTTATAAAACCCATAGCCTAAACTCCCTAATATTTTTTCTTCTGCGCATAACTATCGGGCCTAAATTATTTTCTCATAATTCACTACAAGAATAGAGGCTTTAGGCCACAAAATCTGGAACGACAAAAAAAAAATTTAGTCGCCCAAACTAATCTTTAGCAACTAAAAAATTATTGTTGTCATCTAAAGTTCTTCGAATTTTAGAAAATAATTGTGACTCTTTAGCGACTATTAATTAGTTTGGACGACTCAAAAAATTCTTTGCAAGAGAAAACTAAGACGACTAGGAAAAAATTTCTCGTCTAAAGTAGGGGAATACTAATTTAAGACTACTAAACAAAATATTATCGCCTAAAGTTGCATTTCTCGCCTAAACACTACACCAAAATGTCATTTGGAACACCACACATTTTTTATCTTGAACATTTATTTTTCTTACCTAGGTGTTGCAACGGAATAAAAGCGTTCCAGATCAAAAAAAAGTATTCCTGATATATTTCATTTTAATTTTAATTTTTTATTATTACATAGGTATGCTTTAATAGCGTTCCAAATACGTTCTAAATTAAGGATGCCACACATGTATCTCATGTGCTTAGGGTGTGTTTGATTGCAAGGTGGAAAATGTGGAAAAGAAATAATTCCATAAATTATTTTCCTAGTAAAACAATTTCCATAGAATTTTAAAAAATTCGTGGAAAACTTAATTTGGGTGTTTGATTGTCATTATTTTCCACGAAAATAGTTATTTTCCATAAAAAATGATTTTTCTATGGGTTGGTCAAGTTTCATTTTCACCATTTTAGAAGAAAATATGAAAAATGATAGTTTTTGAAAAATAATTTCATGGAAAATATGAGCTTCAAACACTACAATTGGTGGTAAATTTGTGATGAAAATATTTTTCATGAAAAAAGCCCAATCAAACACAGCCTTAGTAGGAAAGTGTTCCAAAACCCTCTATTCCTCAATTAATTTCACCCCTTTCTTTCAAAAAACACTCTTTTTTCCTTCAAATAATTTCCCTTTTTTTTCCAAAAAAACCTCATTTCTTTTCCTTGAAATAATTTCCCCTCTGCCCCGATGAGTTTGCAGTCGATCATGTGGAGTTCACAAGCCATCTCGACGAGATCGCAAACCTTTCCGACGAGATCGCGAGGCAGGTTGAATCTCTCTCCCGTTTGTTCTTTCTATTTCCCGACGAGTTTTTGGTTAGGACTTTCATTTAGTATTTTGTTAGATGATTGAGGGATTTAATTAGGTATTTGATTGGATGAATTAGGGCTTTAATTCTTTAGAGTTGGAATTTTAATTAGGTATTTGTTGGATGAATTACAAGAGAGATCTGTAGAATTAGGGCTTGTAGATCTCTGACTCATCCAAAATGATGAAAGTTCCCAATTTTGATATCGGATTATGGCTTCTAGTCTCAATTAAGAAACCCTGATTTCGAAATTGTCTTATATATTGTGCATAAGTTTTGGATATTCAGAATAAGATGGGGACAACAAATAAATTATATTATCCAAAATAATTCACTATATATTATGATGCAACATATTGAGCATCAAGATAGAGCTAAAATATGTAGATGCCATGTTAACATCCAAACTGGCATAGATATGCTATTTTAACTATAGCATTCCTTCAATCCATCCATCACGACAAAACTTAACATGAATTACCATTAATTCTCCATGCTTTCTTTAACCACCAGAATGCAAAGTAATAGGAAGAAATTCTACCTATAATTGTTATGTGCACTCATAAGAAAACAAAGGAAGTACAAAAAGTACTAAATTTGTATAAGCCGTGATTTAACTTATCGTTTGAAGAAGCGTCAATATTCCAAACGTTTAGGCAAGAATTAATATGGAGTGTAATGAAGCCTGACAAACAAGCATGATCCTAATATTATGGGGTGGATGCAAGTAAATATCATGTACTCCACTACATAATTACTATATATGTCGCTTGTTTCCTCCTCTCAAAAATTAATGACTTGGAAGAAATTCAGACTTCAAGGCAAGCAAGCTTCAAGAAAACTAAGTATAAGTATACCTTGTTTTACTACCCATCAATTGACCAATAGTGCATTTTTTAAGTTGAGTATAAATTCCTGGCTCGATTGAAGTGTTGAAGCGGACTATAGAGCCAAGGCATCAAATAAGTAGCATGGTTTCTTTTCTTATTAGATGCATCAATATTATATTTTGTAGTCAAAATGCCTTATATATTTGAGTGACATTTTTTTTTCATTTACATGACTTGTAAATCTTGGTTTTCTCACATTTGCACAAAACATATTGGAAGTGTCTCTTGGTAAACATATTTGTTTGCTCCCTACAAGTGTAAATATATTAATGATACAGAGTAATGCTAGATGTGCATATTTTATGATACCCAAATCTTTATTTCGGCTGTGTTGGATTTTCCTTTTCCCTTTCAGACCTCCCCTACAATATTCCTCTTTTCTAAATATAATCCTAAGAACCATGTTCCATTTGTATATACAGAAAAGAATAATGGCATTCTTACATTTCTTAGCAAAATAAAAGGATTTATTTAATTAGAATACCAACATAAAAGGTCCATTTCCATTTGCATGAAGCACTCCTTACCTGCACACGCAAGGGACCATTAGAACCTAATAAATACCCATCCATGAGTGATGAATGCTCTCAGACAGAGAATAATCAAACCAAACTTAGTTTGCTACCTAACTTTCTTTAGCAATATAACAAGAGAGAATTCCATCATTATCTTTCTCTTGAGCTAGCTTAGCTTGTTTCTCTTAAGGCGACAAAAATTTCAATATGACCAATTTTCTTATAATAATAGCATTGCTTCAGGTTTAGATTCTCACCTTTGTAGTTCAATCTGGGTCATTGGTAGCTACTATCAAAACGTCCACTACTTCTGCCTCTTTTTCTTCCACGAGAAAAAAAAATTTATTTGCATCCTCTAACGAAGCCATCTTTGTTGCTTGATTCACCATTGCTTCTTTAGTCTCTTTCATGAGATACCTACAGCTTGCTCTGAAACCCAGAGATTGAATTTACATTTGAGTGCTTGTGTTATTTGTAACACTCAGGTTGGTGTTGGCTTAATGGTGGGTCAACAATTTGGGGAAGTCAATGCAATCTTTTTCTATGCAAGTGAAACTTTGTTGGCTGCTAGATTTTCTCAAGTATTAGGAAAATTTTGATCGGGTCTATCCACGTTAAGAGTTCTTTGCGTGATTAGTTCATAAATTTATATATTAATTTTTTTAGAACAACAATTCTTTCTTTTGTAGGTACCAATTACAGGATTGGGTGCATATCTTACGAGCAAAACTGGAAGAAGACCTTTTTTAATGGTAGAAAAATTAGTGACTAATTTGATTATAAGTACAATGTGATAAAAATTTAATATGAATGGATGAATGTGCTGAGGTTCTCTAATTTCAGGTGTCGAGATCAAGAACTTTCCTTGGTACATTTCTAACATGACTATCATTCTACTTTATGGGTTATTATTTGTTTTTGTACGTAATTATTGAATTTATTTCATTGTTCATGATATTTTATCATTTGCAGGTATTTGATGGACATGATGGCATGTTGCCGACTTTGCTTGCAGCAATTTACCCATATTTATTTTGGAAATCGACTTTTGGGGATCACAATTTTATGGTAATGATCTAAAGGTGACATTCATATAACATAATAGCATACAACTATGTATTCTATTTATTTAGATATTCATACAACAGTTCATTTTTAACAATGTAGGAGTTCTGGCTCTAGAAGATGGTGCTTCTTGTCTGAACTAGCACTCATGTCTGGACAATATGACCTGTAAGTTTAAGCTGCATATCAAATTTGTATACAAAATTAGACATAGTTCTGAGGTCATGTCTCGAACTCTGTTTAGATTTCCTTGACATTGCTTGAGTTCTTTATACTGATGCATAACAAATTTGCATAACAAATTTAACTAGAAGCTTTCTGATGTAATCTTTGGTTTCTAGTTGCCTTTGTATGATCAGTCTAGAACCTATGTGCACCAATACTATTCCAAGGTCAGGTCAGAATAAAGCATCTTGATCCATCCAATTGGTAATACTTTGAGTAAGTTGGAGTATCTTCAGTCAAATGGTGGAACAGTACCTGCAGTGTGATTAGTCGAAGTTTTAATTGCCTTTGTCTGATTAATGCACCAATATTGTTCCAGGGCCAGGTCTGATGTGATCTTTGGTTTCTACTATCCTTTGTCTAGTCAGTCAAACTTACATAATATCAGAAACTACTTATAAGATAGTACCTGCAGTGTGTCAACGGGTAGCTAATTCCTATGACATTGGCATGTAGAGATTTTTGTACATCTGGTCTATTGAAGTAGGAATTGGTATAATCCGATACGCAAGGATCATAACCCGCTAGCTTCCGATGCCATCCACTCTAACACGGACACTTATATGTAACTTCCTGATGCCATTCATCCACTACTAGGGAGATCCAAATTTTAGGGTAGGTCTGATGCAGGTGTAACCCATGCAATCCTCGGGCTGAACTGCCCCAAGCTGTGTTAAACCACCCTGGAATTCGGTTGAAACGTGGAGGAACAGTTACCTTGCGCTTTACACCGACATGGTGCCATAGATTTTGAATTTCAATAATTTCTGGCATCTGCTGTCATTTCCTGATTTTTAGGATATGTACCTTCCTGTTTGGTTCAGGTTCTGTGAGTGTTTCTTAACTTTTTCATAGTTGGCTCTGGTTGGTTTATTTGCTTTCGTAGTTGGTAGGGTTGGGCTGCTATACAAGGAGAGATGTAAGAGTCTTGTGAACAATTATTTGTTATCCAAGAATTGTAGTCGATGATTTTGAGTTTGGAGGGGGCAATCATACCTCTAAATTGCTTGTTCTAGTGATTTATTTGTGAAATGATTTCGGATCCTGAGCAATTTTGCGGTAATTACCTCTCTTTAATGTCGTGTCGCAACATGTTAAAGAGGAAACATTTTTGTGCAACTTTGGAGTTCAAAAACATTTTAACTGTTACCCTCAAAGTGAGTGCAGTTGTTTTGTCAGTTTTCAGCATTGGAGCTTTAAAATCAGACAGGAAAACATTATTACTTTGAGCTTTAAAATCAGACAATAAAATTTTGAAGCTTCAGAAACACAAAACAAAGATCATGCTCAAAAGAATATTTCTCATAGTTTTATTTTGCAACTCTAAACTTTATGCTACACTCTACAACCTTAAGCTACGATATATGTATAACATTAGGATACAATATTACTTTGAATCATTAGGATCACATGAATGCAACAAGGCGACTTATTGAGTTTATGAAACTTTAGGTAGAGACAACTATTTACTTTGGGTTACCTAAAAATGTATGAATTTATTTATTTTGGCAAACCTTTTCTATATCTGATGATCGAAATGGGAAGTTGTGATTGAAATCGTTGAAATCAAAATTGCAATTCAGCATGAAGTTTTATTGATCGTTTAATTGTTGTGATATAGAACAGTTATTCATTTCTAGCTCTAGTCGATTAAATAAGTCATTTAGACACTTTTTTAGTTTCCTTCTTTTCCGTGCTTTTCGAAACACAAAATAGTTTCTGTCGTTTCTTCAGTTGAGATAAATAAATCTTGTTCATCAATATATGATCTTGTTGAACTTATTTTTTATATAATAATGTGTTTTCTTCTCAATTTTGTGTAGGTTGGCGTATAAATTTTTGATGGTTGTTGATGGCTAGAAGGAAAGAGGCGATCGAGCTATTTTTTGGCCTACAGATATTTTGTAAATGGAATGGTTTATTTTGGACTATAGGCATACAACTACTTTTTGTACATCTTGAATGTTTTAATGACAACTACTTTTTGTACATCTTGAATGTTTTAATGAAACATGTTCATATTTTGGCAAACTTTTCCTATATCTTGATTGATCGAAATGGAAGTTGCGATTGAAATTGTTGAAATCAAAATTACGATTTAGCATGAATTTCTATGGTTATTTGTATGTGATACAAAACAGGTTATTCAGATATGAAATTCTGTAGATTTTAGCACTCAAAACGTCTAAATGTAATAGCGTTTCCAAAATTGTTGGCTGTTATCACGATAGCATATGACGAACGCTATAATAAGTCAAGCCATCTACAGAGTCCATGAACACTATCATTCATCAACAGCATTCATGAACGCTATAATCCATCTACATCATTCACGAACGCTATAAACATCCACAGCATTCACAAACGCAATAAATAATCCACAACACTCACGAACGCTATAAACCATCTACAACATTCAAGAACGCTATAAAGCATTCACAGCATTCACAAACACTATAACCCATCCACAGCATACACGAACGCTATAATCCATCTACAACATTCAAGAACGCTATAATGTTATAGCGTTCACGTGCCTTGACATACTATAGCGTGGGCAATTATAGCGGACAGAATACGCTATAGAAGGCATTCTATAGCGTTCTGCGCATGCTATTGTAGGCCATATTTGTTGTAGTGATGCTCATTCTAAGTTGGTTTCGAACGGAGAATATTTATTCTCCGTTATTTTTAGACGGAGAATAATCATTATTAGACGACAATTTTATTGTTCTATTTGTGATCTCTTATGTTTTTATGTTATCAGGGGGGAAGGTATGGAATCAAGTTGTTTAGTTAACATTTGTTTCAAGGGAGACATAGTTTCCTGCTGTGTCACACATGAAAGTACCGTGAATTTTTTAAAGATTAAAGTGTGCGATCGATGGACTTCTTTGGATCCACTTTCCTTCCATTTCAGGTTTTTGCACTCTGATGGGACTGAACTGTATGTTGAAAGTAATTTTTGGCTTCGCTCATTGGTTGGTGGTTTTAACGGTACTCATGATGTGAGTTTTGATCTATTTGTGGAGCAAATATACTCTCCATGTTCTTCATCAACATCTTTTCCTTCTCAAAGCTTTCACATGGGACCTTCGTCTTCCTCCTCCAGTTCTTTGAGTAGATATTCTCCTACTGTAAAGGACAAACGAGTAGTACAATTTATGAGGGCTCAACTGAGACAGTGAAGAAGGAAATCGGATATGTGGCCTGGATCAATTACTGGTGTTGGTCAGATTTTTCTAAATGGTGTTGAAGAAGTTAGGAATGCTGTTAGAAAGGTATGTTTTGAATCTCGTCATCCATTCCACATTTTGAAATCTGAGCCGGGGAGGTATACTGTTTGCTGCAAGAATTACAAGACACATGCTTGTTTGTGGAGCTTCCATGCTATATCTATTTCGAAAGATAATCAAATTTTTGAGGTGAAGAGGTATGTGGGAGAACATAATTGTGGAGCTGGCTATATGGATAAAGGTAATCTGGTTTTTCCAGCAAAGTTTATGAAAAGTTTGGTTAGTGACATTGTTCGGATGCATCCTAAAAAGTCCGCAAAATCTGTTGTCGATGATTTCAAGGTTGACTACGGTTTATCTGTTACATATGGGCAGGCATACCACGGAATTAGGCTGGTGCACCAGGAAATGTACGGAGATGATGTTAGATCTTACAGTGACTTGTGGTTATGTCAACAAGGTAAAGGAAACCAATAATGGTTCCGTTATCGACTTCCAGAAAGATGATTCATCAATGAGGTTTGAGCGGCTTTTTCTTTCATATGGGGCTGCGTAGAAGGCTTTCAATATTGTCGCCCGATGCTATTTTGGATGCTACTTTCCTTACAGGTAGGTTTAGAGGATGTTTGATGTCTGCTACAGCGAAGAATGGTAACCAACAGTTCTACCCTCTTGCACTATAGTCTCAGGCGAAGATGGCGATAATTGGGAATGGTTCCTTAGAAATCTAAAGAATGTTGTTGGATGTAGTAGGCGTATTGTTTTTCTTTCAGATCAAGGCACCGGTCTAGTTTCTGAAGTCCCTAAAGTGTTTCCTAATGATTACCATAGCTATTGCTATTATCACATGAAGAATAACATACCGCTGAAAGAGAAAGGAAATGAAAGAGTGTATCCGTATGTACTTGAAGCTTGGAGGCAAGCAGTATATGCTCTAACTCCAGGTGTTTAATGAGACAGATATATGCACATTTTCTATGCATTTACCATTAATTTAACAAGGAGAATGACCATTCTCCGTGTCAGTAAGACGGAGAATAGTCATTCTCCGTTTCCATCACACGAGAATGACCATTCTCCGTCCTGCATAGAAAGGAATATCATTCTCCGTTAGCTTTTAACGGAGAATGGTATTATCCGTCTTGCATAGTACGGATAATGTTCATTCTCCGTTTTTATGAAACGGAGAATGACCATTCTCCGTCCTGCATAGAACGGAGAATGGTATTATCCGTCTTGCATAGTATGGATAATGTTCATTCTCCGTTTCCATCACACGGAGAATGGTCATTATCCGTCTTGCATAGAACGGAGAATATCATTCTCCGTTAGCTTTGAACGGAGAATGACTATTATCCTTATTGCATAGTACGGATAATGTTCATTATCCTTTCCATCACACGGAGAATGGTCATTATCCGTCTTGTATAAACGAGAATATCATTCTCCGTTAGTAGCTTTGAACGGAGAATGACTATTATCCTTGTTTTAAACACGGAGAATGCACTTATTTTTCATAATTTTGTGAATTGACCTAATTCTTTATTAATTATTTGTTTTTCTGTATAAAGGTGGGTATAGATAAGCAATCAAGAAGATTTATGATCTGAATTGTGGTCATGTTGTGAATTGGATGAATAAACAAAAACCTGAACACTGGTCAAACGCATTCTTCCCGGGATGTAGATACGGTGAGGTTGCTTCTAGTTGTGCAGAGTCATTCAATGCATGGATAAAGGCTGAGAAGAAATTGCCTATATCAGCAATTGTAAATGTCATCCGTGTGAAGATGATGAAGATGATTTCGGATCGCCACAAGGATGCAATTGGTTTGAATAGCAAATTGACTCCATACGCTGAGGATATGCTGAAGCAGCTTACAGATGATGGCATGTGTTATAGGGTATATCGGTCCGGTGATTTCGAATTTGAGGTGATCGCAGATACTTTCTCCCACATGGTGAATCTTCTTGATTGTCATTGTAGTTGTCGTAGATGAAAGGTATATGGATTTCCATGCAGCCATGCAATACAATGCATTAGAGTTGTTCAGATAAATCTGTTTACGACTTTGTGGAGCAGTATTGGACATCAGATTATTACCAGAAGTTATATTCATGTGCTATTCGTCCAGTTCCAGATTCTGAAAAACAGTTTGAAAATAATTCCACTGATGTTGTTCTACCCCCTGTTCCGAAACGTGGTCCTGGACGTCCAAAGGCGGACCGTTATAAGAGCAAATATGAGAACAAGGTAAAAGAGAAGAGAAAGATAAGGTGCCAGAATTGTTTTGAATTATGCAATCACAATCGTACCACTTGTCCTCTGCCTCCACGTGCTTCTACGGTGGTCGATGGGGCAGCGCCCCCTCGTTAATATACACATATATTCCTTCTTTTATATAATTGTTTTTTGAATACATATGTTACATTTTTTGATATCAATGGTAATAGTTTAAACTCTGCATATCTGATGTTTCACATATATAACAGCATAAGAACTTATTATCCGTTATACTCTCTGATTTTATAATGCATTGAATGACCATTCTCCGTGTATCTAACACGGAGAATGACCATTCTCCGTGTGAGATACACGGAGAATGGTCATTTATAGGTCAAAATACAAGGAGAATGTCATTCTCCATATGTACTACACGGAGAATGAATATTCTCCGTGTAATTTAACACGGAGAATGACATTCTCCGTGTTAGAAACACGGAGAATGATATTCTCCGTGTACTTTCTACGGAGAATGACATTCTCCGTGTTAGAACATGGAGAATGGTCATTTCTAGGTCAAAATACAAGAATGTCATTCTCCGTGTGTTTTAACACGGAGAATGACCATTCTCCGTGAATTTTAACACGAAGAATGACATTCCGCTTCAGTTACATTCACAGGACTACATCTGAGCAAAACAAAAGGTTCTTCATATCTTCATCAGGGCAAGAAGTAGAGGATTACATTTGATGTCCAAAGGAGTGAAACATAAACCTAAAGACAGATAGAAATACCAAGACAAAATACGAAATTTATGAAAACCCGCGGACCCTATCTGTGTCGAGGGATATACCATTCCCTCAACCATTTCGCATATAGGATGTAATTGATCAAGGTCGTCGGCCGGGGTGGATGGTCAGAACTCCCAATGCTACTACCCTCAGACTTGGGCTCCTCCTTCACAGCAGCTTCAATCTTGGGAGTAATTCCTTCCCCGATCATCGCCAATTCTTCTTTTACTCAATTTTTGGTATCACCTCCTCCTTAACGAACGGTGACCCTTGTTTGATGAGAGAAGGCAGCATCTTCTCCTTCACCACTGTCGAGGACACTGTCGCAGGAGGAGAGTCACTCGGTGCAGCCCCCTTGCCCTTCGCGGATCTCTTGGCGACCTTTGGAGACATGGTTATTAAAGAAAAAAGACGAAGAGTTTTCTGAAAAACTGAAAGAGAAGGAATAATAAAATTTCTCTCTCCTCCAGGGGCCTATTTATAGGCACGGGCCACTTCCTATGCGATCACTTATTGTATGCGTCCATGCGCCATTGCGTTGTATGCGCCCACAATGGCCTATGCGCCCATGTGAAGAATCAGCTTACTGCACACTATGCTAACACGGAGAATGGTCATTTCTAGGTACACAGAAAATCATTCTCCGTGTATTTTAACACGAAGAATGTCATTCTCGGGTATTTTTAGACGGAGAATGATCATTCTCCGTGTTAGGTACACGGAGAATGACCATTTTATATGTCAAAATAAACGGAGAATGGCCATTTCTAGGTCAAAGTACAAAGAGAATGTCATTCTCCGTATATTTTAACACGGAGAATGACATTCTCCGTTTGTTTTAACACAGAGAATGACCATTCTCCGTATTAGAAACACGGAGAATGGCCATTTCTAGGTCAAAGTACAAAGTGAATGTCATTCTTCGTATATTTTAACACGGAGAATGGTCATTCTCCGTGTTAATATACACGGAGAATGTCATTCTCTGTCTCATACAAAACGGAGAATGGCCATTTCTAGGTCAAAATACACAGAGATGACATTCTAGGTTTGCATTAACACGGAGACCATTCTCCATGCATTTTAACACAGAATCAAACAACATAACTTTAACGAAACAGATTTACATATAGAACAATGTAAATTAGTCGAAAAATTGAGTTTCATTACAAAGGACAACGAATACATTACAAAAGAACCTGACAGACAGAATATATATAAGGAATTTCTTGTTGTTTACATTGTCATTTCTTTTATGATACAAAAGGAATTGCACAATCACTTCTAAGCAAAAGCTTAGCCAAAGTTAACCTGCTCTTTACAATAATATTGTGAACTGCTTTGTTTGATTTCTTTTGGAAACCAAAGGGAGCTTTCGACAAGTTTTCAATATAATATACAACGTAGAGCAGGCAGCTGGGTGATTGTTGCTGTGGGCAATCTTTACAAATCTGGAGCTCTGTACTTTCATATTCCTGAATTGCTGGGCTTTTGCCCTCATCAATGCAATCTTCTTTATTACGATCAGCTCGATTTTACTCTTCATATATTCAGCATCCTTTATTCCCTTAGCGCCTGTGTTTTTACGCAAGGATTGTAGTGTGTCCAAACGTAGGAGCTGAAGTTGAATGATAGGAGTGTATAGTGTTTATTTTCTTCACGGAAGTGGCACGAATAGCCATTCGATGTCATCCTCCAACTCCATGATAAAATCTTCTATTTCAACTTTGAAATTGTAGATGGCTCCATCTGCTGGCTTGTCTACATCAACATTGAACAGTACGCTGTTTTCCAGAAAAAAAAACAAAAAACAAAAAATAATATCATGATTAGTTCTTTACAACCCTATTAGTAGGTGTACACATTAATATTTATTTTTCAGTTTTGATTCTTACCAGTGAATGGGCATCATGATTGCAGACCATTTACACTGTGCATCCTGCGAGCTTTTGAATGCTACTTCTTGAATCGGCTTGTATTTCATTCATAAACTTTATCATAAAGTTCATGACATTAGCCTCTATTTCTTCCTCATTTAATATGTCTTGTACTTCTTTAGCATTTAACAACATTGTAACATCATTGTTTCTTCTTCTTATTTTACAATCTTCTGCAGTTTGGAAAGTATTCGTATACATTTTCACTGCACATAAATTTAGTTTCGATTATGTTAATAATTAGTCTAATGATATAATTGAAAAAAAAGTCACTCCAATAGAGAGAAAGATCATTCTCCGTTATGAATTGGACGGAGAATGACCATTCTCCGTGTCAAAATACACGGAGAATGGTTATTCTCCGTTTTGAATGTGACGGATAATGATATTCTCGTTCAAATGACACGGAGAATGACATTCTCCGTCCAAATTTGTCGACCCGATCCCAAGTTAATGGGTCGAACCGGACCATGCCCAGCCTGCACCGTGGTGAGACGGCGGCAGTAAGCTGTTCCATTGCAGGTATTCACAACAACACAAGTACATTTGTCACAACTGTTCTATTCGGAATTTGAAACTTTGTTTAATAAATATTCAGAAATACAACTGGAAGGGAAATGCTGAAATAAAACTACAAACTCCAAATAAAAGAAAATGCAGAAAAGGAAACTATCTATACATCAGGTTCAGCAGTCCCAGGATCAGCGTCCTCCAGAGACGGCTCCGGTACCGTCGCAGGGTAGAGAACCGGGTCGTAGTAGCTATTATAGTATAGCTCGTCATCCTCAGTGTTACCTAAAATGTTGTCTCCAGTCAGGAGGGAGCAAGAACGAAATATGCATCTCATATCTTAAATAGTAATTGGAAAGTGCAGGATAAACAGTTGAAATAATATTTTCAGCAGTTTAAAACACTTCAGTGTGTTTTGAATATGCAAACGTCTATGACCGGCTTGGGTTGATCAGTAGTATCCTAGCGATACGATATGGCTTATCCCCGTGTGTGAGAGGGGTAAGCTAACACAGTCAGTTCAGTAGGGGCTTTGGTCATAAACGTTTACACTATTCCCCCAGTCCCAGATTCAGTAACAGTAACAGTCGGTAGAGTTCCGTGCCAGCAGTGTGGTTTAACATGCATCTTAACTTTACTAAATAAAATACAGGAATACACAAATCGTAACTTGCCTTGTATTAGATTGACTGGAAAGAGAGTCGGTACCGAGGAGGAACGTCAGTTGTAACTTCGAGTTCCTACAGTTGAGAACTTGACTTAGAACCTTTAATAACCAGGATAAGTGCTAGTTGCAATCTCTAGTAGTAAGTCCTAGTCAGGTTTTAAGTTGTATTAATCTACAGCTAACGTTTACGTCGCAACTACGTGCGTTTGATTAAGCCGGTTAATTGGATTATTTGGAAATAACAACGAGAATCAATTAACTTTGGAAAACTTTGTGTTTTTGTAATATATTTATAAAAATATAGTTTTCTTTTAATGATAAATCATGAACTAGTTATTTACTAATTTTTCATCCATTTAATTAATTCTTAATTAATTATAAAATTACGCTCTAACTACGATTTAAACGTCTAATCAAAACCACCCAAGATCACATCCACCAGAAAAGAAAGTAAAAATCTACGCTACACAATACAAGGGCACAGCTAAACATCCTAGAGTGGGCTTATGCCCTGTACAATTATTTTTACATCAAATAAGAGGAAATGATTTAATTACTAAATAAAATGCAGTAAAATAAATAACTATAATAATAGCCTAAATATTAAATAAATAATTTAAAATAAATGTTAAGAGTCTCAGACTCGGTCCATCATCAAAATCCAGCTAATACCACAACGCCCGGTCGGACCTGCGTTTGTATTTCGCCAGGGCCCACAGACCGGTACGGTCGTCGCCCGAAAAATCAGTTTTAAAATTCATTTCCGAAAACCGATTTTGAAATCAAATTAAATATAGTTTTGTAAAAATTTGGGCAGCACTTCCTCTATTTCGGACAAACCCAAAACTGGGAAATGCGCCACAGAAACCTGCAATTGTTCCAACCAATAATAATCCCAAAAATATAACCACCGAATTAACTTTCTAAACCACCAGAAATAATTTCCCAACCAACAGAACTTCCGAAATACCCGGGAATCACGCAATCAAACCAACAACACACAAAACCCAGCAGACAAAAATCACAGAATATGCTAACGCAGCTAACCGAATTTCCCAAAGGGAAATCGGGGACCGATTCTCATCATAGACTCTACGGGAGGGACGAACTACTGTGATTAACAGGGATTACCAAATTTCCGTTGGCGGGGAGCCGCAGAAAAACTTGGGGAGAGCAAAAACGACGTTCGGACAACGCTGGATCGGGTGCAAACTCCGCGGATCTGGACAGCAGGGTGAATTCCACGGAGCGCTGGACAGCGGGGTGAACTCCACGGAGCGCTGGACAGCGGGAGAGGGGACGACGGGGTCGGCCACGCGCAAAAAAGGGCACGCGGAGAGGGTCCGCGGGAGAGGGGCCGCGGTTTGGCTCGCCGGAGAAGGGGGCTCGTGCGCTGGTGGCGCGGGAGAGGAGCCGCGGCGGCGGGGAGACGGAGATGGTCGGCGCGGGGCGATCTGGCCCGCTGGAAGCGGCGCGGGCGGCGTCGGTCGGCGGGGAGTTGCCGGGGGTAGGTAGCCGCGGTGAGCGCGGACGCGGGGCGCTAGCTTCGGGTGGTCGCACGCGCGAGAGGGGCGCGGATCTGGGCTCGGCCGGCGGGGAGGGTCGCGCGCGTGTCCGAGGCAGGGCCGAAGTTGGCGCGGCTAGGGCAGCGCCTTGCCGGAGAGAAGTCGGGTGGGGTTCTGTGGAGTATTGGGGAAGGATTGGGGAGAAGTTCTCCAGAGAGATGGAGAAGGAGAGAGAGAGGTTTGAGTAGTGAGTTAGGTGAGGGGAAGTTATTTCTGTGAGAGAGGTGAGTTATTCCTCTGTGAGATCGTGAGCAAGAGAGTGGGGTGGGTGGTTTAAAAGAGTGGTGAATGAGTTGTGGGTTTATTAAGAAAAGGAGAGGAAGAGTCCCCTTCCAGAACGTGGGGAACAAAGTGAATGAGTGGAGAGTAAATAGTGGAGGGAGTTATAAGGAGATGGGAATGAATGCTGTAGTGGTGGGAGTTACGAGTAAAAGAAGAGAAAGGGTTGTGCTGGTCCAACGGGACAGCTCAATTTTTTTTTTTTTTAAAACAACTATTAGCCAAATCAGATTTTAAGAAAGAGAGGAAATGGATTGGGTTCGGGTTCAGGCCTGGGTCTGGGTTCGGACTCGGGTTGGGTCTGAATTCAAAAATCCATGTTATTTAATAAATTCTTTTCCATTCCAAAAATATTTAGTAATCATAATATTAATAATAATAATTTTGAAAACGTTAATTAATGAAAACGCTATTTAATAATAAAAACTCTATTAAATAATTAATACGAAGATGATGGGTTTCACAATCTTCCTCCTTAGAAAATTTCGTCATCGAAATTAAAGTAAGGTAGGAAAGACAAACATGTACGGGTACTGCGCCCGTAACTCAGGTCCAACCATAAGGATTTCCAAGGCAGTCGTGGATGAGACGGTTTAGGGACAAGTTTATGATATTATCCACGCAGAAAAATACAAAGACGAACCAAAGTACACGAGGTTGATCAGATCATCATGCACCGGTCCTGATTAGACAATATGTTAGTGGATGCACCCAATAAAATATCGTCATGATCAAGCTTGATTTAAAGAGATAGCTTGCAAAACTAGGCTAACTTAGCAGCATTAGTCAAATTTAGAACGGAAAAAAAAAGATAAGGAATAGGAGTTTAAGTGATGGCTCAAATCTGATTTCTTCTCATCTCTGACTAGGCTTGCAACTGGTTTCTCTCTGCACTGAAAGGTTGATTCAATCTTCAGTTCTGAATTATCCAAAATGTGACTCGGATCCGAAATGTAACGTCTGAGCTGTGACGTAGAAGACGTTGCAACCTCTCAAGATTAGCTGGTAGAGCTAACTGGTACGCTACTACCAACGCGTCTTAAACTTCAAATGGTCCTGATGTATCTGGCCTCAATTTCCAGCTCCGTCAAAACTGATTGTTCCTCTGGTAGGAAAACTTCACCAAATGCAATTTGGTCTTCCCAAGACCTACCAAATTCCAAGACGCAAAATCTCAATACATCTTCAAGCGTCTGGATTGACCTCTCTGATTGCTCGTCCCGCGGTACTCCATGAATCCGGTAGATGTGCTTCTCGTAAAATGCTGTCCACTTCTTAATGGATAACCAACTTTGAGAGGAAATAAAGTGTGCTGACTTAGTCAGTCGGTTTATTATAATCCAATTGGTGCCCTTCCCTCCTTGGGAACAAGGCAATCCTTACTCGAGGTTCATTGTTATATGCTTCTACTTCCCACTCCGAATTGTCCAGCGGCTTCAACAAGCTTGTTGTCCTCTTGTTAAATTCCTCATGTTGATAAATTCACATCTAATCCCATATCTGGAATTGTCCTTCTTTATTCCATAACACCAATCAATGGAGGCATATTCCGATACATCTTATTATCTCCTGAATATATGGAATAGTGCGACTGGTGCATTTCTTTCATCAACTCGTTCCTCCGTTTGCCAGCCGATACGCAAAGTCTCGCACCATTCTTCAGAGTTCCAATGCTGATTAATTTAGAAACCCTCAAGTGTTCCTGCCAACACTTGATCTCTAAGCCTGCAAAGTGCCTCGTTTTGAAACTACGTTCTATTGATTTTTGTCCCTCAGCCTCGAACTTCATCAATACTGAATCAGCATCCAACTCCGTCTTTCTATCTCCAGGTAGTATAACCTCCAGTCCCACCTTCTCGATGTCTTCTAGCAGGTGCTAGTCCTTGGTTAAAAACTTCGCCATCAGTATCGACCAAGTGCATCAGCGACCACATTGGCCTTACCTGAATGGTACTGCAGGTTGATGTCGTAATCCTTCATCTGCTTCAACCACCTTCTTAGTCTAACATTCAGCCCTTCCTGAGTGAAGATATATTTCAGACTTTGGTAGCCCGTACATATTTTCACTCCCTTTCCATAAAAATCATGCTTCCATAGCTTCAAAGATAATTGCAGTAAATTCAAATTAGGCGTGGGATGATTCTTCTCATGAGTCTGTAGTTGCCTACACGTAACAATTACTTTCCCATGTTGTCGAAGAACGCAACGCAGTCCTCTTCCAGGGGCATTACTGTAAATTAAGAACCCACCGGTTCCTGCGGGTAGCGCAAGGATTGGTGTAGTGGTAAGTCTCTTCTTCAGCTCCTCAATGTCGTCTGGCAAACTTTCGTTCAGATGAACCCTTCATCCTTCCAAGTGAGCTTCGTCACTGGCTCAGCAATCTTAGCGAAATCCTTCACGAACTTCTGATAGTAGCCGGCCAAGTTCAAGAACTTCTGAATTGAACTTGGGGTATACCACTCTTCAACAACAGCTATCTTCTACCGAAATTTCTTCTCTTGACAATATGGCCAAAAATTCACCCTGTCAAATTCCACGTTCAGGTAACTTACCATAAAACTTCTTTTTTCTCAAAGTTTCCAAAACTTCCTCAGGTGTTCTTCATGCTCTTCTTCAGCCTTCGAGTATATCAGTATGTCACCAATGAAGATGAAAACAAAACTAACCTAAATACTCATGAAAGACTCTGTTCATGAGATTCATGAACACAGTAGAAACATGCGTCAGTCCAAACGACATGACCAAGAATCCATACTTGGTGTTGAATGCCGTCTTGGGAATGTCCTCTTCCCTGACCTTGATCTAATAGTGATCAGGTCAATCTTTGAAAACACCTTAACTCCACTCAAATTGATCAAACAGATCATCAATCCAGAAAAAGGTACTTGTTCTTTAGTGCCCGATAGTCGACGCACATCCGTATTGTTCTATCCTTCTTGGGCACAACCGAGATAGGTGTTACCCAGGGTGAAGCTCCGTCTCGAATGAATCCCAGAGCCTTCAGTTCATTGATCTGGTCCTTCATCTCCTTAGCCTCCTTCAGGTTGACTCTGTAGCATCCCTTAGAAATAGGGGAGAGCCGGGAACTAGGTCAATAGTGAACTCTATGTCTAGATCTGGGGTAATCCGGGAAAATTATCAGGGAAAACATCTACCATAAAGGTGTAACTAAGAAGTTTTATTCATGAAGAAGAATTACAACAAGACTCTCATGATTATTCTAAGGACATCCTGTTACAACTTCTTATAGCAATTGATAATGCTATTCAGTAGTCCTAGGTATTAATCCTCATGGCTCTGGCTCTTGTACGAGCAGTCTCCAACTGCTTCATCTTCTATGAACCTCGAGTATGCATCATGCCTTATTGTAAGGGCAGGGTCTGCTGGATAGGAAGAGGGTCCCTAGGTTATGGCCTAACAGGTGTTGCTGGGATATGAGCTCTGGTTTGATGGAAAGATAAGGGGCAGTCATTTACCCGATGTTCAGCAGATCCACATGCCAAATATTGTCCCAAACTCTTGCGGCAACTATCGACCTGATGACCAGGCCTATTGCAATAGTTACAAGCCCATAGCTTCTTACGACAAGGCTGCCGAAAAGTAGAGTACTTGATGGGACCCCAAGTATCTTCTAGATTCAAGGGTATCCTTCCTAGGACAAAAGTTATGCTCTAACTTGGTTGGAGATAACTAAGGCTACATCATGACGTTCTTCATGTCTTCTCTCGTGATATTCATCTGTTCCTGCTGGACTTCATCTTGAGCTTTCTAGAACTCCATGATTTCTCGAAATAGGGCAACCATTTGGAAGATGTTTGCTGGTACTGGTGGAGCAACAAAAATGAATACTCCACCAGGGAAATGCAATTCAGTTTGAGATGAGGTAGGATTCGCCAGTGTAGGGAAAACTTTACTGGATGCACTAAGAGGACGGTCAAACAGCCGCGAGGGGAAGGACCCTGGGCTTGGTTGAGGAGATGGGGTATGATCCGGAGATGACACCTCATCGCCAGCAGGATTTGGTCAACCGTCATTCTCTGGAAGGTTTAGGATGCACACAAGCAAGGTAGCCTACCGGTCTATAATCAAGCAAAAATATTTACTTATATATGAATCGGACCTATATCGTGACAAATCAATGTTCTAGTGTTCTAATTGTTTCTAGGTATGTTTTCCTAAGTTGTTGTTTGTTGTGGACCTGCATGGGCCACCACTGAAAACATGTCACGACCCGATCCCAAGTTAATGGGTCGAACCGGACCATGCCCAGCCTGCACCGTGGTGAGACGACGGCAGTAAGCTGTTCCATTGCAGGTATTCACAACAACACAAGTACATTTGTCACAACTGTTCTATTCGGAATTTGAAACTTTGTTTAATAAATATTCAGAAATACAACTGGAAGGGAAATACTGAAATAAAACTACAAACTCCAAATAAAAGAAAATGCAGAAAAGGAAACTATCTAGACATCAGGTTCAGCAGTCCCAGGATCAGCGTCCTCCAGAGACGGCTCCGGTACCGTCGCAGGGTAGAGAACCGGGTCGTAGTAGCTATTATAGTATAGCTCGTCATCCTCAGTGTTACCTAAAATGTTGTCTCCAGTCAGGAGGGAGCAAGAACGAAATATGCATCTCATATCTTAAATAGTAATTGGAAAGTGCAGGATAAACAGTTGAAATAATATTTCAGCAGTTTAAAACAATTCAGTGTGTTTTGAATATGCAAACGTCTATGACCGGCTTGGGTTGATCAGTAGTATCCTAGCGATACGATATGGCTTATCCCCGTGTGTGAGAGGGGTAAGCTAACACAGTCAGTTCAGTAGGGACTTTGGTCATAAACGTTTACACTATTCCCCCAGTCCCAGATTCAGTAACAGTAACAGTCGGTAGAGTTCCGTGCCAGCAGTGTGGTTTAACATGCATATTAACTTTACTAAATAAAATACAGGAATACACAAATCGTAACTTGCCTTGTATTAGATTGACTGGAAAGACGAGTCGGTACCGAGGAGGAACGTCAGTTGTAACTTCGAGTTCCTACAGTTGAGAACTTGACTTAGAACCTTTAATAACCAGGCTAAGTGCTAGTTGCAATCTCTAGTAGTAAGTCCTAGTCAGGTTTTAAGTTGTATTAATCTACAGCTAACGTTTACGTCGCAACTACGTGCGTTTGATTAAGCCGGTTAATTGGATTATTTGGAAATAACAACGAGAATCAATTAACTTTGGAAAACTTCGTGTTTTTGTAATATATTTATAAAAATATAGTTTTCTTTTAATGATAAATCATGAACTAGTTATTTACTAATTTTTCATCCATTTAATTAATTCTTAATTAATTATAAAATTACGCTCTAACTACGATTTAAACGTCTAATCAAAACCACCCAAGATCACATCCACCCAGAAAAGAAAGTAAAAATCTACGCTACACAATACATGGGCACAGCTAAACATCCTAGAGTAGGCTTATGCCCTGTACAATTATTTTTACATCAAATAAGAGAAAATGATTTAATTACTAAATAAAATGCAGTAAAATAAATAACTATAATAAATAGCCTAAATATTAAATAAAATAATTTAAAATAAATGTTAAGAGTCTCAGACTCGGTCCATCATCAAAATCCAGCTAATACCACAACACCCGGTCGGACCGGTGCGTTTGCATTTCGCCAGGGCCCACAGACCGGTACGGTCGTCGCCCGAAAAAATCAGTTTTAAAATTCATTTCCGAAAACCGATTTTGAAATCAAATTAAATATAGTTTTGTAAAAATTTGGACAGCACTTCCTCTATTTCGGGACAAACCCAAAACTGGGAAATGCGCCACAGAAACCTGCAATTGTTCCAACCAATAATAATCCCAAAAATATAACCACCGAATTAACTTTCCAAACCACCAGAAATAATTTCCCAACCAACAGAACTTCCCGAAATACCCGAGAATCACGCAATCAAACCAACAACACACAAAACCCAGCAGACAAAAATCACAGAATATGCTAACGCAACTAACCGAATTTCCCAAAGGGAAATCGGGGACCGATTCTCATCATAGACTCTACGGGAGGGACGAACTACTGTGATTAACAGGGATTACCAAATTTTTGTTGGCGGGGAGCCGCAGGAAAAACTTGGGAAGAGCCGAAACGACGTTCGGGCAACGCTGGATCGGGTGCAAACTCCGCAGATCTGGACAACAGGGTAAACTCCGCGGATCTGGACAGCAGGGTGAATTCCACGGAGCGCTGGACAGCGGGGTGAACTCCATGGAGCACTGGACAGCGGGAGAGGGGTGACGACGGGGTCGGCCACGCGCGAAAAAGGGCGCGGGAGAGGGTCCGCGGGAGAGGGGCCACGGTTTGGCTCGCCGGAGAAGGGGGCTCGTGCGCTGGTGGCGCGGGAGAGAAGCCGCAGGCGGCGGGGGAGCCGGAGATGGTCGGCGCGGGGCGGATCTGGCCCGCTGGAAGCGGCGCGGGCGGCGTCGGTCGGCGGGTAGTTCGCCGGGGGTAGGTAGGGCCGCGGGTGAGCGCGGACGGCGGGGCGCCGAGCTTCGGGTGGTCGCACGCGCGGAGAGGGGCGCGGATCTGGGCTCGGCCGGCGGGGAGGGTCGCGCGCGGTGTCCGAGGCAGGGCCGGAGTTGGCGCGGCTAGGGCAGCGCCTTGCCGGAGAGAAGTCGGGTGGGGTTCTGTGGAGTATTGGGGAAGGGTTGGGGAGAAGTTCTCCAGAGAGATGGAGAAGGAGAGAGAGAGGTTTGAGTAGTGAGTTAGGTGAGGGGAAGTTATTTCTGTGAGAGAGGTGAGTTATTCCTCTGTGAGATCATGAGCAAGAGAGTGGGGTGGGGTGTGAGTTAAAAGAGTGGTGAATGAGTTGTGGGTTTATTAAGGAGAAGGAGAGGAAGAGTCCCCTTCCAGAACGTGGAGAACAAAGTGAATGAGTGGAGAGGAAATAGTGGAGGGAGTTATAAGGAGATGGGAATGAATGCTGTAGTGGTGGGAGTTACGAGTAAAAGAAGAGAAAGGGTTGTGCTGGTCCAACGGGACAGCTCAAATTTTTTTTTTTAAAACAACTATTAGCCAAATCAGATTTTAAGAAAGAGAGGAAATGGATTGGGTTCAGGTTCAGGCCTGGGTCTAGGTTCGGACTCGGGTCTGGGTCTGAATTCAAAAATCCATGTTATTTAATAAATTCTTTTCCATTCCAAAAATATTTAGTAATCATAATATTAATAATAATAATAATTTTAAAAACGTTAATTAATGAAAACGCTATTTAATAATAAAAACTCTATTAAATAAATTAATACGAAGATGATGGGTTTCACAAAATTATACAGAGAATGTCATTCTCCGTTTTGAATGGGACGGAGAATGATCATTCTCCGTTCAAATGACACGGAGAATGGTCATTCTCTATTGTGAATTGGACAGAAATTGGTTCAAGTTTAGAATACTTACGTTGGAGACATCCTTCTTGGATATACGATGCTCCTGTATACTTCAGCTCATTGTCTGCTTGATTCCAAAGTCTGAGTTTTGTACATTGCATCAGAATTTTTTCCTCTTTGACTAGCTTGGCCGTTTCAGGAGATTCTTCTTCAATTTCTTCAGCTACTGCCATCTTCTTGTTATCTTCTACCTTCTCGGGACTGGAAGGAGCTTTTCTTTTCACATCAGAAACTACATTCTTACTTGTAGCATCTGCTGTTTTCTTCTTTGCCAATGTTGTAAAATTATCATCGCCTAGAGCATTTGATTGTTTTTTAACCCTTCCTGGTTCTCTTGCTCTTGTGTGATGTTTTTGAGGAGCTGGTTGAGTCTCCCCAAGCTGCAATGCTTTAGCCATTGCTTCGAGGTTAGCAATTGTTTCATTCTTCTGTTTGATTTCGTCATTCAATGAAACAACTTCCTCTAGAAGTTTGTTGTTATCATTAACGAGCCTTTCATTCTCTTTTTTGAGATCCTCTGTTATTTTCACTGATATAAAACAAACAACAACAAGAGGTATGATGTCAGTATTATATAATCTTCTTTTTAAAAACAATAAAAAATATTATTATCCGTTTACTTTAATCCGGAGAATGTCCATTCTCCGTGTCAAAGTAAACGGAGAATGACCATTCTCTGTTAGACTTACAAGGAGAACGGGCATTCTCCGTGTTAAAATACACGGAGAATGACTATTCTTCGTATTAATATACACGGAGAATGACCATTCTCCGTGTCAAAAACAAACGGAGAATGTCATTTCTAGGTCAAAATACAAAGAAAATGTCATTCTCCGTGTAATTATAAACGGAGAATGACATTTTATTACATGTAACAAGGAGAATGACATTCTCCGTGTAACAAGGAGAATGTTATTCTCCGTGCTAGGTGACACGGAGAATGACATTATGTGTGTTAGGTGACACAAAGAATGTCATTCTCCGTGTTATTTGACACGGAGAATGACATACTCCATGTCAGGTGACACGGAGAATGACACACTCCGTGTCAGGTGACACGGAGAATGACATTCTTCGTGCTAGGTGACACGAAGAATGACATTCTGTGTGTTAGGAAAACGGATAATGACATACACCGTGTCAATTTACAAGGAGAATGACATTCTCCGTGCTAGGTGACACGGAGAATGACATTATGTGTGTTAGGTGACACAAAGAATGTCATTCTCCGTGTTATTTGACATGGAGAATGACATACTCCGTGTTATTTGACACGGAGAATGACATACTCCTTGTTAATTTGACACGGAGAATGGTCATTCTCCGTGTTAATACACGGAGAATGGTCATTTCTAGGTCAAAATACAAGAAGAATGCTCATTCTCCGTCTTAGAAACACGGAGAATGGTCATTTCTAGGTCAACATACACAGAAAATGACATTCTCCGTGTAAAACTAAACGGAGAATAATATTTTTCGTCTATTTTTACACGGAGAATGACATTCTCCGTTTTTATTAGCACGGAGAATGACATTCTCCGTTTTAATTAGCACGGAGAATGACATTCTCCGTGTAGATTTAAAACGGAGAATTAACAAATCTCCTTGTAACGGAGAATGGCCATTTAACTGCAATAAAAACATGGAGAATTACAAATCACAAATATACAAAAGAGCAGATTTTACCTTGTGTCACATCCTTTTCAATCGCTTCTTTATTCAACAATTCAACCTTATATTGAAGCTCTTTTTTCTCCTCAATAAGCCTGTTATTTGCTTTTCTAAGCTGCTCTGTTATTTGCACTGTTATAAAACAAACAAGAATGAAAGGTACGATGTGAATTAAAAAAACAAAGTAAAGAATTCACAATTTGACATTGGAAAAGACCATTCTCCGTGTTAAATTTAACACGAAGAATATCATTGCCGTACTAAATGACACGGAGAATGACATTCTCCGTGTTAAATTGAAACGGAGAATGGCATTTTACTGCAATAAAACTTGTAGAATTACAAATCACAAATTTAAAAAAGAGAAGATTTTACCTTGTGCTTTTAGCTCATTAACCCTGTCGCTGAGCGTTGCATTATCTTCTAAAAGTGAAACGTTCTGTGATCTCACATCCTTCAATTGCTTTATTGAACCTTTCATTGTGCTTCTGATTGCACGTTGATGGGCTTCTTGTGTGTTTAGCTTTTAAAGCTTTTCCGTGAGTAGACAGTTCTGTGCAAGCAGATCAGAATTCTGTCTTCTGATTTCCTCTGATTCATGTGCCGAGCTTTCCATATCAGCTTTGACTGCATGGAGTTGTGCCTCTAGCTCTTTAATCTTTTCGAGGAGCTTCTCGTTCTGTGCCTGAATATCAGAATTGTGTCTTCTTAATTCCTCCAACTCCAGTGCCAAGTCACCAATCGTGCCGCTGATTTCGACTTGTTCGGCAGCAACCTCAGCCCCAGGTATCCCTTTTTACCCCGTCTCTCCCCTTCCCTCTTGTGGAATTTCTTCTTGTAGAGGTTCCTCACCTTCCAGGTGTCCTCCTTCTTCTCCAACAGCTATGACCAAGTTTTTGAATATGTACGAAGAATCCATTTTCTGGGGGTATTCGGTCCTGAGGAAGGTTGAGATTCTGTACCCATCCCATGTGAAAAATCTTGGGTAATTTTGAATTGGTTCAAACTTCCTTTCCAGAAGGGTAGTATGTTCTGCAAACCAATATAGGAAGTATATTGTACAACCTTCCATTTTGGAGTAAACATCGGAGTAATCCCCTCCCACACATTTACTTATACTCATCTTTATACTATCTATGACATATTCCAGTATTAACCTTGGCCAGCATATACTGTTGATAACTTCCATGCTGTCCACCAAGGTGAAGAATTTGTAAGGCAAACTTGAACCGCCAGATTTAGTGCAGAATACAGTTTGGCACAAGTGAAAGATCAGCAACTTGACCAACTCATCTAGATTAGCAGTCTTATCTCCACTACGAAGCTGCTGTAATACTTGGAAGAACTTATTTTTCACTTCCTGGTTAGTGACTTTTCTTGTGTTCCTTTAGAATTAGCCAGCAACCTTGTAAAATGCGTGTTACACATGCTATAAGATTCTGGTGCTGGTGGCTGTTTCTGTTTCTCCATTATCAATTTTCTACAGTTAAAATCAGTCTCGCTCTCTTCCCTAAGCGGTAGACCGAAGATGGTTGCTACATCATCGACGCTTGGCACTATTTGGACAGTGTTGCTCAACTGAAAGTAACCCACACCTTTTTTGTCTTCCCTGTAGGTTCCAATCAACTTCTCGAGACCTTCTGTGGCCTTCGCCAATTCCTTTGTCTCAACTCTACTTTTGTAGAATACCTCAATTAAATTCTAAAAATCTGTATTCTTTAAAGATTCAATGACTGGCACGGATAAACAGCCGCCATTTACAGTGACAACCTCCATAATTTCTAGAGTTGTTTTAAAAGTAGCACGAAAAACTCGAGAATCCTTATTCCCGATAGTGGTTTTTTCTACAAAACAGGAAAAAAAAACATAAACAATAAATTTGGTTTATGATAACTGTTATCCATTGATATAAGAAGAAAATTGTTATTCTCCGTTTACTTTTAAACGGAGCATGATATTCTCTGTGTAAGTTATGAAGGATAATGTCATTCTTTGTTTTAAATTACACGGAGAATGACATTCTCCCTGTCACCTAACACACATAATGACATTCTCCGTTTTAATTCGACACGGAGAATGACATTCTCCTTGTAAATTTACAAGGAGAATGTCATTCTCCGTGTCGATCTACACGGAGAATGACATTATTCGTGTTAAATCGACACGGGGAATGACATTCTCCTTGTAAATTTATACGGAGAATGTGTCGAATTAAAATGGAGAATGTCATTCTCCGTGTCGAATTAAAACGGAGAATGACATTATGTGTGTTAGGTGACAGGGAGAATGTTACAGGGAGAATGTTATTCTCTGTGCTATCACTACCAAAATACATGTATTTACCGACGGCCTTATCCGTCGGTAGTCCGTCGCCAAAAATAAATACCGACGGATATTTTGGTAAAACAGCCGTCGGGAATAACCTCGTCGCTAAAACATATCCGTCGCTACTCCGTCGCTCAGCGACGACTTAGCGACGGAATACCGTCGGCACATTTAAATATATATAGCGACGGATTACCGACTAGCTTTCGTCAAAACATGTATCAGGATATAGAGTTAGCGACGGAAAACTCCGTCGCTAATGAGTCGGCAAAACCGTATCAGTGATTTTCTGATACCCAATATCCGTCGCTAATCCGTCGTAAATTTGTCGGCAAAAGCGTATCAGAGATTTTCCCATACGGCAGGTCGTCGTTATGCCGTCGCTAATCCGCCGAGGTGTACGACGGATTAGCGTCGTATTAGCGACAAAACGTCCGTCGCTAACTGCAAAATTTATGGACATCAAACAGAACCAGGTCGACGGATATTCCGTCGCTAAACCGTCGCTTAATGTAAAATACTCCAGGTAGCGACGGATATTACGTCGCCAATCCGTCGATACATTAAATTCCTACAGTTAGCGACGGATAGTCCGTCGCCAATCCGTCGCTTTATTGAAATGCTCCAGGTAGCGACGGTTTTTACGTCGTCACTCCGTCGCTAAACTCAGTTTCTCCAGTTAGCGACGGACTATCCGTCGCTGAGTGGTCGCCAGTCCGTCGCTAACTTCTAATTTTTGAAAAAAAAAATACTGCAAACAGACTCTTTCCTGTTTATACAACACATCCAACACAATATCAAACATGCAAAATATCCATATACAACACCATATATCCATATCCAACACGAATATCCAACGTATCCAATATCCAACACCATATATCCATATGCAAAATATCCATATCCGACACCAATATCCAACAAAATATTACCAACACAATATATCCAATATCCAACATTAAATTATCCAAACATAAAAAAAATATCCGAACATACAATGTATCCAAATGTCTACAAAAATTTCGGCAGCACCTCCTTTGTATATCAGATCATCGCTTATAACCCAGCGTAGGTATATCCAAAAATCACATAGACGAAATATGCACATACGAATTTAATGCACACCAATTATCCAAGAATAGACATCAATTATACTGAAGAGTAACCTAATATCCGTCGTTATACTGAAAATTTATCTTCAAGTGTGAGAACGGATGGCTCAGAATACACAACCCAAAATTCATTCTAGCATACATTAGTGTGAATCATCTATGTTCTGTACATATGGTGTAGTATATGATCTTATCGTATCTAGTATCTGAAGAACGTAACAGAATCAAGATGAACTCACATAATGTAATACTAAGACATCATCTACTACTATATAAGATATAGTGATAGGTTGTCGTATCATCATTGCCGAGGGATGAGGGTCGGAGGACAGTCAACTTATCTACGGCTACATAGTTTCTGCCTCGCCAGTCGAATGGCTGCAGGGACTATATATGTCCTGATCACCATGTCGTACCATAGATTAATGCAAATGGAGCTGGAAACAAAATACAGAAACCAAAAAACAAAATACAGAATCCAATCCCTGGGTTCGCCAAAAATACGAAACACAGAATCCAATCCCTGTATTTTAAGTGTGAGAACGGATGGCTCAGAAGACAACCAAACCGGAGAGGATACTCCAAGAGATACATCTGAGTAGGACGTATACTCTGAGAGATCACCCTTACAGAAATGATATCAGTAGTGGGATCGAATGTTGGAGAAGATATTATCACAGTATACGTCCTCTCCTCCACGATGGCTCTAGACCCATCTGCTCGTCCCTGCTTCCATTCTTCTTATTTGACTCTCTCAGCCACACATGATATCCAGCTCAAGTGTAGAGTAGGCGGAAAAGAAGGGGGCAGGAATAGGAAGGGGAAGCAGCACAGCCGGCGGCATGACCCGGAGAAAGTACAGAGGTTTTCTTCAACATACGTAGGAGAACTATAAGGATATATGTAAACACAACATATCATCTTGTCAAAGACCCTAAATGTGACAACCATGTTACCGCGGTGTCGAAAGACTAACATGTCATAATTTTATAAGTCGTGTGTTTTGACATAATCCTCCCAACCGGATTTCAGTTCTATGTAATAATGCGAGATTACGACACAGGAGGAAAGAGTTGGGATGATTATGTCAAAACACACGGCTTATAAAATTATGACATGTTAGTCTTCCGACACCGCGGTAACATGGTTGTCACATTAAGGGTCTTTGACAAGATGACATATTGTGAAAAGATAAATCCTTATAGTTCTCCTACGTATGTTGAAGAAAACCTCTGTACTTCCTCCGGGTCATGCCGCCGGCTGTGCTGCTTCCTCCTCCTATTCCTGTCCCCTTCTTTTTCGCCTACTCTACACTTGAGCTGGATATCATGTGTGGCTGAGAGAGTCAAATAAGAAGAATGGAAGCAGGGACGAGCAGATGGGTCTAGAGCCATCGTGGAGGAGAGGACGTATACTGTGATAATATCTTCTCCAATATTCGATCCCACTACTGATATCATTTCTGTAAGGGTGATCTCTCAGAGTATACGTCCTACCCAGATGGATCTCTCGGAGTATCCTCTCCGGTTGGTTGTCGTATCATCATTGCCGAGGGATGAGGGTCGGAGGGCAGTCCACTTTATCTACGGATACATAGTTTCTGCCTCGCCAGTCGAATGGCTGCAGGGACTATGTCCTGGTCACCCATCATGGGTGTTATCTGGTAAGTATATGTAACAGAATGTAAAAGAATGTATATGTTCTTATCGTATCTAGTATCTGAAGAATGTAACAAAATACAGAAACCAAAATACAAAATATAGAAACCAAAATACAGAAACCAAAATACAAAATATAGAATCCAAAAAAGGACCCTCTGTGAGAACGGATGGCTCAGAACACAAACCAACCGGAGAGGATACTCTGAGAGATCCATCTGGGAGGGACATATAATCTGAGAGATCACCTTTACAAGAATTATATCAGTAGTAGGATTGAGTGCTGGAGGGGATATTATCAGAGTATACGTCCTACTCAGATGGGTCTCTCACCGTTACTATTTTTTTTCTGACAGCATGGTGGATGTGCTCCGTCCACAGATTCTGGCTCCGAGCCAAAACTTTGTTCCGGAGCTCAAGTGGACATCTTTGGTGTATAGCTCGAGCGAAAGGTTCCTGACAGCATGGTAGTCTCGTTTGTCAAAGTATCCGTGCTCGTCCCACAACCCATGTGGGATGAGCACGGATACTTTGACAGAGGAGACCACCATGCTGTCAGGAACCTTTCCCTCGAGCTATACACCAAAGATGTCCACTTGAGCTCCGGAACAAAGTTTTGGCTCGAAGCCAGAATCTGTGGACGGAGCACATCCACCATGCTGTCAGAAAAAAAATAGTAACGGTGAGAGACCCATCTGAGTAGGACGTATACTCTGATAACATCTCCTCCAGCACTCAATCCTACTACTGATATAATTCTTGTAAAGGTGATCTCTCAGATTATACGTCCCTCCCAGATGGATCTCTCGGAGTATCCTCTCCGGTTGGTTGTCGTATCATCATTGCCGAGGGATGAGGGTCGGAGGACAGTCCACTTTATCTATGGATACATAGTTTCTGCCTCGCCAGTCGAATGGCTGCAGGAACTATGTTACCGCGGTGTCGTAGTCCAATATAATCCAGAGATTGACACAGTTCTAATTCATATATGTAGTCCAATACAAATAGTCTAAAATAAAAACAACCCAATAAAATAGTCCAATACAAATAAGTACTAATAGCTAATGCTTGCCACGCTGCTCACGCAAACGCTCAGTGATACTTTCACGCAACCACCTCCGAAAAGCGAAATTTTTGGTGCGAGGAGAGGCGTCGTCCCTTGCCAGGACTGCATCAAAAGCACTCTCGGCATTACTAGCTACCGGTGCTGGATGACTAGAACTCCCGGTCTCACTAGCAACCGGTGCCACTTCCTCCTCAACTGTAGGAGGAGCCACCTCAGCATTCACTGTTTTCTTCAAACGACGTGCCGCTCCTCGGGTCATGGGTGCCATCTGGTAAGTATATGTAACAGAATGTAAAAGAATGTAACAGCTCAAATTCAAAAACCAAAATCCCCATGCCAACATGAATCATAACATATAACTTAAACCCAGACATGACATAGGATTAAACCTAATGATTTAATCATCCTTAAATCAGTAAACACAAACAGTGTACTAATTCTCAGTTTTTAGTCCAATATAATTCAAAAGCCATCATCCCATACCAACAAAACACTCCATACACAGAAAACAACAGATTTTTGATAAGTACTTATTTGTGTAGACAATTCATTTAAAAAGGAAAAGATGAAGTCTAAGGTCTATCACATACCCAAGTGATATAGGACCAATATTGGACTGATACTCAAACGAATGGGTCTGCTACTGCTATGGAAAGAACACTAGTTATAAACTGTGACTGAACATATAACTATAGTATGTAGGACAAAATAGTAGTAGGGGTATCATCTGACTGCACACAAGGGATGATGAGCTGGGCAGGTGCAATATGGATGCAGTAAGCCACCCCAACAATGCCCGGCCCCCTCCCCTCCTGCTGCATTTAACTGCTGTTGCTGCTGCATTTAACTGCTGCTGCTGCTGCATGCTTCTGCTGCAGCTGCTGCATTGCTGCTGCTGCAATGGTATATATATATAGGCAATATGATACCATAAGATACTCTCAAGAACACATCTAAAATCTGAGAATAAATATACAAAATATTCATTCCAACAATAAATCAAACACTTGATGTGTCCAAATAGGAAGTTTCCCACATGGCGACGTGATTTAATAATACGTCGCTATTCGTCGCTCATCAGCGACGAATATTTATGCCTGTCGCAGAACGTCGCTAGCCAGCGACGTTTTGCAACGTTATTTTTATGACGTCGCTATTTTCAATAAATAGCGACGTTATTGGCCGCCGTCGCTAAATGACGTCGCTAGCCAGGAGAGAGGCAGTGACGGAGGCAGCTGCCCGCCCCCTCCCACCGCCCCCTCCACACCCCCCGTCCCCTCCCATCGCCGCCCTTCCACACCCTCCGCCCCCCGCGGCCAGCCCCCTTCCACACATACCCCCCCCCCACCCCGCACCCCGCGGCCAGCCCCCGCCCCCATCGTCCCCCCCCCAACGCTGCCCGCCCCCTCGATCCTACCGCCCCCTCCACACCCCCCGCCCCCCGCGCACGGCCAGCCCCCCTCCGCAACCCTCCGCACCCCGCGGCCAGCCCCCGCGCGCCCCCATCCCTCCAACGCTTCCCGCCCCCTCCCACCGCCCCCTCCACACCCCCCGCCACCGCCGCCACCGCCGTCCCCCGCAGTCGACGCCGCCCCCGCAGCCCCCGACGCCCCCGGCCCGCTGCACCCACGACCACCGCGCGCGCGCGCGAGAGAGAGAGAGAGAGAGAGAGAGAGAGAGAGAGGAGAGAGAGAGAGAGGGAGAGGGAGAGGGGATTACCTTTGGAAGAGAGAGAGGAGAGGGGGTCGCCGATCACCGCCGCGGGAGAGAGAGGAGAGGGGGTCGCCGATCGATCACCGCGGGAGAGAGAGAGAGAGAGAGAGGAGAGATAGTGAAATTTGGGGGGAATGAAAAAGTTCCCCCCGTCGTTTCAATTTAAGTCTGGAACGTAAATTTAGCGACGGCTTAGCGACGGATTATTCCGTCGCTAAGTAGTCAGTAAATCTCGCGCCATAGTAGCGACGGATTATTCCGTCGCTAAGTCGTCAGTCAAATCTCGCGCCAATATTTTAGGCTTTTCCCGCCAAAATATGCGACGTTCTAGCGACGGATATAAAACCGTCGCTACATGGCCGACGACCTATCGACGGCGTAGCGACGGATATGGACATAAAAAAATAAAAAAATTGTCCACTGCTTTTCGTCGGTATTTCGTCACAAATCCGTCGGTGATCCGACGGTAATAGCGACGGAAAATTTTCGTCGCTAAATGGCCGTCGCTAAAATGCTGTATTTTGGTAGTGTATGTGACAGGGAGAATGACATTGTGTGTTAGGTGACACAAAGAATGTCATTCTTCGTGTTATTTGTCACGGAGAATGACATACTCCGTGTCAGGTGACACGGATAATGACATTCTTCATCTTAGGTGACACGGAGAATGTTATTCTCCATGCTAGGTGACACGGAGAATGACATTATGTGTGTTAGGTGACACAAAGAATGTCATTCTCCGTGTTATTTGACACGGAGAATGACATACTCCGTGTCAGGTGACACGGAGAATGACACACTCCGTGTCAGGTGACACGGAGAATGACATTCTCCGTGCTAGGTGACACGGAGAATGACATTCTCTGTGTTAGGAAAACGGATAATGACATACACCGTGTCAATTTACAAGGAGAATGACATTCTTCGTGCTAGGTGACACGGAGAATGACATTATGTGTGTTAGGTGACACAAAGAATGTCATTTTCCGTGTTATTTGACACGGAGAATAACATACTCCGTGTTATTTGACACGGAGAATGACATACTCCTTGTTAATTTGACACGAAGAATGGTCATTCTCCGTGTTAATACACGGAGAATGGTCATTTCTAGGTAAAAATACACGGAGAATGCTCATTCTCCGTGTATTTTTACACGGAGAATGACATTCTCCGTCTTAGAAACACGGAGAATGGTCATTTCTAGGTCAACATACACAGAAAATGACATTCTCCGTGTAAAACTAAACGGAGAATAATATTCTCCGTCTATTTTGACACGGAGAATGGTCATTTCTAGGTAAAAATACACGGAGAATGCTCATTCTCCGTGTATTTTTACACGGAGAATGACATTCTTCGTCTTAGAAATACGGAGAATGGTCATTTCTAGGTCAACATACACAGAAAATGACATTCTCCGTGTAAAACTAAACGGAGAATAATATTCTCCGTCTATTTTGACACGAAGAATGGTCATTTCTTGGTCAAAATACACAGAGAATGCTCATTCTCCGTGTATTTTTACACGGAGAATGACATTCTCCGTCTTAGAAACACGGAGAATGGTCATTTCTAGGTCAACATACACATAAAATGTCATTCTCCGTGTAAAACTAAACGGAGAATAATATTCTCCGTCTATTTTGACATGGAGAATGGTCATTTCTTGGTCAAAATACACGGAGAATGCTCATTCTCCGTGTATTTTTACACGGAGAATGCTCATTCTCCGTGTATTTTTACACGGAGAATGACATTCTCCGTCTTAGAAACACGGAGAATGGTCATTTCTAGGTCAATATACACAGAAAATGTCATTCTCCGTGTATTTTTTACACGGAGAATAACATTCTCCGTGTATTTTGACACGGAGAATGACATTTTCTAGGTCAAAATACACGAAGAATGACATTCTCCGTGTATTTTAACACGGAGAATGATTATTCTCATTTTCCGTGTCAATATAAACGGAGAATGAACAGGACTCAAAGTTGTACCTTTTTTTTTTCTCTTCTTCTTGATCTTCTTCTTCTCTTGCTACTTCTTGTTCTTGTTGTTCTACTTCTTCTTGCACTTCTTTTTCTTTTGGAGCTTTTCGTTTACGAGCAATCCTCTTAACACCCTTCCTTTCTTTCATTTGTTTTTCAACAACTACTTCTTCTCCGTCTTTTCTAACTTGGTCTACATCGTTTGATGATGCTTGCGACATTGTGTGAAACTTGCGAATGGAGATTCGCTGGCGCTTTCTTGTAGGATTTTTCTAAGATTTTTGGAAGAGATGACCTAAAATCGAAAGCGAACAGAGCATGGAAGAGGAGGGAGCGATAGAAACACTTTTTTTAAGAGTCTCTGGGTTTGTATGTAAATTTTCCCTCTTCTGGAATCGAAACGGTTTTCTTGAAGAGTGGCTGGATTTGTGGATATTCTTAATAAATTAGAAGGGCAAAAAGGTCATGCCGTTCCCTTTTATATATTTTTTAGATAATGCTTGGCACGCGATGAAAATTTCTTTTGCGGTGGATTTTTCATAAAACTTTTTAAATTTTTGAGCATTTCATAAATTTTCCCAATTTAATAATCTATAAGTATAAAATAAATGCATACTAATTTTTGGTAATCTGTTTGGATGTACCTTACAAAATTTACATCGTACACGGGCGGCAGCGGCGGTATGTGTAGGCACTAACCGTTGGCCACTTGATGCCACATTAGTAGTCTTGGATCGAATTACGTGTGGTAGCTAGCTAGATTGTGGTGATTGCACTTGGTTGGGAACTTCCTCAAAGGGATCAACAATTCGGACCAACCGATCGAAATCCTTGCACTTGCAAACTTAGCTAAATGTTGGATATCGGCTTAGCTACTCATGTTGCGAAGATTTCAATGAAACCTCACCTCCTATATATGTTTTCTATATAAGGAGACACAGACAGTACTCTACTTGTTCTGATCTCTTGTACATGTGCAAGGTGATTCGATCACTAATGGAGCTCTCTCGGAAAAGGCTCATCATTCTCTTCAATATCCTTGTGTTGCTTCTCATGTTTTCTCATGGTTATTATCTCTAGCTCAAACTCATTTTATATTTTCGCCCTTATTTTGTTCTCTCTCTTTCTCTCTCTAGCATGTGTTTCATGAAGCATCATATCGTTTTTTATGCAGTGCTATACTTTTATTTGGCTTAATTGTAATTTGATATCGTCAACTATTATATTCTTTCAACTTGATATTTTAAAAAAAAATTATAATAACTTAATATGTTGAAGAAAAAAATTAGGATCAAAATATCCATGTAGAAAACTTGAAACTATTCCTCCTCCCCCACAGCCCTCCCCCTCCTCCCACCACCCTTGCCCACCCGTTCGTCCACCCCCCATCTACCCCCTCCCCACCCCACCACAACCCCACACACTGCCCCCGACCCCCGGCTGCACCACCGCCTCCTCTTTCCGCGGTGCCGCCGCCGACGGCTGCGAGAGCGCCAAAGAGAGGTGGGCGAGCGGTGGTACAGCCGGGGGTCGGGAGACCTGAGGGGGTGGGGGGTGGGGGCAGCCAAGAGGGGAGGGGGCGGAAGGGTGTCAACGGGGGATGGGTGTGCCGGTGGTGGGCAGGGGCAGGGGCAGGGGGTTGGGGTCAACTGAGAGAGGAGGGGGAGGGTTGGAAAGACGGTGGTAATTTTTTTTCTTTTGAAAATTTGGGTATCAAATTAAAAATATTAAATAGTTGATGGTATCAAGTTGTCGAGTAAAAAAAACTTAGGACATCAAGTGGAAGAACTGGAATAGTTAAGGATATCAATTTACAATTAAACTTTTTTACGTAATACTATACATATGTGTTTATGTTTATATCTGATGAACAAGTAGTCCTATTTAATTAATTACGTATATATGTGACCTAGCTAATTATGTACGTAATGGTGCTTGTGAAATACTACAGAGGAAGTAATTAACAAGGTGGAGGCAGCTGATAGTGATTGTGAGCCAGTTTCGAGTGGATCGTTCACTGGTGTGTGCCTCGACCTCGGCACAGCAGCCTTCCATGGGAACGAAGCATGTCGAACAACATGCACGAGGGAGAACGACGAATACTCGGGTGGCTTCTGCAACGTTGGCTTCATATGCAGCTGCATGCGTAAATCATGTACTGGACAGTAGCTATATATATAGTAGTTATTCAGTACCTATACTACTGTCTACTACTAGCTACTACTACTTGTGATGTATGAGAATAAAGCAACTGATCCTTTTCTCTCTCTCTCTCTCTCTCTCGGGTTAAGAAAGACGTCCAAATCATGATTTGTACTTCTTTGAAACTTAATAATATGCATTCTGTTGTTCACTAAACGTCCGTTTTTTTCCTAGACACTTTGATGCCCGCTTATTAAATTTTTCTACAGTTTAAGCCCCTTTGAAGCATGCTTATTTCCATCATATTTTTTTTTCTCAAGTTACGGAACATAATATCCTAATATGATATAATAGTTAGATGAAGGTTGCAAGATCCTACTTATTGAATATTTAATATTTACATCATGTATTTTCTGTATATACCTGCTTAATTTTCTCCCTCGGAGTAAGATTCATCATTCATGAGGAATCTCTTAAACCGCTTTAAAACATAATTATATTCATCAGTCAGGCCAATCAGGAAAAGTAAAAAAATTCAAGATTTCGATAAATTAGTCTTACAACATTAATGATTTTTTTCTTTTAACAGGGGACTTTATTGCTATATGGAGGAGCCTAAGCTCAAAGATGGCGTCGGGAGATTGTCCGACGACCTACAAAAGTATACGTGTCAGACCTTAGCTTTGGCATACCAAAATAAAACTATCCTCCCCGGGGAGACCGGGGTTAAACAAAGAAAAAAAATTCAAACTATCCACCCCGGAGGTACCGGGGTATACAAAAGTGAGAAAAAAAATAGAAGAAAAGGGGCCTCTAAGGACCCGAGAGGTCCTTAAGCAGTGCGTTGCTGGTCGCCGTTGGAAGTTCGGAGGTGTGGAAAAAGATCTGGTCACGTCTGGAATCTCGAGCTAGAGACGCCAGAGCTTTTGCCACGCCATTTGCACTAAAAGTGATATGGTTAATGTCGATAGCCGGGATGAGAATTTGTTGGATTTGATGGGTCTTGTATCTGAGAGTCCAGGGAGATTCAACTTTTTTGGCAATGATGTTGGTAAGGTGGATGGACGAGCTTTCAATTTCACTGTACTGGATATTTTGGGAGTGACACCAATGTAACACCAGGAGAAGGACGTG
Organism: Iris pallida; assembly: GCA_029216955.1. Taxonomy (NCBI): domain Eukaryota; kingdom Viridiplantae; phylum Streptophyta; class Magnoliopsida; order Asparagales; family Iridaceae; genus Iris; species Iris pallida. The sequence continues at coordinate 12,499,756 of JANAVB010040218.1, read as the reverse complement.
AAGTTCTCGTAGAGGGCTAGTAGTATCCGCTTTGAACAGGGAGAAGACATAGATCAGGTTGCCGAGGTTGTCTCTGATGACACCCCCACACGTCAGACCTGGGTCTTCCCCTATCTTTGCTGCAATGTTCAGCTTCTTACCCACCTCCGGTGCCACCCATCGAGCAGAGATCCCCGAGTGGACGTCTCTCGTATTCGTGCTGATACGCCCCAACACGTTCGTCCCCAGATTATGAGCAGAGAAGGTATGTTGCAGATGCGAGGTAACTCGGCGGATGATCTCCCAGTAGTTTTCAGTCCCGTCACCAAACTTAATGGAGTTCCTTACCTTCCAGATTTTCCATAAGCAGGAAGCAAAGATAATGTTCTTGCTGATGTCCGCTGAGGAGGGGAGAGGGGAGAGAGAGGAGTTATGAAGCCATACCTGAGCAAGTTGATCGACAGTGGAGTAGTAGGTGGAGAGGTGAAAATTGGTAGCGAAGTGGAGCCATATCTTTTGAGCCGTCTCGCCCAAAAGGAAGAGATGGTCATTTGTTTCAATGTCCGGGTTAGTGTAGCACATGCATCTTGAAGCAAGGTTGATTCCCATGGAAAGAAGTCTGACCTCAACCGGAATAGTGTTCATTCGAAGACGCCAGAGGAAGGCGCCAATGCGAGGCTGGATATACTTGTTCCAGCAGAATATGCTCCAGGTGTCGATCTGGTGTCTCCTACGATGATGCTCCAGTAAGCTTTAGTAGAAATTCTCCGTGTTGGTTAAGAACCCAGACTATCTTGTCCTTCTCATTCTTAAGGGTAATGTCGTCCAGCACGACATTAGCTTCCACAGGTAAAAAATTACGAATGTTGACCTCCTCATCCAGGGATATGCCGACCATCGGAGAGGCCACCACCTGACGAACGGAGGGGGTATAGTTGAACTCGGGAGATTTGGGGAGAGGGCTACCACACCAGTTCTAGCCCCAAATAGGGATATTGCCACGGCCCAGAACCCATTGGCAGTTGCAGTAGACAGTGTGAAATATCTTCATCATAGATCGCCATAGCGGAGAGGAGGAGTAAGGGAGGGAATAGATGGGAGTGGTAGGGTCCCCATACTTCCGGGCCATGTACTGGGCCCATACCGACTCACCATTAATTAACGCCCAGCACATTTTCGTGTGGAGAGCAGTCATCACCTGGTCGAGGGCCTCTTATGCCCAGACCCCCTTTATCCATCAGTCGACACACATTGCTCCAAGAGATCCATCTGGTCCGTTGTTGATCTTTAGAGTTCCAGAGGAAGGCGGCCATCAGTTTCTCTAATTTCTGGAGAAGTTTTTTGGGGACTTTAATCACTGACAGAGAGTTGATAGGGAGAGCAGTAAGCACGCTCTTGAGGAGGGTAATCTTGCCCCAATGGAAAGAAGTCTCCCTCTCCATCCCGAGATCATTTTCTCAAATTTCTCAGCCATCTCAAAGAAGTACTCAGGTTTTGCCCTTCCTTTGAACAGTGGCACCCCCAAATATTGGATGGGGAGATGCGTGATCGTAAAACCAGTACTCGCAGCAATCTCCTCAGCCCGAAGGGAGATGCGATCCTTTTGGGAGACAATCAAAACGAATTTACCCATATTAATCACTTGTCCCGATGTCTCAGAGTAGTCCTGCAGCATCTTCAGAAGGTTGTCTACACTATCATTTCCTCCGTTGAGAAATATGAGCATGTCGTCCGCATAGAAGAGGTGTGATATGGGAAGGCTATTTCTACGACCAGAGAAGTACTTAATGTGGCCTTGGAGACATAATTTTGAAATTTTTCTGCTGAGGGCGTCGTGGGCTATGATAAATAAGGCGGGAGAGATCGTATCCCCCTGTCTTAGGCCTCTAGCCGAGTGGGAGAAGCCTCCCATTAATGTAAAATTTAAATATAATAAATCATATTACACATACCAGTAACTTCATCTCCAAGGTTATCCAAATCAAAAACTAGTATTGCGTATCGCTGGGTATCTCCAAAAAAGAAAAAACACTAGTATTTGTGTAAAATCACACACCAACTTGACGATCCAAGGAATGAGAAGTTGGTATCTAAAATTGGAGATAAAGAACATGAAGTTTTTAAAATTTTATCATAAGGATACATAAAATAAAACGGGGTACTATAAAACTAGTCTTGCATTAAAATTCGTACTCTCAACCTTTGTGTCAAGAAAGGGCGAAGCTGCTTCTCCATATTCAATAGAAGCACAACCAGGCTAGTATTGAAAACAATATTGTATATCAAAAATCCAAATTCTATATGGTAGTTAAATAAATAAAAATCTTGGCCTTGACAAAAATTTCTATATTTCACTATATGAAGAGTTGATAGGGGACCAACAGTAAAGATGTCACATGGTATGAAAAAACAATAAGACATCACAAACAAACGTTTAATCTCATATATGATCATGAAACTAGTAACCAAAATGACATATATTCTAACAATAATTCAGTAATATGTGATCATAACATCTAGAGAATAAATATAATCATGTTGTACAAAAGGCATGTAAGTTTTTTGGATTCGCATACTGGTTGGAACTTGGTTGGCATTATGAAAAATAAAAAAAATCCCATGTTTGATATACCTTAGAATTTTAAACTCTTACTTCCGACACGGGCGGCGGCAACGGCGGTATCTGTATACACTAACCGTTTATCCACTTGATCCCGCATGTTTGGAATTACGTGTGCGTGTGGTGATTCGGCCTTCAGCACACTTGGAAACTTCTAAAAGGGCTTCACTTGCAAATTGACTTCCTAAATGTTGGATTAGATTTTCTAGTATTGTCACTAATTAATGTTTCTGATTTACTCGTCGAGGCTAATAGCTAGCTGGTATATATCCTTGTTAACAATCACCCGAATAAAACTCATATTATACACGATTTTTTCGTATCTTTCAGAAATGTATAATACTTCCGTACTTTTGAAAGATTCGAATCAGTACGTAAATTTCAAGCATACGAAGTTTTAAGCGTGTTTCGTACAAATTATTGATAATTTTGGCACAAAAAATGTAATAACATGTTTAATTAATCAAATTTGACAACATATTTAAGAATGTGAAGTTTCTAACCTCAATATTTTTATTTTTCGAATATTTGACCGAATTTTTTAACGTATTTTATTTGCACTGAGCCAATTTGTACTCGTACTTATGTGGTACAGAATTTTTTTCGTTTGCTGAATTGCTAACAAGGGTCTATATAAGGAAACAGTCTACTCGTTCTGATCTCTTGTGTGTGAGGTGATCATAATGGAGGTCTGTCGGGCTCATCATTCTCTTCATCTTTGCGATGCTTCTCATATTCTCCCATGGTTAATTGTTCTCCCTAGCTCAACTCATTTTATTTTTGCGCTTTGTTTTCTAGTTCTCTATTTTCTAGCATATGTCTCATGAAAAAAACATATTAGTTTCTTATAGGCTATACTCTACTAACTAAACTTGGTAAAGATTTATGTTTTCCCTTGTTATGTAGTACTATGCTTTCTAGTTTTCCTATTTACTATGTGACCTTATGTAATGCATGCTGCTTGTGAATCCTAGTAATTATTGTTGGTAACGAAAAGCGGAAAACGTTCACCAGATCAAGAATCCGCGAGAGAACCGAAAAAAAGCACAAAATATAAATCGTCGAAAGAAAGCCAAATGCAAACACAAACGATTTTTACGTAAAAAATTCGGATGGAAAAAACCACGGGACTATCAGAGTCCAATCCTGAAAAGCTTCCACTATCGTAATAAGAAATACACTGACTCCTTAATTACAATTAAGCTTCTCACCGATCTAAACGGATGACCTCAACTCCTTGGAACAGATGATAGATTACATACTCCTCGAAAAAAAAAACCCGAAAAGATGACGAGAAAATAATTACCCGATAATGATCTCCTCTTCGAAGTAGTCGTCAACCACTCTCTCTCTCTCTCTCCAATAAAGATGACCACAAGTGTTGCGTAGACGACACAACGTGTCTGATGTCTGATTAGTCATGTGCTGCATTACACAATATCATCTAACCCACATGAAGCACTTACAGATATCAGACACATTGTGTCGTCTACGCAACACATGGCTAATCACTCCAACCGGACACAAGGAGCATGCTACGGTTTGTCAATTAAGCATTATTGGTCTTATTGTTGTATATAAATAAGGGGGTCATCATAGCCTTGTGATGCAGCCTTTCTAGAGAGTCTTGTGTATCTGCTTAAAAGACGAGACATGAAAGATGTCGACAGAGCATTGCTTGACTCCATCTCCAATGGTCGATGCTCATCCAGCTATTTTTTCACTTTTCACCAAAACCAACAATTAGCAATATTTGGCTTTTGAAAAATTCGCATTTGTCTAAAGTACAGATGTACAGTTATTACAGAAAAATATGGCACCCATTTTCCTTTCCCTTTTCTTCTATCTGATTTTAATGGACAGAATGTGAAATATGTATTTGAACTTTGCACAACTCAAGTTACATATACTAGTAAATGCACGTGCCTTGCACATATAATAACTGATAATAAAAATAGTATCCAACTATAATCAAATATCTCTTAACTCATGTGGTTAAGATATAAGGTATTTTTCTTGTTTGCTTGAGTTTGATTCTCCATGTTGACAAATTTAAACTTTTTTCAACGAATTTTACAAAATTTATTTTTTTAAAATAAAATGGACCGTGATATAATGACGGCTTAGGCAGCTCACTTTTGAACCGTTTTGAAGCCTCATTATATAGTGTAAGATTGCCATATAATTTGAAAAGCTGTGATTTGTGATTTTACAAGGGGAAGAAATATGTTTACCTTAGTATATACAGGCTATATCTACAATACAAAAAATCTCTGTTACAAGTGTGCAATCTAACAATGTACAGGTGTATGAATAATCAAGTACATATTCATATGTACTTGATTATTAATACACATGTACATTGTTAGATTGCACACTTGTAACAGAGATTTTTTGTATTGTAGATATAGCCTGTATATACTATACTGCAGGACTTGGTTGGTATTTTTGGTCACTCCTTGAAACAGATGAATACCACCTCTCCTGTTAAATTTTTTGATTATAGTACTGAATATGAGCTTTTGGTCTCACTGGAATAAAAGCTAATATGACTAATATATCTGTTTTTACAAGAAAATATTCAAACTTGAATTGCAGAGATGGAACGGATAAGTTCCTTTTTGTCCCCTCACTAATCTTATATTAGCCCAAATGAAATCTCTTTTACTTCAATAGCAGAAATTGGACAAAAAGTGGCCACCCGAGATACAACGAATCCAAATGGCACCGAGATTACACGAGAACGAAAGTCAAAAAAATACCGTTATAACCCCTTGCGCGGTCCACACGCCAATTTGCAAGTTGGATGGACTCGAGTCCACCCACAACAAAATCTAAATGGATTTAGTACTTTAAACAAAGAGAACGCTTTCTCAATGTGGGACTAAAATAATTTACTCGATACTGAATCACATTGAGAGCAAGACGTTGCTTCCAAAACAAAAGTAACACACCCAATCCGAATATCTATAGCATCAACGAGCCCTGCAAAATTATTTTAAAGCCATGGTTCAGTGACAAGTAGTATTATGTTTTGTTTTGTTATGTCTCAGCTTCTGAAGTTCCATTCGAAGGAACGGAGAAGAGAGGAAAATTGGACCACTTACTTTGTTGAGCAGATTACTCTTTTCAAGAAAAGAAACTTTTAGTGTTTGGAAGAGAATGAACAGCCAGCCACCAACATTATCTCCAATTCAATCTCTTTCAAACAAAACGTGTGTGTCACTGAACCATGGCAACAAATTACAGAAGAATAATTCAAGGAGATCCAGTCCAATATGAAGAGACTCGATTCTACTTGTCTTTCTAAAAGAGGGAGAGATTCAAATTTATCAAATGCAAATGTGAGAGAGTAGGGGTGAGCATTATTTGATTTTGTACCCAAAAATAAACCTGACCGTAAAAAAAATAAGAGATTTGATTCGGTTTAAAATGAATTTGATCCGGTTTGGATTTTGAAAATAGTAAAAAAAAAAATTATTGACATAGATATTAAAATGATTAAAAGTGAAGGTATTCTCGAAGAACAATGTACTCATAGTTCAATACCTATATTACGATAATTTGGCACATATCTAATTAAGATGATCCACCTTAGATATTTGAGATGGCGCGCATTTGTAGATTTTCAGTGAATAGAAATCTTCAAAGACTGCAAATCTTACAAGTAGACTTTGGATTAAGGCCGATAACAGTATAGGAATTAGACATCTCCGGTTTTTGAAGACCCTAAAAGCTAACTAACTATCTTGAAAATCTGGGGTTAAATGATATTAAAGATGAGCACGGGAAGACACTCCTAGAATCACTTGATTCGTCTGAAACTATTTGGAAAATTGTCAGACATGCAACTTCATCATTGTCCAACATGTAAAATTTCTGAGCTATAATCAAAATCTATTTTGGAACACCAATATATATAATTAAATAACAACAATAAACAATACCTAGATTCAGCCTTGTCTACTCCAAGCAAAATCTCCTTACCTATTCAAAACCTAGATTCAGAGTTTGACCCGTCAGCAGAAGAAGAAGAAGAAGAAGAAGAAGAAGAAGAAGAAGAAGAAGAACCACCTCTCATCAACTATTTCCAAATATTAAAAAATGTTAGTGCCGGGGCACAATTTTTCGATAAAAAACTGAGAATTCGTAACAATTGTAAAAACAATCGTTATTACGTAACATTTCACAGAAGGTACGTAACAGAAATTCCACTAATGCAACACTTCACAGAAGGTGCACAGATTTCTACCAACGCAAATACTTCATCGAAGGTGCGCTAATAGAATTCTGATAAACGAAGGTGACAGGCGAAAGATGGAAAAACTCGTGCTGGGGTGAATGATCACCGTTGCTCAAAGCTTTATTCGCCCCACACGAATAGCTTCCAGGAACCAGCAAGTTCGTCGGAGAACTTGGAACACTCTTGCTCTTCTGACTCCTCGGATGAACACGAACTCCCGTGCAAAACTTAACGCTGGTACAATACCTCTCTTCTCTCTCACGGTTCTAAATACTTGTAAACTTTCTGTCTACTACCTGTGTATTAGTACTTTTTTGTGAGAGAGAAGGAGGTGACCTTATATAGGCCCCTGCAACAACTGCCTGGTTAGCACAATGTTAGGGACGTGGTAATAACCACCCCGAACATGGAGCAACCGCTCAGAACATGCAAAGACACGTTCTGTCGCAAGTTGCGCCACTGCGTAACCAGCGTGATTTGTACTTTACGCACACAGCCCTATTACGCACCCTACGCGCAACCTGCCACTTTACGCACACAGCCATTTTACGCAACCTGCGCACACTATGCACACTGCGTACGCTGCGCACACTGCGCACTCTACGCACGCTGCGCGTACTGGACTGCGTAACTGGGTCGGCGTAACTGGGCTCGCGTAACGAGGCCGACGTAACAGACCGCGTAACTGGGCTCGCGTAACGTGGCCGCGCAAGTGGCTCGCGTAACAAGCGCAACTTAAGCGCACTATGCGCCTAGCGACGATGCTGACGTGCTAAGTGCAAAGTGCGCCAACAAAACGCCACATTATGCCTCATGAGCCCTTGAGCCCGATCCCGAGTCCGAGTCCGAGTCCGAGTCCGAGTCGCTAAGCCCCTATGGGACTTAGCTCCCATGGAAATAAATTTTCCAAGAGCAAAAAGCTAGAAGCTTACCATGGAGCCTTATTCTTACCTCTTAGTAAAATCACCCACATGGTTCCCACCTTTGGGTCACCACCTATGTGCACATCCCAACAATACATAGAAGCCTATATATGTTGAGATACCATATGGTACATTTTTGATGTGGGACTAAAACTTCACTAAGCATGTAGAGAACAAGTTCTCTACGTGTCAAGAATACAAATGCCCCAACAATCTTCCACATATCTCAATATATATGGGTTCGAGTGTTCCCCACAGTGACTGTCCATCATGCATTAGGAGAGATGTCGCGATGACTTGAATCTTCCTGCATGGGTTAAACAACAGACTATAATACAAAAATGGACTAAGCCTTGAATTCTGCACCATAGTTGAAGTTGTTCCCACTCACATAATGTAGTCACATGTGCTTCTGGCTATGCACATTAAAGGTCCTGTGCCAGCCTGGTTTCAGTGTATACTTTTGGGCGTCTACAAGTTTACCTTCAAGAGACGGCCTGATATCTCTGTCCATACACTATAGGTGGGTTCATTATAAAGAGACATGGCATGGAACGCTTTACGCTCCCCTTGCGGTGCTACGCCGCTATGACATGGCCCGAAGCCAAGGTATTACCCCTCCCTGGAAATCACCCCATATCTGGGAACCTTTGTAGTGTCATACTACTGTAGCATGAGGCAACTGCCTCTTTGTAGTGCCAAACTACCCAGCATGAAGCCTTAGGCTCCCTTGCGGTTTTACGCCGCAACGACATGACTTGCAAGGCCGAGGCTTTATCCCTAACCGGGTACCTCATCGTGGTGTCGTGCCACTGTAACATGAGGAACTCCTCTTTGTAGTGCTGACTACATCCCTCTTTATTTTAACATACAGCATTAGGCTAACTGCCTATTTGCGGTGCTATGCCGCTGTGACTTGGCCTGCAAAGCCGAGGCTTTATCCTATTCCTGGGCAGCACCCCACATATAGGAACCTCATCGTGGAGTCACCCCACTGTAGCATGGAGTTTCACTCATTATAGTGCAGCTCTACCGTGCTTCCTGTAAAGTTGTCACGACCCACACCCTAGAGTAAGGGCACGAGAAGTGGGTACGTCCAGCTTACGCCGCAGTGTCGGCGGTAGAACGCTGTCCTAGGTTACTATCTAATCAACAACTCACGCAATTATATAATATACTTGTCAAATCTCAACTTCGAACGGAGGACAAGTATAGATATAATGAATCTCAATCACAGACTAAGAGCGATAAGATAACACAGAAGTTTATAACTAAAGACTAACAACAACAATTAAAAACTGCTAAATAATAATATCTCAAACAAAGTCAAATACAAACTCGTATCTCAAGTTATTACAATTCAAATTCTAAAACATGAAAACTAAACCAAGTCTACTAGCTAGTCTCCCGATCACTCTTGAGTGTCGGGGCCATAGGTAGCTAAGTCATCTCCTGCTCCAAGGCAAGTAGGGCAAACGTCCTCAGGGCAGTCATCTGTAATATTTTCAACAGGTCCAGTCAGGACAGGAACGAGTACAAATCATCAAGAAATCCCAAGTAAATGACAGAGAACTATAAAATAGTTATGTACAGTTTTATTGATGAATATGGTAGTTGTATACAGGTGATGGTATAGAGAAACAGTTAAGATACAAGGAAAGTAAGGTAAGTAAAACAAGAGCAGAATCATAGCAATGAAGACTGTAAAAATAGAACTAGCTGAACCAGGGTAACATGTTATAAGTCCAGTTTGTACAATATAAGTTGAGTGTAATCCAATGTGAGTCTAATACAATTGAGTCTAGTAAATGATTTTTGTACATGATGATTCTAGTAGATGATTCTTCTCAATGATTTGAGTGAAGTGGTTCTTGTAAGATTCTTGTACATGATCCTTGTAGGTGATTCTTGTAATGAGTACGGCACATCGCACGCTCGGCCAAGCGGTAATGGCTATCATTCTTGTAATACGGCACATCGCACGTTCGGCCAAGCGGCGATGGCTATCATTCTTGTTTGGTGATTCTTATTGAATACGGCACATCGCACGCTCGACCAAGCGGTGATGGCTATCATTCTTGTTTGGTGATTCTTGTTGAATATGGCACATCGCATACCGACCCAGCAGCGATGGCTATCGTTCTTGTAATGATGATTCTTGTATGATTTGTACATTTAATACTTGTAGGTGTTTCGAGTAGATGAGTCTTGTGAGTGATTCGAGTAATAGGGTTAGACAAATCAAGTACATGTATTGCAAATAGATGAATCTAAACTATTAATACATGTTGTGACAGAGAATCAAATAGAACTATACTAGAACTGAATCACAGTAATCATCAAATAAATGAAAGAACTATCAGAGAATGTACTCGCCTGTTACTCTGAAAAGAGTAATAAAATATCAGATGTCTGCACCGGAGTCACAATGTCCTAAATAGAGCAGTACAGGTTATAACATGTTTAAAATAAGGTAAATGAAATCTACGATGCAATCTACATGATTTCTGGGTCAATCTAGGTCAAAGTCAACTCTAAGTCAACCATGATCAACTGTCTAGGTCAAACTAGGTCCAAGTCAAACTTGGTCAACTCTGGGTCGAACCAAGTCAACATCTAGGTCAACTTGGTCAAACTGGTCAATGGTTTATCTAATCAAACTCTACCTGTACCATATCACACATCTAAGGTATATTACATGCATACCTATATAGAGCATTACACATAAACCTAGATATAAGGTATTACACTACCACCTCTATTCTAACTCATGTCCTATAGCCTATGAATACAATACATATCATAACTCAGTATCCTTACTTAGACCATATACCATAACCCATATGTAAACACACTATCAACATTAACCCACACTACCCCATATAATGTATGCATTTGTCACACATTACATGATCAACACATATGTGTACAAGTGCATCTACCAGAAGACAATTGAACCCAAAAGAAAGAGGGCAAAAGGGAAGGATCCTAACATTAATCCAAGGGCATGGGACTCAAGTCCAAAACCTACTCCCTATGATTCCTGCCACTACTACTGTTATTGACATTTCAGCAATACAAAACACCACATCTAACTAAATTCAAATCCTATACTCTATCATAACTGAAACTTAGGCTAATCTAATACCAATTTTCCCCTTGGTCCAAGGTCATTTGTTACCTGCAGGTAACATGGCTACTGCAGCCATGTATTACACTCACACCTTCACCCTAAACTCCCTGGCTCACCCTGTTCTGCTGCTGCAATGCAAGGCAATGTAATCCCAAGGCAGGGCAGACCACAGCACTGCTAACCATTGCTTGCTGCTGCAATGCTGCAAAAGAAGAGCCTGGCAAGCCAAGGCAATGCAACCCTTCCCTCACGGATCCTGGACTGGACCCTATTCAGCCCCTAATCAGTCCTGTGTGCAGATGTGTGAGTAGGAATGGGACTTATAGGTTCTCAGGTTTTCTACCATGTTTCCCAGGCTACACATGCAACCCCAAACCTATATGGATCTCAGTTAATAGACAGTACATATACCTTCAACTCAGAATTTAATAGCCTTGACAGTTCACAAAACAGTGCCAATGTACATAGGCTCAAATACCTGGTATTGACCCAAGACCTATGAACTAGCATCTAACCCAATCAAATCCTATTTCAGTATTTATTCATGAACTCATCAGAAACAGTGAAAGGGAAAAGTTGAACCAATCTCTGGAAATGCAGTGAAGTACAAAACTGTGTACAGGACAATGTGATAGATATGAGTGTGTGTAGTGTGTAATCAAAGTGACAGTGAAGGCCATACGTGTTGTACATATCATTCACAGGTTCACATAGGTTCTCAGGAATACAATTGTGTGTGACTTCAGTTTTTGATGTGTGTGTACAGATTCTTATTTCAGTTTTGAAAGGAAAGGGTGAAAACTCAGGAAAAGGCAGTAAACTATACATGGAAATTCAATTAGAACTCCAAAATCTCATACCAATACCATGTAGGAAATTTATTGAAAACCCAACATAATTCAAAAACCCCATTGCTACCAGTTGAACCCAATGTATACCTTACAATCTATCATGAATTTGCATTTCAGGAAATCAAAACATATCAGTATTGTGTCTCAGGTTATCCAGAGATTTAAATCTCAGGTTTGTATGTAATGAATCATTAACCTAGCTCAATTGGAATACCAAAAACAGTTTAAACAGTCCTAGACTAATGCCCAGGTCAGTACATATTGAAGAACAACTTATACAATTCAAATGAGACCCAAACATCACTTTAACAGTCCAAGAATAACTCAGTTTTCAGTCTCTTCATTAAAACCCAGATTTCTAGCCAAAACCACAACCAATTCGATCCAATTTCAACATACAATTAGAATCCACATATGTGCACATAATAGAGGTTTAATTACAAGTAATTAACAGTATTAAATGGGTCAATTGATTGCTAAAATCTAATTTAGGAAACTGGACAGAATTCAGAAAAATAGACTGATAATGAGGTATCAGAAAAATGGGAAATGGAGAATTCGACATGAAAACTAAACTAGAAACCCCAAACAGAGGTTGGTAAACAATCATGCACATACATACGTGTCCTACAAGTGGTTTCGTGTCCACACACCCAGACACGAAGTGTCCAGACATAAAAACACAGAGGAGAGGATAAGTGAACACGGTGTGGTGCGCGTGTGTCCGTGTCTCGTGAGCACGACACAAAGTTCGACACGCCTCGTGGTCATACCCACGTGTAGCCCAATACTAGGGCTACTCACTGGATGTGACCCGAGGTGTCCACGGGTCGCGTGTCCTGAGCACGAGACACGTATCAGTGGCTTGAAACTGGTACACTCAGCACAGTACGAAATCAGTGCGGGCCAAATTCCTACGTGCACACACATCGAGATCCCACAAAATTTTATGGGTAGGATGTCAGTCATGTCCCCCAGCTGTGTGTCAATTTCCACGTGTCCAAGTGACACAGACACGGAGAAAACGTGGTCGAGCAGCAGGACACTGCACGACAGTGTCGTGCAGCGTATTCGTGTCCAATTTGGACACGAAAACAGTGTCAAATTAAACTCAGTCTTCACGAAATATATTCACACATTAGAAGTTTTCAAAATATATAATTTGTTTTGAAAATGGAGAACAAAAAGCTCATTGAGGCATTACATCAAACATTCATTCAAATACATCGATATGTGTCCGATACGGACACAAAATGGACACGGATTCCTACCAAACTTGGGCTACACCTAGGGGAACCCTAAATGAATGCATCTATGAAGAAAAATCATGATTTCAATGGGTGTAGATAGGTTTACCTATTGAGAGCTAGAATCTCAATGTAAAGAGCCTCGATTCGATGTCTTCTTCGATTTCCTCCGGTTCAATCATCCTCGAACCTTGCTAGCAAGCCCCCACAAGTATCCTCTACTGTTGGGGATGATGGTGCAATCGATTTGACTCAATTTGGGCTCAATTTGGATTAATGGGGAGAGTTTTAGGGAAGAACAAGTATGGCTTTTTCTAGGGTTTGTAAAAGAGGCCAAGGTTTTGTTAAAGTGACTTTATAGGAGGGGGGTCTTGTGTGGCTGTTGAAATCACTAGGGTTAGGGTTTTAGATGAGTGGTTGAGGTTGCTCCAACAATTTTCAAGGCTTCCTATTGGTTGAGGCTTCTTTTCACAAATATCTCAAAAAGAAATATCTCTTCCTAATAATATCTAGATATTACTAACCTTGGCACTTAGTAGGAATGTTCCAACCCTAATTTTAACCTCATGACTAATCTAGGTTAGGTTAACTTCTAGGTTAAGGCTCCACTAAAAGACCATCACAATATTTAATTAATATAAATTACAAATTCACAAAATTGCCAAAATTGCCAAAATGACCAAAATACCCCTAGGCTAAAAATAGGTAATTTGAATTCCTAATCACATGACTAGGCTCCCTTGGTCATGGTTAGTCTCTAGGTTTAGCAAAACTAGGGTTTAGCTAGTTAACCATCAAAATCACCAATCACTATTTTAAATAGTTTTTAAATTAATTAAAAATCACCAAAAATCACAATATAATTTAAATATCATTATTAAATGATTATAATTATAATATTTCAAAATTGCCCTCATTTGCAAAACTGGGTGTTACAAGTCTACCCCCCTTAGAAGAATTTCGTCCTCGAAATTAAGATGGTCGTATACCTCCTAGGTCAAGCCCCAATCAAACAAGGTCGAAGATAACATGCAATCACAGTCCTACTGGTCGTGATTCCACAGTTTCGAATAGGGTAACTACGCTATCTAGCATATCACAAACATATCCTGGCAGATACTAATGGAATCACACATAAAGGTGAAAGAAGGACAAGAAAGACAGACCTGCTAACCCGTCACCCATAGCGTCGGTCTACTCGACTGTCAGCACAAAAGCCCTGTCCCTCTGGGGTATATCCCTCTGATGGTGCGTGGCACGGTGCTGCGCTACAAGTGGCCTAACTCCCTCTATCTAATCCATGATACTCAAGTAACATCCACCTTGATATTCCATTCCATCATACTAGGGCACCATCTATATGGTATCTATTTTAAAATCCGATAATCATACCCGTCTATCCAGAACCATGTTACCAGAATCCTCGTTACGCCAGTAAGTACTACAGCGATAATCCATAGAGTCCGCGACTAAGGTACATACCTCTAGAATTATGGTATTTAAAATTTCCGTATTGCCGCTAGCTTGGCTGCGAAAACCTTAAATTCCCACACCCGAGAAATACATCCAAAATTAGACTCTATCTCATCGCCAAACCAGCTAATATGGCTATAGAAGATTCTCGATTCTATGACTGAGGCAACCTAGCCCATAATGTTATCTTGGTAGAAAATCAAGTCAATAATGAATACCAAGAATCAAATTCAACGATGAACAAGAAGGTAGACAGAAACTGTCGGAATCGAAATTCGAGATAGTTTATAACGAGATTCTCAAGGGTCATCCCAGGAATCTTCTCAAGTAGTCCTAACTGTGATTGAGCACTCTCTCAACTAAACCTATTTCTTAGTTCCTATCGCAGGCTGTAGTGATACTCTAGTTCGAATACCACTACATAAACTCGACCTGCATGGGCCACCACTAAAAACGTGTCACGACCCGCACCCTAGAGTAAGGGCACGAGAAGTGGGTACGTCCAGCCTACGCCGCAGTGTCGGCGGTAGAATGCTGTCCTAGGTTACTATCTAATCAACAACTCACGCAATTATATAATGTACTTGTCAAATCTCAACTCCGAACGGAGGACAAGTATAGATATAATGAATCTCAATCACAGACTAAGAGCGATAAGATAACACAGAAGTTTATAACTAAAGACTAACAACAACAATTAAAAACTGCTAAATAATAATATCTCAAACAAAGTCAAATACAAACTCGTATCTCAAGTTATTACAATTCAAATTCTAAAACATGAAAACTAAACCAAGTCTACTAGCTAGTCTCCCGATCACTCTTGAGTGTCGGGGCCATAGGTAGCTAAGTCATCTCCTGCTCCAAGGCAAGTAGGGCAAACGTCCTCAGGACAGTCATCTGTAATATTTTCAACAGGTCCAGTCAGGACAGGAACGAGTACAAATCATCAAGAAATTCCAAGTAAATGACAGAGAACTATAAAATAGTTATAGACAGTTTTATTGATGAATATGGTAGTTGTATACAGGTGATGGTATAGAGAAACAGTTAAGATACAAGAAAAGTAAGGTAAGTAAAACAAGAGCAGAATCATAGCAATGAAGACTGTAAAAATAGAACTAGCTGAACCAGGGTAACATGTTATAAGTCCAGTTTATACAATGTAAGTTGAGTGTAATCCAATGTGAGTCTAATACAATTGAGTCTAGTAAATGATTCGTGTACATGATGATTCTAGTAGATGATTCTTCTCAATGATTTGAGTGAAGTGGTTCTTGTAAGATTCTTGTACATGATCCTTGTAGGTGATTCTTGTAATGAGTACGGCACATCGCACGCTCGGCCAAGCGGTAATAGCTATCATTCTTGTAATACGGCACATCGCACGCTCGGCCAAGCGGCGATGGCTATCATTCTTGTTTGGTGATTCTTATTGAATACGGCACATCGCACACTCGACCAAGCGGTGATGGCTATCATTCTTATTTGGTGATTCTTGTTGAATACGGCACATCGCATACCGGCCCAGCAGCGATGGCTATCGTTCTTGTAATGATGATTCTTGTATGTTTTGTATATTTTATACTTGTAGGTGTTTCGAGTAGATGAGTCTTGTGAGTGATTCGAGTAATAGGGTTAGACAAATCAAGTACATGTATTACAAATAGATGAATCTAAACTATTAATACATGTTGTGACAGAGAATCAAATAGAACTATACTAGAACTGAATCACAGTAATCATCAAATAAATGAAAGAACTATCAGAGAATGTACTCGCCTGTTACTCTGAAAAGAGTAATGAAATATCAGATGTCTGCACCAGAGTCACAATGTCCTAAATAGAGCAGTACAGGTTATAACATGTTTAAAATAAGGTAAATGAAATCTACGATGCAATCTACATGATTTCTGGGTCAATCTAGGTCAAAGTCAACTCTAAGTCAATCATAGTCAACTGTCTAGGTCAAACTAGGTCCAAGTCAAACTTGGTCAACTCTGGGTCGAACCAAGTCAACATCTAGGTCAACTTGGTCAAACTGGTCAATGGTTTATCTAATCAAACTCTACCTGTACCATATCACACATCTAAGGTATATTACATGCATACCTATATAGAGCATTACACATAAACCTAGATATAAGGTATTACACTACCACCTCTATTCTAACTCATGTCCTATAGCCTATGAATACAATACATATCATAACTCAGTATCCTTACTTAGACCATATACCATAACCCATATGTAAACTCACTATCAACATTAACCCACACTACCCCATATAATGTATGCATTTGTCACACATTACATGATCAACACATATGTGTACAAGTGCATCTACCAGAAGACAATTGAACCCAAAAGAGAGAGGGCAAAAGAGAAGGATCCTAACATTAATCCAAGGGCATGGGACTCAAGTCCAAAACCTACTCCCTATGATTCCTGCCACTACTACTGTTATTGACATTTCAGCAATACAAAACACCACATCTAACTAAATTCAAACCCTATACTCTATCATAACTGAAACTTAGGCTAATCTAATACCAATTTCCCCCTTGGTCCAAGGTCATTTGTTACCTGCAGGTAACATGGCTACTGCAGCCATGTATTACACTCACACCCTCACCCTAAACTCCCTAGCTCACCCTGTTCTGCTGCTGCAATGCAAGGCAATGTAATCCCAAGGCAGGACAGACCACAGCACTGCTAACCATTGCTTGCTGCTGCAATGCTGCAAAAGAAGAGCCTGGCAAGCCAAGGCAATGCAACCCTTTCCTCACAGGTCCTGGACTGAACCCTATTCAGCCCCTAATCAGTCCTGTGAGTAGGAATGGGACTTATAGGTTCTCAAGTTTTCTACCATGTTTCCCAGGCTACACATGCAACCCCAAACCTATATAGATCTCAGTTAATAGACAGTACATATACCTTCAACTCAGAATTTAATAGCCTTGACAGTTCACAAAACAGTACCAATGTACATAGGCTCAAATACCTGGTATTGACCCAAAACCTATGAACTAGTATCTAACCCAATCAAATCCTATTTCAGTATTTATTCATGAACTCATCAGAAACAGTGAAAGGGAAAAGTTGAACCAATCTCTGGAAATGCAGTGAAGTGCAAAACTGTGTACAGGACAATGTGATAGATATGAGTGTGTGTATATATAATCAAAGTGAAAGTGAAGGCCATACGTGTTGTACATATCATTCACAGGTTCACATAGGTTCTCAGGAATACAATTGTGTGTGACTTCAGTTTTTGATGTGTGTGTACAGATTCTTATTTCAGTTTTGAAAGGAAAGGGTGAAAACTCAGGAAAAGGCAGTGAACTATACATGGAAATTCAATTAGAACTCCAAAATCTCATACCAATACTATGTAGGAAATTTATTGAAAACCCAACATAATTCAAAAACCCCATTGCTACCAGTTGAACCCAATGTATACCTTATAATCTATCATGAATTTGCATTTCAGGAAATTAAAACATATCAGTATTGTGTCTCAGGTTATCCAGAGATTTAAATCTCAGGTTTGTATGTAATGAATCATTAACCTAGCTCAATTGGAATACCAAAAACAGTTTAAACTGTCCTAGACTAATGCCCAGGTCAGTACATATTGAAGAACAACTTATACAATTCAAATGAGACCCAAACATCACTTTAACAGTCCAAAAATAACTCAGTTTTCAGTCTCTTCATTAAAACCCAGATTTCTAGCCAAAACCACAACCAATTCGATCCAATTTCAACATACAATTAGAATCCACATATGTGCACATAATAGAGGTTTAATTACAAGTAATTAACAGTATTACATGGGTCAATTGATTGCTAAAATCCAATTTAGGAAACTGGACAGAATTCAGAAAAATAGACTGATAATGAGGTATCAGGAAAATGGGAAATTGAGAATTCGACATGAAAATTAAACTAGAAACCCCAAACAGAGGTTGGTAAACAATCATGCACATACATACGTGTCCTACAAGTGGTTTCGTGTCCACACACCCAGACACGAAGTGTCCAGACATGAAAACACGGAGGAGAGGATAAGTGAACACAGTGTGGTGCGCGTGTGTCCGTGTCTCGTGAGCACGACACAAAGTTTGACACGCCTCGTGGTCATACCCACGTGTAGCCCAATACTAGGGCTACTCACTGGATGTGACACGAGGTGTCCACGGGTCGCGTGTCCTGAGCATGAGACACGTATCAGTGGCTTGAAACTGGTACACTCAGCACAGTACGAAATCAGTGCGGGCCAAATTCCTACGTGCACACACATCGAGGTCCCACAAAATTTTGTGGGTAGGATGTCAGTCATGTCCCCCAGCTGTGTGTCAATTTCCACATGTCCAAGTGACACAGACACGGAGAAAACATGGTCGAGCAGCAGGATACTGCACGACAGTGTCGTGCAGCGTGTTCGTGTCCAATTTGGACATGAAAACAGTGTCAAATCAAACTCAGTCTTCACGAAATATATTCCACACATTTGGAGTTTTCAAAATATATAATTTGTTTTAAAAATGGAGAACAAAAAGCTCATTGAGGCATTACATCAAACACTCATTCAAATACATCGATACGTGTCCGATACGGACACGAAATGGACACGAATTCCTACCAAACTTGGGCTACACCTAGGGGAACCCTAAATGAATGCATCTATGAAGAAAAATCATGATTTCAATGGGTGTAGATAGGTTTACCTATTGAGAGCTAGAATCTCAATGTAAAGAGCCTCGATTCGATGTCTTCTTCGATTTTCTCCGGTTCAATCATCCTCGAACCTTGCTAGCAAGCCCCCACAAGTATCCTCTACTGTTGGGGATGATGGTGCAATTGATTTGACTCAATTTGGGCGCAATTTGGATTAATGGGGAGAGTTTTAGGGAAGAACAAGTATGGCTTTTTCTAGGGTTTGTAAAAGAGGCCAAGGTTTTGTTAAAGTGACTTTATAGGAGAGGGGCTCTTGTGTGGCTGTTGAAATCACTAGGGTTAGGGTTTTAGATGAGTGGTTGAGGTTGCTCCAACAATTTTCAAGGCTTCCTATTGGTTGAGGCTTCTTTTCACAAATATCTCAAAAAGAAATATCTCTTCCTAATAATATCTAGATATCACTAACCTTGGCACTTAGTAGGAATGTTCCAACCCTAATTTTAACCTCATGACTAATCTAGGTTAGGTTAACTTCTAGGTTAAGGCTCCACTAAAAGACTAGCACAATATTTAATTAATATAAATTACAAATTCATAAAATTGCCAAAATGACCAAAATATCCCTAGGCTAAAAATAGGTAATTTGAATTCCTAATCACATGACTAGGCTCCCTTGGTCATGGTTAGTCTCTAGGTTTAGCAAAACTAGGGTTTAGCTAGTTAACCATCAAAATCACCAATCACTATTTTAAATAGTTTTTAAATTAATTAAAAATCACCAAAAATCACAATATGATTTAAATATCATTATTAAATAATTATAATTATAAAATTTCAAAATTGCCCTCATTTGGAAAACTGGGTGTTACAAGTCTACCCCCCTTAGAAGAATTTCGTCCTCGAAATTAAGATGGTCGTACACCTCCTAGGTCAAGCCCCAATCAAACAAGGTCGAAGATAACATGCAATCACAGTCCTACTGGTCGTGATTCCACAGTCTCGAATAGGGTAACTACGCTATCTAGCATATCACAAACATATCCTGGCAGATACTAATGGAATCACACATAAAGGTGAAAGAAGGACAAGAAAGACAGACCTGCTAACCCGTCACCCACAGCGTCGGTCTACTCGACTGTCAGCACAAAAGCCCTGTCCTTCTGGGGTATATCCCTCTGATGGTGCGGGGCACGGTGCTGCGCTACAAGTGGCCTAACTCCCTCTATCTAATCCATGATACTCAAGTAACATCCACCCTGATATTCCATTCCATCACACTAGGGCACCATCTATATGGTTTCTATTTTAAAATCCGATAATCATACCCGTCTATCCAGAACCATGTTACCAGAATCCTCGTTACGCCAGTAAGTACTACAGCGATAATCCATAGAGTCCGCGACTAAGGTACATACCTCTAGAATCATGGTATTTAAAATTTTTGCATTGCCGCTAGCTTGGCTGCGAAAATCTTAAATTCCCACACCCGAGAAATACATCCAAAATTAGACTCTATCTCATCGCCAAACCAGCTAATATGGCTATAGAAGATTCTAGATTCTATGACTGAGGCAACCTAGCCCATAATGTTATCTTGGTAGAAAATCAAGTCAATAATGAATACCAAGAATCAAATTCAACGATGAACAAGGAAGTAGACAGAAACTGTCGGAATCGAAATTCGAGATAGTTTATAACGAGATTCTCAAGGGTCATCTCAGGAATCTTCTCAAGTAGTCCTAACTGTTATTGAGCACTCTCTCAACTAAGCCTATTTCTTAGTTCCTATCGCAGGCTGTAGTGATACTCTAGTTCGAATACCACTACATAAACTCGACCTGCATGGGCCACCACTAAAAAC
Source organism: Iris pallida (assembly GCA_029216955.1). Classification (NCBI taxonomy): domain Eukaryota; kingdom Viridiplantae; phylum Streptophyta; class Magnoliopsida; order Asparagales; family Iridaceae; genus Iris; species Iris pallida. The sequence continues at coordinate 12,478,742 of JANAVB010040218.1, read as the reverse complement.
GTGTCACGACCCGCACCCTAGAGTAAAGGCACGAGAAGTGGGTACGTCCAGCCTACACCGCAGTGTCGGCGGTAGAACGCTGTCCTAGGTTACTATCTAATCAACAACTCACGCAATTATATAATGTACTTGTCAAATCTTAACTCCGAACGGAGGACAAGTATAGATATAATGAATCTCAATCACAGACTAAGAGCGATAAGATAACACAGAAGTTTATAACTAAAGACTAACAATAATTAAAAACTGCTAAATAATAATATCTCAAACAAAGTCAAATACAAACTCGTATCTCAAGTTATTACAATTCAAATTCTAAAACATGAAAACTAAACCAAGTCTACTAGCTAGTCTCCCGATCACTCTTAAGTGTCGGGGCCATAGGTAGCTAAGTCATCTCCTGCTCCAAGGCAAGTAGGGCAAACGTCCTCAGGGCAGTCATCTGTAATATTTTCAACATGTCCAGTCAGGACAGGAACGAGTATAAATTATCAAGAAATTCCAAGTAAATGACAGAGAACTATAAAACAGTTATAGACAGTTTTATTGATGAATATGGTAGTTGTATACAGGTGATGGTATAGAGAAACAGTTAAGATACAAGGAAAGTAAGGTAAGTAAAACAAGAGCATAATCATAGCAATGAAGACTGTAAAAATAGAACTAGCTGAACCAGGATAACATGTTATAAGTCCAGTTTGTACAATGTAAGTTGAGTGTAATCCAATGTGAGTCTAATACAATTGAGTCTAGTAAATGATTCTTGTACATGATGATTCTAGTAGATGATTCTTCTTAATGATTTGAGTGAAGTGGTTCTTGTAAGATTCTTGTACATGATCCTTGTAGATGATTCTTGTAATGAGTACGACACATCGCACGCTCGGCCAAGCGGTAATGGCTATCATTCTTGTAATACGGCACATCGCACGCTCGGCCAAGCGGCAATGGCTATCATTCTTGTTTGGTGATTCTTATTGAATACGGCACATCGCACGCTCGACCAAGCGGTGATGGCTATCATTCTTGTTTGGTGATTCTTGTTGAATACGGCACATCGCATACCAGCCCAGCAGCGATGGCTATCGTTCTTGTAATGATGATTCTTGTATGATTTGTACATTTAATACTTGTAGGTGTTTCGAGTAGATGAGTCTTGTGAGTGATTCGAGTAATAGGGTTAGACAAATCAAGTACATGTATTGCAAATAGATGAATCTAAACTATTAATACATGTTGTGACAGAGAATCAAATAGAACTATACTAGAACTGAATCACAGTAATCATCAAATAAATGAAAGAACTATCAGAGAATGTACTCGCCTGTTACTCTAAAAAGAGTAATAAAATATCATATGTCTGCACCGGAGTCACAATGTCCTAAATAGAGCAGTACAGGTTATAACATGTTTAAAATAAGGTAAATGAAATCTACGATGCAATCTACAAGATTTTTGGGTCAATCTAGGTCAAAGTCAACTCTAAGTCAACCATGGTCAACTGTCTAGGTCAAACTAGGTCCTTGGATTCCTATTAGAAATTCAACAAAGCACACATATCACAGCCCACATATTTAGACTTATTGTATGGAACACCCAGTGAGAGGTTAGAATGATCAACGAACTTTCAGTCGAGGGTACAACATAGAATAGTTTGGAAGCAACACAGAATAATCGCAGAAGTGCTATGAGTCATCATAGAGGAAACTTTGATTTTATCGCGGAAGCAACTTTAAGTATTCGCGGAAGCAACTTTGATTCACCGCGGAAGCAACTTTGAATAATCGCGGAAGCAATCTTTGAATCATCGCGGAAGCAGCTTAGAATCATCTTAGTAGCAACATTGATTCGAAACAAATCGAATAGGAATCCAAGGACGTAAAGCCGTGCTCTGATACCATTATGTGCAACGTACGCAACGTGCACAACCGACACAACCGGCACAACCTGTGCGCAACCTGTGCGCAACCTGGCACGCACCCTGGCGCGTACCCTGGCGCGCAACCTGGTCGTACAACCTGTGGCACGCAACGTGGCAGCGCAAGTGGCTCGCGCAACTAGCATAACTAAAGTGCACTATGCGCCTAGCGACGATGCTGACGTGCTAAGTGCAAAGTGCGCCAACAAAACGCCATATTATGCCTCATGATCCCATGAGCCCGAGTCCGAGTCCGAGTCTGAGTCGCTAAGCCCATACGGGACTTAGCTCCTATGGAAATAAATTTCCCAAGAGCAAAAAGCGTGAATGCTTTCAATTGATGATTTAGCCTTTTTTCCATTAGAAAAATAATCCCACATGGCACGCCCATGTGCACCTCCACACCACATGTGTATCTCTAAACTAGCAAAGCTAATATATAGAGATACAACTCCTTTGGTCTAGCCGATGTGGGACTAAAATTCACTTTGTAAAAGACCAAAACCCAACAATTCCCCACATATCTCTATATATGAGTATAAGTGTTCCCCACAGTAACTGTCCATCATGCATTAGGAGAGATGTCGCTGACGACTTGAATCTTCCCGTATGGTTCAAACAACAGACTATAATATAAGAACGGACTAAGCCTTGAATTTTGCATCATAACTGAAATTCTTTCCACTCACATAATATAGTTACATGTGCTTCTGACGACACATTAAAGGTCCTGTGCCAGCCTGGTTTAAGTGTATAATTTTGGGCATCTACAAGTTTACCCTCAAGAGACGGTCTGATATCTCTTTGTCCATACACTATAGGTGAGTTCATTATAAAGAGACATAGCATGAAGCGCTTTGCGCTTCCCTTGCGGTGCTACGCCGCTATGACATGGCTTAAAGCCAAGGCATTAATCCTCCCTGGGAATCACCCCATGTATGGAATCCTTTGTAGTGTCATACTACTGTAGCATGAGGCAACTGCCTCTTTGTAGTGCCAAACTACCCAGCATGAAGCCTTAGGCTCCCTTGCGGTGTTACGCCGCAACGACATGGCTTGCAAGGCCGAGGCTTTATCCCTAACCGGGTACCTCATCGTGGTGTCGTGCCACTGTAACATAAGGAACTCCTCCTCTTTGTAGTGCTGACTACACCCCTCTTTATTTTAACATACAGCATTAGGCTAACTGCCTATTTGCGGTGCTATACCGCTGTGACTTGGCCTGCAAAGCCGAGGCTTTATCCTATTCCTGGGCAGCACCCCACATATAGGAACCTTATCGTGGAGTCACCCCACTGTAGCATGGAGTTTCACTCATTGTAGTGCAGCTCTACCGTGCTTCCTGTAAAGCACACCAGGCATTCACTCTGTCTGAGAACTTATTAAGGCAATTAAGCCAACCTTCCCACAGGAACCGTTTTTCGCAGAAAACAACAGTAGACAACAGTAGTTATAGGTCCGTAACCTCTCCATGCCGAATAGAACATGTACCCACCGTTCCTGATATTCTTCCAGTTAATGGTCCTCCCTTGAACCAAAAGCTAGATGTCTAGTAGATAAATCTTTGAACTAATAGCATAAACTTTATGGTAGGAATACAATAACTAATATCAGAATGCCTTCAAGCCTATTTTACATGCTGAGTCATCGACCAGCTGGCGCCTGAGGCCCTTGGTGAACGGATCCGCCAGGTTTTCCTGACTCCGAACATCAATCACTGCAATTACACCTCTCTTAATAAGATCGTGTATTGCCCTGTGGTTTAACCGTACAGTCTTCTTCTTTCCGTTGAAGAGGTCATTTGATGCCACCGTCGCAGTCGCCTGGTTGTTGCAGTATATCTTTATTGTCGGTGTTTGCGCCCCAACCACTGGAAGATCATACATGAGCTCCCGAAGCCATTCTGCTTCCTCGGCTACGGTATCAAGTACAAAGAACTCAGATTCCATGGATGACCGCGAGAGCATTGTCTGCTTCTTCGACTTCCATGATATAGCAGCTCCACCCATTGTGAAAATATATCCACCTGTGGACCTCTCACTCTCCAAATCTGAGCACCAGCTGGCATCACTGAAGCCTTCCACTACCTGCGGATCTTCGCTGTAGTACAGTACATATGTCTGAGTCTTCTTGAGATATCTCATAACCCGTTTCACAGCCTTCTAGTGTTCAACACCAGGGTTACTCGTGAAATGACTCAGCATTTCCACGGCAAAAGCTATGTCAGGCCTTGTGGCAGTAGTAGCATATATCAAACTTTCGATTACGCTTACATACTCCAGCTGCCTAACAATTTTTCCTGAATTAGGCTTCAGCTTTAGATCACACCTGTACGGCGTATCGATCCCTGAAAGATCTCGATACCCATAACGAGTGATCATCTTCTCAATATAATGAGACTGTGACAGCGCTAGTCTAGTGTCTGTCCGGATGATCTTGATTTCTAAGATCACATCAGCTTCCCCCAAGTCCTTCATACTGAACTTGCTCGAGATGAACCTCTTTGTCTCCGTGACACAGCTCATATCCGTACCTAGGATAAGCATGTCATCCACATACAGACAAACGATCACACCTCTTCCATCAGCAAACTTCGTGTAAACACACTTGTCCGTCTCGCTGACCATGTTGCCATTTGACCTTATAACCTTGTCAAATTTCTCATGCCATATCTTGGGAGCCTATTTAAGACCGTACAAAGATTTTACCAACTTGGAGACTTTGTCTTCAAGATCCTTGACGATAAATCCCCCTGGTTGTTGCATATAAATCTCTTCGGTCAGCTCGCCATTTAGAAAAGCCATTTTTACATCCATCTGATGTATTACCATCTTATGTATCGCTACGAGAGCAATCAACATTTTGATGGTAGTCATCCGGGCTACTGGAGCATACGTGTCAAAGTAGTCGATTCCCTACTTCTGATAAAATCCCTTGGCTACTAGCTTAGCCTTGAACTTGTCAATAGTTTCGTCTGCTTTCATCTTCTTCTTAAAGATCCATTTGCATCCGATGGGTTTTGCTCCTTCGGGAAGATCAACCAACACCCAAATGTTATTGGAAGTGATGGATTCAATTTCATTGTCAATCGCCTCCCTCCAGAAAATTGCGTCTCTGGTCTTCATCGCCTCATCATAGGTAAGCGGATCTGCTTCCACATGATAGGTGACAAAGTCACTTCCGAAGTCCTTCGGCCTTCTCACTCGCTTTGTTGATGGCTCAGCGAGATCTGGTTCAACCGTTGTTTCAACAACAACATCTTCTTGGACCACATCTTTATTGAAGACCTGCGCACCCTCATTATTCTCCAGAACATCCGCAAGAACAATATTCTTGTGTCTTGCAAATTTGTTTTTAAAATATTCTGCGTCGTGAGATTCAATGATATGATTTGACTCAATATCAAGAAATCTCCGAGCATCACTCTTCTCAGCATATCCCAAGAAGATCGTCTTATTAGTCCTTGTCCCAAGCTTCTGAATCTTCAGATCTGGAAGTTTGACATATGCTAGACACCCCCACACTCGAATGACATTCAAGTTAGGTCTGACTTTAAACCAGAGTTCATGAGGAGTAATGTCAGAAGTTGCATGAGGCACCCTATTCAAAATAAAAGTGGCCGTCAGTGCAGCTTCTCCCAGTAGCACTTAGGAAGACCCGCAGTCAACAGCATTGAGTTTATCATTTTTGTCAACGTCATGTTCTTCCTCTCAGCAACTCTGTTGGATTGAGGAGAGTACGGAGCCGTAGTCTCATTGACAATTCGATGTTCTTTGCAGAATGATGCGAATTCATAAGACCTATACTCCCCACCCCGATCACTTCTTATTCTTTTGAGTTGTTGTCCAGTTTGCCGCTCAGCTTCGGCCCTGAACTCCTTGAACTTTTCAAATGCTTCGTCTTTAGCCTTCATCAAGTAGACGAACGCATACTTAGAGAAGTCATCAATGAAGGTTATGAAATACTTCATCCAAGCCTTTGTAAAGAACTGTTTGAAGTCACAGATATCCGAGTGTACTAACTCCAGAAGATCTGTACTTCGATTAACCCGAGAAAAGGGTTTCCTTGTGATCTTAGTTTGAGCACAAACTTCACATTTCTCTATCTTACCCCCACACTTAGAGATAAGTCCTAGACTAGACATTCTGTTAATTCGTTTAGAATGAACATGTCCTAGCCTATTATGCCACAACTCAAAAGTATAAGTAGAATGAGTGATTGTATTAACAACATTGAACTGATTTACAAGCTGAATTTTGAACATTCCTTTGGTATAAAAAGCTTTTCCGAAATATGTTCCCCTGATAGACATCACCATCTGGCCAGCATTGATGTCCATTCCAGGCCTCCTGAGATCAGGTTCTTGGCGATAGCAGGTATATGCTTCACTCCTTGAAGCGTCAGAGACTTGCCAGAAGTCAGCTTTAATACCACTGTCCCGATCCCAAGCACTTCAGCTTGTGCCTGGTTTGCCAACATAACCACATCAGAAGTAGGAGTGTAGGTGGTGAACCACTCCTTGCTGGAGCAAACATGGCAGGTGGCTCCAGTGTCTACCAACCAGTCAGCATCAGTTCCTATCTATCAACCTGAGCAATCATAGCAACAACATCAGTGATCATAGATACCTTACTAAGCTCTCCTTGCTCCGACTGCTTGGCTTTTGCTTTGCACTCATTCTTAAAGTGGCCATTCTTGCCACACTTGAAGCAAGCCAAGTGAGACTTTTGCTTCTTCTTCTTTATTGAAGTACCCTTGACTTTCAGATTGTCAAGGTCCTTCTTCTTGCTTTGGGAATGTCAGCCCCTGTTTTTCAATTTTAGTTAAATTAGTGTTAATTAATTTTTAATGTTAATTTTAGCCTTAAAATAATTATTAGGATTTTTAGGAATTTTTCTATAATTTTTAAATGAGTTTTAAGTAGAAAAATATTAATCTAAAATTTTATAAAATGTTTTTAATATCATTTTACAAATTTTTGAAATGTTTTTATATCAGTTTGTAATTAAAGAATTGTTTTTAATTAAGAAATGCAAATATTGTTTTGCAATTGCTCACTAATAATGCATTTGTGTAAATCCTAATTCTATGGAGACCTAACTGCTAAACTACCAAACCCCCCCCCCCCCCGACCAGACAATATCTCTCCTCACCCACTATCGTTGACCCGACCGACGACTGCCCACCGCCACGCCGCCCTGACCCCACCATTTGTGGCTGCCCAACCGCTCAAAAAACCCTATAAAACTCCCCCTCTCTCCCCTGAACTAAACCCTAACCCTAATTTCTCACCACGACCACCACAGCCCCCTTTTCTTCCCCGACGAGCTAAACCTAAACCCTAACTCCGGCGATCTCCTCCGCCACCCCCACAGCGACTAACACCCACATCCACCGCCGCCATTCGACGCGCCGCACCAAGCCGCGCCCAGCACCACCGGAGCGCCGCGACGCCAACGTCTCCGCCGCCGTCCAGCCCCTTCGAGAGCCCCCCGATCGACTGGACACATGAGTAGCAGTGTCCTTACGAGTCGTGCGTGTCTCGTGTTGTGTCCATGTTGTTCGCCGTGTCTTGGCGAACATAAGCGTGGAACTGGACACGTGAGAATCGAACCGTGCGTGTCGTGCTAGCCCAGACACGTTGATACCTGTGTCCCTAACTGTCAGGACACAGGACAGTTAGTTATTTTTTTTTATTATTAATCTAGCCTAAACGAAATAAAACAAACTAAACCCTAACTCTAACAAACCCAGCGGGCTGACCCCCTGGCCAGCCCGTCCTAAACTAAACCCCCCCTGCCTGCGCGCTCGAGTTCGAGCCCCCCCCCCCTTTCTTTTCTGTTTCCTTTTCCTTTTCTTTTCTGTTTCCTTTTCTTTTTCTGTTTTCTTTTTCTTTTTCTTTTTTCTATTTTATATATTATATATATATGTATATATATATATTAGTATATATATATGTATATACTGTATTTTGACAGTATTTTATATATATGTATATATTTTATAGTTAGTAAATTTTTTATATATATATATGTTTATATATATATATATTTTCATATGTATATATATATTATATATATACACTATATTATTAAGTGTTTTCTTGTATATATATATATATATATATATATATATATATATATATATATATATATATATATATATATATATATATATATATATATATATATATATAAATTAAGTATTTTTCCTTATATATATATATATACTTTTAGCATAGGTATGTATATATTCTTTTGTACAAATTTACCTTATTAAAATATTAATATTATTTTTACACTATTACCAAATTGTATTTTTAGTGTATTTAATTACTGCAACCATTTGGTGTCCAAGCCTAGCATGGGTATTTGGGCCCAAATATGTTTTCACACATTCAAGACCTGTACAAGTCATATTGGACTTGATTCATGGCCTTGGGTCCTGTATTTGAACTTTGGTTCAAATTATATACATGGACAAAATACGCAGATAATTAATTATTGTGTGCAATGCTGTTTTTGATTTTCTAAAAATACTTAAAGTACTGCTAAAATTCTGTAAAAATAGTTTTTAGATACTATGTTACTTTAGCTAATTTTAATATAATTTTTGTAGTATTTAATTTACTGTTTTGCCACTAGTTTGGCATATGAAACCAAAACTCATTTTCTGTATACTTAGGAAAACTGATTTTTATAAAACACTTGTACTGGTTAATAAATTCCATAAAAATTATAATAAATTTTTATGATTAACAAGGATCACTTTGGTACCTTCTTTAAGAAAAACTAGGCTTTTTGTCTATCTCTAAAATTATTAGAACACAATGGTCTTTTGATTTATTTATTGATTAATTACGATCTGTAGCTTTTGTGTTATTTTGAGTTTTAGCCGTGTTAAACCTCAACCCCTCACTAGTGTAAAGACCCTAGAAAGTTAGTTAAGGTAGTGTGTTACCCCATATTGGTCTCCTATGCCAAAATTATCATTTTGGCTAGGTGCCCAATCATAAGTCGTGTTTCACCAATTAGTGTCCTAGTATTTTAGCTTAGTGTAAAAAACTAAGTTATTGCATTTACTTCTACAGTGACGAGTTACCGGACATCCATAGCACTTTTATCGCAGCTTGTTTTACTTTGCTTTGCTAGAGGCAAGTACTTTCTACGAACTTTACATATTATCACATAAATGAACTGCAAACTCCACCACGTTGATTGCTGATCCTTGGGGTAGCAAGTTAGAATCTCTACATGTTGTACTTCCAGTTACTACCATGCTTAGAACAGTTTTTATGTATCTCTCACATGATAGAACATGGGTTATGGGGAAACTGATAGTAGGTACGTGATCATATCCCCCTCTACAGTACCGAACAAAGTTTCATTTTATATGTTACTGCGCCGTAGGCCTTTATCTCAAAGCTGTATTTGTGCGTATGTACATCTACCGCCTTTACACTTGCACGTATGTACATTTCATTATGTGCCCCAGCACATTGTACATCTATTGACCGATCACGTACCTACTACAGTTTTAAACATTACATATACATATGTCTCTATGACATATGTGTCCTTGCCATGATAGACTATGTGATGCCATGCTTTCCAGTTATTCCTCTCATGTTCATTTTTATGTCTCATATGCTAGTTTGTTAGATTTAGTACTTGCTCCCGTCCTGACAGGATAACGTTGTAGGTGTCCTTACTGAGGAGGAGTTACTCTGCGACACATATTATGGGGTTACTGCCGAGGACCCGGCTCTGCTTTACGAGGATGTTCCTGCGGGAAACCTCGCCTAGTTGTCTTTTGTTTACTTAGACTTTTTGAGAGTAGACATGTATTAGACTATATCTTTTTGTAACTGGACATGTATCCAGTTTTACTTTTCAGTTCACCTGTACTTGGACATTTACTATATACGACGACTTTTGTGTTTGGAGCATTTATGATTCTTCTTCACTTATAGAACTGTTAGCACATTTAGTCTTTGTCTTTAGAACAGCTTACTACGTTTTATCTCAACGTAGGCTGGGCATGACTCGGCCTGACCCAACAATTTGGGTAGCGGGTCGTGACAGGGAAGCCGCATGCTTTCCCCTTGGTTCCCTTGAATGCACCAGATTGGCGTTAGCCAATTGTTTGGACAGTGCGTCCACCTTCAGTTGAGCCTGCATCTGGTCCTCAACATAGATTTCCTATAGGAGATCTTCAAGGGTGATCTCCAGCTTCTTCCTATGCATGTTTGCATAGAACTTGCTCCACCCAGCGGGGAGCTTTGAGACAATCCCTCCAATAACAAACTTGTCAGAGAGGGGCATCGCCTCGTCTTCCAGCTTCTGTCGCAGTTTAGGACCTCCTTCACCTGCGGCAGCATAGACTTTTCGTCCTCAAAGAACCACTTGTGATATCTTTCAACCACAAAGATTTTACTGCGGTTCTTGTCTTCTTCGTAGAGCTTTTCTAGAGACTCCCATATGTCTCTAGCGATAGTCTTCTTAGAATAGGATTCTGCAAGGGAATCTTCCATAGCATTCAGGATAAGCAGCCTACAAATACTATTTTTCCTTCTCCATTTTGCTTGAAGTTTAGTAGCCGTGGTGATTGCGGCAGCAGACCCAACATCTGGAACAGTAGGTTCTTCCTCCAGAAGCACGTGATCTACGTTTTTGAGTTGAAGGGTGAGATAAACCTTCCTCTTCCAGACTTGGTAATGTTCTCCATCAAACTTTTCTAACTTACAAAATTCAGAATTGAAGAGTAAAACATTAACGTTTTCCATCGTAGCAATAAAGCTTTGAGATTGTTAGTGCCGGGACACAATTTTTTGTTGAAAAACTGAGAATTCGTAATAATTGTAAAAACAATCGTTATTACGTAACACTTCACAGAAGGTACGTAACAGAAATTCTACTAATACAACACTTCGCAGAAGGTGCACAGATCTTTCTACCAACGCAAACACTTCACCGAAGGTGCGCTAATAGAATTCTGATAAACGAAGAAGGTGACAGGCGAAAGATGGAAAAACTCCTGCTGGGTGAATGATCACCGTTGCTCAAAACTTTATTCGCCCCACACGAATAGCTTCCAGGAACCAGCAAGTTCGTCGGAGAACTTGGAACACTCTTGCTCTTCTGACTCCTCGGATGAACACGAACTCCCGTGCAAAACTCAACGCTGGTACAATACCTCTCTTCTCTCTCACAGCTTCTAAATACTTGTAAACTTTCTGTCTACTACCTGTGTATTAGTACTTTTTTGTGAGAGAGAAGGAGGAGACCTTATATAGGCCCCTGCAACAACTGCCTGGTTAGCACAATGTTAGGGACGTGGTAATAACCATCCCGAACATGGAGCAACCGCTCAGAACATGCAAAGACACGTTCTGCCGCAAGTTGCGCCACTCGCGTAACCAGCGTGATTTTCACTTTATGCACACAGCCCTATTACGTACCCTACGCGCAACCTGCCACTTTACGCACACATCCATTTTATGCAACCTGCGCATACTACGCACACTACGCACACTGCGTACGCTGCGCACACAGCACACTAAGTGCAAAGTGCGCCAACAAAATGCCAAATTACGCCTCATGAGCCCTTGAGCCCGAGTCCGAGTCCCAGTCGCTAAGCCTCTATGGGGCTTAGCTCCCATGGAAATAAATTTTCCAAGAGCAAAAAACTAGAAGCTTACCATGGAGCCTTATTCTTACCTCTTAGTAAAATCACCCACATGGTTCCCACCTTTGGGTCACCACCCATGTGCACATTCCAATAATACATAGAAGCCTATATATGTTGAGATACCACATGGTGCATTTTCGATGTGGGACTAAAACTTCACTAAGCATGTTGAGAATAAGTTCTCTACATGTCAAGAATACAAATGCCCCAACAAAAAATAGGTTCAGCTTACCTTGGGCTCGCTTCTTTCCTCTGGATTCGATCGCCCCCAAAGGCAAAACTTAAGAAGAGAGATGAGAGAGAGAGAGAGAGATGAATATAGAGAACCCAAAGAGATTGCCCTCTATTTCATTACAGATCCGTCGTTGTTGTAGATTCCATCGACCGAAATTTGAGAAGAAAGAGATTAGAGAGAGGAAAAAAGTGCAAGTTTAGGCTCCAAATACGAGCGGCAAAAATTTTTAGAAGAAAAAAGATGCTTCCTCTATTTTTATATATTTTAACATAAATCGACAAATCTAGTCCGTCAAAACAATAACAACAGTCGTGGTATGTTGTTATTTGCGACCAAGAGTCTTGACCAAATCCTCTTACGAGGAAAAGAGAATAAAGTAGAACACATTAGCACGGGGAAAATCTTAATTTCTTCTCTAGGACGTCATTTGGGAAGGACAAAGTCTCGAAAGTGACCATAGAAAGATAGTGCACCCGTTACGAAGGTGAACAAATCCTCGTACCGGATATTGGCCCTTTCCTGACCACCCATCCAGGTTGTATGCCCTCCCCCTACACCCTTATCGACGGTCCGTAGAGTCTCCAACATCTCCATTCCATCCCACCTCCTCGAGAGCACCTTTCCTCACCTCTTCTCTCACGACAGTGGAACAGTGGACCACCCCTCAGAGGAGCCCCCGTCCCAAAGGGATCTGGATCGAGCAGTTGGAACGGCGGCATAGGGAGGCCACGAAAGATCACGCCTCCTATCTCTTCTGAAGAATAGAAAGAGACAGACAAGATCTGGTTTGGTACACTGTAATATAATCGTAATCATAATATAATCAAATGAAGAAAGAAAAAAAAAATTCATTTGATTACCTTACGATTACGATTATATTACAGTGCACTAAACAAGGCCAAGTTTTTTTTCCTCAAAAGAGCCAAAATAACATTTTTGAGGAACGACACTCTCTCATGTCCATATCATACTATTCATCTGCCAATCTGCCTCAACTAGGCCTGTCAATTGGGCCGGGCCGGGTTAGCCCGGCACGAGCCCGGCCCGAAAAATTAGCCCATGTGCCGGCCCGGCCCAATTAATCGTGGGCCCGGGACGGCCCGGCCCCATATATTGGGTTGTGTCGGGCTACATATATCGGCCCATAACATAGGCCCGGCCCGAAGCCCAAGCACGGCCTGACCCGAAGTCCGGCCCTGCCCGCCCAAATAAATAAGAATCAAGTAGTTTTTAATTATATCAAAAAATGATTGTTATTAATATTTAGAAAACTTAATCATGTTATTATGTTATGTTAATCTGCGTAAATATATGTGATTGTTGAAAAACATATATGAAAACATGCTGGATGTTCAATCTTTTGTATTTAAAAAATGACTGTAATTAATATACAAAAATTTTGAGAAGAAAAACGAAAATGAATGTCCAAATTTCACGTGCCAATCAAGACCCGGCACGGTCCGGCCCGACCCGAAGCCGACTATGTCGTGGATCACGTGCCGGGCTGAGCCAAAATTTTCAACCTTTGGTCCGACCCGGCCCGGCCCGCTACAGTTTATGGGCCCAAAAGGCCCGGCCCACCCAATTTTCGTGCCAGGCCGGCCTGATCCGGCCCATTTGATAGGTCTAGCCTCGACACAATTGTTTATCCTTTCTACCAAAATTTGTGTGCCATCTGACCGAGTCCTGTGTATATCCCATTTTGTACCATCTGATCCCAAATGCCACGTCCGTCCGTCCGTCCCTGTAACCTCTTGCAAAAAAAAAACCAAAAAAAAAAAACACTTTAGTCAATAAATGCAAGGATCTAAAGACAATCTAGCTCTAGCCTACTTTTGCCGCACAAGTTTGAACATGACAAGAACACATCGGTAATGTTATAGACAAAGGAAAGGATCGATGATGAAGAGCTATATATCGGGAAATGCCGCTACTATCGCTCGTCCTCATGCTTTTTCCCATATCCTTTGGTTACTTATAAACATTGTTTACTTCTCCTCATACTACTTACTACATCTGTTTAGATTAATTAAATAGTTTCATTTTCAATTACTTTAAAGCAAGCTATCTATATATACGCCACAAAAATGATAGATAGCTTGCGGGGGTGATCTGTAATTTTTTCCAATATTATCATGTTGTTTAGTATATTTGAGGCGTATATATATGTTTGTTCATGCATATTGCATGATCATAGACAATTTGTGCATAAAGTTTGACATTCATCGAACGGTCATCGGGACACTGGAATCGATTCGGCTTAGAAAGGACGAGGATGCCGTAGTTGACGTACTACCATAGCGTATTGCAGGACCTTCAGTAGTCGAATGAAGGGTACAACGCAATACGGAGTAATTCGAAGATCTTTAGTGGAGACTAGCTACCCGAGCTGAAAGGGAGTCATCTAACTCAAGATAGTCCAATTTAGCTTGTGGTGCTATAGTTAGGCTAATATTGTCATCTGCTTGCAGGCTTAACTAGTTCACACGTGTATATATATATATATATATATATATATATATATATATATATATATATATATATATATATATATATATATATATATATATATATATGCATTTTGTGAAGGCTAACGTATGTCTATCCAGGGACACAGATTTTGACACATTTATGTATTATGTTTGATATCGTTTTTATGACAGGAAAGGATGGTAAGTGTCAAGCCCCGACCCAGAATCACCCGAATCTTCGTCCTCGCATGGGACGTGATGCCGCACGAGCCTGGAGTTGCGCTCGTGCAAGGCAAGATGACAAGTTCTCAAATGGTTATCATTGAGTTGAACATTAACAACGAAAGGAAAACAGAGTATACGAAACGTTTCTCTTTATCGATATTTCAAAAATCAGATTACAAAGGCTTTCGATAGCCCAACGGAATTTGCCAGATTGGCTACAACACTCAGGTTCTCTCTTGCCGGCCGCATCAATCCTGTCGCGAGTCCGAGCGTCAACGCGATCGCACGGTTCAATACGCTTCGGCATTCCAAGCCTCAACGTGTTCAAGCGAAGCTCCGCCGCGAGCAGACCAATCCCGGAACCTGCTAGCAAACTAGTGGGGGATTAGTACTTTCGTCCTCACTGTACTGATCAAAAATCCACTTAACAAACCAAAATTTAGTATTGTATTGATTCATGCAAACATACAATTTAATTCTCTTTCGATGTTCTCCTTAGGATGAGTTCATGGCATATTCGAAGACCGTAAAGCATGGCAAGCATGTTATTCAACTTGCGTAAGTAAACAGGCAAGCAATCTCGTGTTTGATTCGTGGCGCAACTTAGCAATATCGACGCACTCGCCCTTGCACTGACGTAAGGTGAATACGCATATCCGTTTTCCCTGTCATGTTATAAGTGCCCTCGATTCAGGATCCATCCATGTAGGATATACGCATACCTTGCACTTCCAAACCCATCGCCCTTAACTATATGAAGGTCACTAGCTTTTCAGGCTAGAATGGACTTATATTTATCGAATCGAAACATAAGACGATGTTAACTCTGTGCGGTTGCTAACCAACTTCAGAGGCAATCGAAATAATCGCAGCAAGTGGCTTATCACATTCACCAGACGGTCGCTACCCATCTAAATGAGGTGCACCAACAATACCGAAAATGAATCCCTCCTAGGCCGAAAGGTCCCAGCGTCCTGGCGCACCGCGTTCGAGGAAATACCCATGCACGGGCTTTTATATCTTTAAGTCCATTTGACCATGCAACGAATCTTATCTTTCATACAACCAAGCAAGTTCGCTCATCTCTATTTCAATTGGCACAACGCCCGAATGTCCTCAACGAACGCCCGAAGGCCGCGAACATTTCGAAGGCACCATGCCGCATTATCATCTCGTATTTCTTCCGTTAACTTTCTATGTTCTTACGTCTCATACTTCGTTTCAATGTTTCAATGGCATCATGCCTCAACTCAATGCTCGTCAATCGAACGACCCGAAGGTCCCGAACACCTTTCGAGATATTATGTCATATCCGACAGTTCTGCCACATTCATGCCACAACTGTATTCTTTCGTAACGAAGCCATCTTTTATTATCTCGTGCACGTAGGCACGTTTCGACCGTATTTCCGATGTTCTATGACTTAGCATTCAACGTCCGTGGCTTGCGCGCTAGGGTGCTCGCCTATTGTCTCTCAATGTTCTAGCCGTTCTAACTCGTGCGCGAAGGCACGGTATGGTTCATGCACTAAGGCACTCGCCAAGTACAGTTATCCCATGTTCTTGCGGCTTGCGCATCGAGGCGCTCGCCTTTACGATATCCAATGTTTCATAGCGACTCATACGTTTGCCGTATGATTCGTTTCAATTGTTCTATCTAGTGTTCGATACGCACAACGTTTATTTCTCTATCGAGCCACGCCCGTGGCATTGATAGGCTAACTCAGCATTCAATGATATGTATTTTACTTAAGCATGACGGAGTAGGAAAGAGAGTTAATGTCCCCCCACCTTGAATCGATTTGCCTTGTTGTTTCGACGAGCCGTTGCGGCTCGATTTCATAACTTTGTTGCACGTGCAACTCTCCTGACTTAGCCATTCGAGCACTTCGTGTTTTATTGAATTATACGTCCGATTTGGCTTACCGTGCCCAAGTCTCAGCCCGTCGCAAGGCGACGATTTGCTTTCGCGGACCCCTTACTAAATAAGGCAAAAGATCGACCTCTAATATTTCAGCATAAACGTATAGCCTGCACACGAAAACAACTAAAATCAATCCTTGCATCGATTCGGACTTGCGCTTTGGTTGATTCGATTTCTTAGAATCTTCGAGCCGTCTCGACGCACTTATCCTTCGAGGCAACGCAGCGCTTCGTATCGATTCACTCGATGCATTCTTTGGGACAAGGTAACTCTTTATATCGACTTAGTTCGATGCATTGCTCGGGATAACTTAACACTTTGTATCGATTTGCATTCGATACGCAATTGGGTCAACGCAACTCTTAGAGTCAACGACTCAGCATAATACACCGTGCGGAGCAGGGCATTACATAATATACCACTCAAAACAAGGTTCGTCCCGAACCGAAACCAATACTAAATTTCCAAGGGTTTCATTAGATCGTTCCACGATCTCGTCTCACTATCGTTTGGATCGTACAACTTAGTTTGGAATCATACACATATTTTAGGCGTTCCACCAATATATGCATTTCAGCCAAGCTCAGTTGTAAGATATCCGAACAACGCAAACACGTAACTTTTCATTTTTAATTACTTGTCATCTCGTACTCTCGATCGGACTTGGCTCTATTACTTGTTCTCGCAATTCTAGCGCACATGCATATTGATACATACGTGATCGTCCAACATAAGTCAAGGCACACAATGCGATTCAAAAATCGCATTTCTCACTTCGTATGTTTCATCGGGACTATCAATTCTATGCGTCGCGTCAAGCCGTCGCGCATCCGATCACAACGAGTTTCCGCAACGCCTTGCGTTCGGCGTCACTTATCCAACGATTTCTGATATTTTACTTTGTATCTTATCTCGACATGATTCTCTTTTGTTGACTTGCAAAAGCATCAACATTCAGGACTACGTCCGCTAGGTTACTTACCTAGACACCGTGCTCAAATCCTTCCGACGTAAGTTTAAATTGACATTGCACAAAGGCCACAATCTATCCGACACAAAGTTTACATCAAGGCGATGGTGCTCAAGACAACGATCGCCTTGACACGAAGGTTTTTACGATACGCCTTACGTTCGATTCCTATCGAGTAGGAAATTCACTAGCCAAATTTCTGACTTATCCGTCTTGCAACATCGAATGTAAGTTTTTGATTCACGTAAGCTCAATTGCAAGGTGAATCCGAATCTAACGACATGACTCGTAAGTCATTCCCTTATCGTTCCCTCTCGTGCATAGCACGATTCTCGCCATCGCCTATCCGAATCACTAAGTTCGTTGGTGAATTTTAAGTTCAATCGTCGACCAACATAACCATTCGAGCATTTATCCAACGAAAACTCAACATCTAGCTACATCATTCTCAATCGAAAGTTGTTCCAACAATTCTCGATCGCCTAGACTTATCGTCAACATGCACCACAATGTATTTGTTATCGACGCAAATCTCATATGTGATATCGCATGGGTCATCTTACGGTCTGCAACATTCAATTTGATTTGGCGGTCAATTCTTCTAGGGTCAGTTGCCCCGAAGCTACGCTCGATAATTGTGGATCATCACCGAAGGACAGTTTTACTATGAACCATGCTATATCTTATTTTGGAGCCAAATAACGTTCCGATGATTTCTATACGACTATCCAACTTCGGACAAAACTGTTTCTATCAGCGCCACTGATGCGCAATTATCCTTCGAGTAAAGACATATACTACCGTCGATGATTCTGCTATTTATGACGTATCTACTCGTATCGAGTTCGAGTCTATCTTATTCCGCGGTCTACACACGAGATGCTATACGCATCGAGCAATCGTCGATGACTTATAGTCTCATCTTTGATCAATCACAAAATTTATGATCAACCAACTTCGTTCATTCTCATATCGTTACTTACAAAAAAATTTATAGCATGAGGCACACTCTATTTTGTATTCTCACATCGCTTACGTTTTCTTACGTATCGATCTCGATACGCCGTAACCATTTTGATAACGTAAGGGTCAACTTTGAATCCGTTTCAACGTCAACTTAACTCGCATCGCATACATCCAAGTTCGCAACGAACTTTTCCATACGCATCGACTCGTTCTCCGATTTGTCGTATCCAACTATACTTCGATCGCGTAACTGAGTTACCGATTATCCAACATCGAACCCTCAAGTCATACGATCTCGTCCTCTAAGTTTCGCGTGTTTTCAGTCGTACTCAAATGAGTATCGCCGTAACATAACCAACTATTTCTTAGGCACGATTACTCACGTCAACCAACTCTTCACTGAAGTCGCACATCGTGCGATTCGATTACAATTCGCATCGTCAAATATTTCTATCGAAATCGCAAGTCATGCGGTTCGATTTCAACGTTTCGAGTTTCCTATCCCGTCGATCCGATTGTTGCCTCAAGGCATAATCGTTTTGCTAGTTCCCGTCTTTCGTCCGACACATAAATTTTTTTTTAATCGATATATCGTTTAATGTTACAAGTCACGCCTTACCGTTCTAAATGATCATCGAAGAAAACTTGCATCAACATACCGTTATACAAATTCTCAATCGAGTCTCGGTGCTATCCCGTCCGTTGCGAACAAACCTTTCACAATTCTCACAATACGTCGATGCAATTTATCGCACAAATGGTATTACATATACCACTCGAAAACGAGCCATTCGTTGCATCGGTGGTATGCCATATACCACCCAGAAATCAAGTTACTTCCGTCGCAACGTACTCCTTACGAACCAACGATCTCTTCCGACTCACGATTTCCGCAGTGATCGTGCTTGATCACAACCGTAACTCTGATTAAATCAAATCCGAAATAACTCAGCCAATGCATTCATTTGTCAACACAAGCTCGGTGCGCAACCGAACCGATTTTGTTTCTCGATTTATAACTTTTGTTTTCTTCCGTTACATCTTGTGCAACAATTCATTCTCAATATCCGTCGCACTTCGTGCAGCGATTACTTTGATACGCGTCGCACCACGTGTAATAATTTTACTTTCGACATGCGTTGCACCACGTGCAACATTTTACTTTACTTTCAATACGCATTGCACATCGTGCAACGATTTATTTTCGATATTCACCGCACCTCGTGCATCGATTTATCTTCGACATCTATTGCACCTCGTACAATATTTTATTTTCGACATTCAAAGTCAATGCTCAAATCCGTTCAACACATTCGATATTGACTTATCGCTTTTCATCGCAATGCATATTCGAAATTGATATATGAATCCGTTCGGCACATTCAATACCAACTTTCATTTTTCTTTCAACGTATTATTTACAATCAACGTGCGGCAATTGCTGCAGCAACATTCCACGACTATCATTGTATCGATGCAACCAATATTTCTCGTATCGTTCGTTGCAAACAACGAATATCTCAAATCATAATTCACGACGTGTCGCATCCGCGGCAACAAATCCTTGAATTCATATCTCGCAACTTGTTGCGCTTATAGCAACAAACCCTTTTCTACTTTTCCCGCAAACACTATGTAATTTCCAAAACAACACGCGACAAAATTATATGATTTGTATTAGACTTATTGTATGGAACATCCAGTGCGACATCGAGTAGAGTCAAGAGTGATTTCGATTGGTGGTGGGCAACATTTTGGAATTGTAATGAAGCAAGCGTCCAGAGGAAATTGAGCCTAGAGCTCTAATACCAATTTGTCACTCTCCGACCCGGAATCACCCGAATCTTCGTCCTCGCATGGGCGTGATGCCGCACGAGCCTAGAGTTACGCTCGTGCAAGGCAAGATGACAAGTTCTTAAATGGTTATCTTTGAGTTGAACATTAACAACGAAAGAAAAACAGAGTATACGAAACGTTTTTCTTTATTGATATTTCAAAAATCAGATTACAAAGGCTTTCGATAGCCCAACGAAATTTGCCAGATTGGCTACAACACTCAGGTTCTCTCTTGTCCACAAAGGATTTTACCGTTTCATACATCATACCTTCTATATCTCGGCCGCATCAATCCTGTCGCGAGTCCGAGCGTCAATGCGATCGCACGGTTCAATACGCTTCAGTATTCTAAGACTCAACGCGTTCAAGCGAAGCTCCGTCGCGAGCAGACCAATCCCGGAACCTGCTAGCAAACTAGTGAGGGATTTGTACTTTCGTCCTTGCTGTACTGATCAAAAACCCACTTAACAAACCGACATTTAGTATTGTATTGATTCATGCAAACATACAATTTAGTTCTCTTTCTATGTTCTCCTTAGGATGAGTTCATGGCATATTCGAAGACTGTAAAGCATGGCAAGCATGTTATTCAATTTGCGTAAGTAAATAGGCAAGCAATCTTGTGTTTGGTTTGTGGCACAACTTAGCAATATCGACGCACTCACCCTTGCACTGACGCAAGGTGAATACGCCTATCCGTTTTTCCTGTCATGTTATAAGTGCCCTCTATTCAGGATCCATCCATGTAGGATATACGCATACCTTGCACTTCCAAACCCATCGCCCTTAACTATATGAAGGTCACTAGCTTTCTGGGCTAGAATGAACTTATATTTATCGAATCAAAACATAAGACGATGTTAACTCTGTGCGGTTGCTAACCAACATCAGAGGCCATCGACATAATCGTAGCAAGTGGCTCATCACATTCACCAGATGGTCGCTATCCCTCTAAATGAGGAGCACCAACAATACCGAAAACGAATCCCTCCTAGGCCGAACGGTCCCAGCGCCCTGGCGCGCCGCGTTCGAGGGAATACCCATGCACGAGCTTTTATATTTTTAAGTCCATTTGACCATGCAACGAATCTTATCTTTCATACAACCAAGCAAGTTCGCTTATCTCTATTTCAATTGGCATAACGCCCGAACGTCCTCAACGAACGCCCGAAGGCCGCGAACATTTTGAAGGCACCATACCGCATTATCATCTCGTATTTCTTCCGTTAACTTTCTATGTTCTTACGTCTCATACTTCGTTTCAATGGCATCATGTCTCAACTCAA
This sequence comes from Iris pallida, assembly GCA_029216955.1. Classification (NCBI taxonomy): domain Eukaryota; kingdom Viridiplantae; phylum Streptophyta; class Magnoliopsida; order Asparagales; family Iridaceae; genus Iris; species Iris pallida. The sequence goes on along the minus strand of JANAVB010040218.1, from coordinate 12,457,222 downwards.
TACTCGTCAATCGAACGACCCGAAGGTCTCGAACACCTTTCGAGGCATTATGTCATATCCGACAGTTCTGTCACATTCATGCCACAACTGTATTCTTTCGTAACGAAGCCATCTTTTATTATCTCGTGCACGTAGGCACGTTTCGACCGTATTTCCGATGTTCTATGACTTAGCATTCAATGTCCGTGGCTTGCGCTGTCACTACCACATTTCTAGTGTGAGGGTATTTTTTCATTTTTGGGGTAATTTAAATTTATGGGAATTTTTAGGAATTATTTTGGAATTGTTTGGACTAGATTAATTTTGGCTAGTTTGGACCCATGTAGACCAACCTAGGAGCTAACCCTAGTTAGTATGAGTTTGGTTAGGATATATGACTCTAGTCTAACCTAGTCTAATCTTTGGTTTGGTCATTAGAACCTAATTAGCAATAGAAATTAGAAAGTCATAAGTCATGGCTTATGATTTAGAGTCCTTATTAATCAAATCAAACATAGCCTATGTAACTTGGCCTAAAGCCCAAAAATCAACCAAACCCTAATCCCTAGGAGATGTGGACGGCCACCCTATCCTCATTGGGATCACCACCATATTTATATCCTCCTAAAATCTAGGGTTGCCTCCTTCTTAGGAAAGCTCAAGTTAGAAAAACAAGGTTTGTTCCTATTCAATAAATTCCTAGAATTCCATTCCTCTTCCTTTTTCCATTCAAATCTTTTCTTTTAGGTCCTAATCTACCTATTCTTGCTGTCATTAATGTTTCATTTCAGTTTGAGGTGATTTTTGTGGATTGGGACATCAAGAGGAGAGCCATTGAAAGAGGGGTTTTCTTGAGAAGTTCAAGCTTAGGTAACTTTCTCTACAATCTATGAAATTTCGATTCGTCTTCATCATTAGGGAGCCCTAGGAGTCCCCTAAGTACCAGTATAGGTTTTGTGTCGGGTATCCTAGGTTTCGTGTCCGTTCTGGACACGTATCAGAGCTAGGGTTAAGTGTTTGACGAAATGCCCCAAAGGGCATTTCGATCTCGTTTGTGCATTATTTTTGAATAGGAAATTTAGTTTTAATCTTGCATATTGATTCATGTTCTTATGTGGTAGTGTTAGTGTCGGGTCGTGTCGGAATCTTGGCTTGGACACGCGCGTGCACACGCTAGCGCGCGTGCTATAGTGTTTCCCTGCTACTTGGGGCCTGTAGCGGACACGACACGCCTCTAGGACACGTAAAACTCGACACATAGCATGGGGCCATGACTGACACCCCGTGTGTCAAGTCCCACGTGTCCCCGTGTCGTATCGAGGGTGGAGATTGTTTGCCATTAAAATTGTTTTGATTGAAATTTTAATACAAACAGAACAGTGATACAATATAAGACTTAGATGTAGTCCTAGGAGTACACTTTTGTTTAAGCTGGGTCCTTAGTGCCAATGAAGCGAGTGGTAATGCGTTGACTCCGTTGACCGGCTGACGACGGTTATCGGTTCTCTGAAGGTGTTGATTGTTCTGGGTGCTGGAGCTTGCTGAGAGGAGAAAGACGTTGAGTGTCTAGAACTGCCTCTCCGGTGATTCTCTGTTGTGGATTCTCTCTGTGTTGTGAGTCCTGTGTGTGTGTGAAGGAGATGATCCTTCTATTTATAGTTTTGCAGGCTGGCTGCTCATGCGCGCATGTAGGATGTGCCGGTGTGGGGACGCCACATGGAGGTTGCTGATGGAGGCGCATGGATGCTGCGTCCTGATCGAGGGGGAGAACTCTTCATACTGCTGTTGTGAGCCGGCACGTAGCAGAGAGAAGATCTTTTTGTTGCTGAAATCTTGGATGAGTTGAGTCAAAGGACACGTGTCGTCGACTCATGGTTCGAAGATCTCGGATTTGGTGGAGAGGAGTGATCTGGTGGGCTGCGCCTTGGATTGGACGCAGGAGGAGGCTGCGGCTCATAACCTTTAGGAGTTACAAACCATTTGGGGCGCATGGCTTTTGAGGCGCATGCAGGCGACTTTCCTTCTGTCTTTCGGGATCAGAGAGCAGTCTGAGGCACATGGCTTTTGAGGCGCATACTGATTTGGATGCATGGCCGTAGAGGCGCATGCTGATGGTGGAGTGGCCACGTGGCAGTAGCCGTCGAAATAAAGTCATGATGATGCTGACGTTGTCGACGCTTCGTTTTCTGAAAAAGCTGTCAATAGTTCAGACTTTGGGAGGCGTGCTGCCAACTCTGTCAGTTCAGCATTTAATATTGGTGACGTTCGATGGACAGCTGAGTGGGCGCGTCGGTTGGCGTTCCACTCGGTATGGAGATGTGTGGGGGCGCACCCTCTGTAATGCGCCGAGTACTGTAGGGCGCGTCTGTGTGATGCGCCTGATGCCGAAGGGCGCGTCCGTGTGATGCGCTGTCTGACTGGCACATCGGACATGTCTTTTAATGATGTGGCTGTCTCGCTCTTCGAGTGCTATAAATAGCCGTTTGGCTGAATTCGAGGCATCCGGTTCATCCATTTAATGCAAATTCATTGCACGGAATTCGGAGAGCCATCCACTTGGTGCGTGGGTTTGATCTGCCCAGCCTATAAATAGTGGCATGGAGAGAAGGTTTGCTTTTCATTCCCTCACGTACTTCCAATATGAACTTGAACATGCGGGTGCATTCTGTTGACGAAGTGCTCCCGAGGGTGAAGATGAGACGCTGTGTTGTCTTCGATGCACTTGAAGGTGACTGTTACATCCAAAAGACGGAGTCGAGGGCTTCCGAGGCAGGCGGAAGGTGCCTGTTGCATCCAAAGATAGGGATGCTCGGGCCTTGTCTCCGTTATTCCGGAAGAGCCATAGATCGGAATGGCGGTGCTAGGCTTTCTCTTCCTTCAAAGTGGGTGTCGCCCACTCTGGTTGTGTTGAGAGCTTTCTTGTGCCATGATTTCGATCACGGTCTTCCTTGGGCTTTGGAGGCTCTTTCGAAGCCTCCCCTGGCCACAGCTTTGCCGTGCTCCTCTCTTCCTTGGTTCCAGCCAGAGGGTTAAATGCTTTGTGGAAGCACTTATCCGGTGATCCTGGCTGGAAGAGCGACGCATAACTGGGCTCTGCTCGGCCAGGTGAGCCTGGCTGGAAGAATTTGGCTGAAGGGATGCACATAGCTGGGCTGGATGCACATAACTGAGCTGCTGAAGAGATGGCGGGATGCGCCTGGATGGAGGCGCATAGTATCTGCTGCGCCTCACTGGTGGCGCATGGTGATGCTGCGCCTATCTGGAGATGCATGGTGGCCGCTGCACTTATCTGAAGGCACATGGTGGCCGCTGGCTGTAGACTTAGGATCTTTCCTTTATAGAAATTCTCCTTTGTACAACCTTTTCTAGACATGTAATAGACTTTTATATATAAAATGAAAAGTCCTTCTTCAAATGTCTATACTTATTGACTTTGCTGTGAAGTTCTTCGTCTGAGTTCTAGCGCATGTAGTGTCTGGCGCATGGGCTTTCTGGTTGTGAAATTCTATGCTTCTACAAGACCCCCTTCAAAGTTTTCAAAACTTTTGAATAAGTTTTGGAATACTTTGAATAAGAAGCATGGAGGTCAGGGCACATGAATTCTGGGCGCATGCCTGTTCGGGCGCATGCTCTTCTCAGTTAATGATGATGGTGCCTCGGTAACCGAAAAGATTAATGATGATCTTTTGGTTTTATTTGCTGCTATCCTTGCACAGAACCCGAGGCGACGGCTGAGATCACACGTCATCTGTTCACGCGTGCGACCAAGCCCTATAAATAGGTAAGAGTTGGAGAGAGAAAGGGTTCTTCTTCTCTGTGTCTCTGCTTCTTTAGAGTTTCTTCTTCAAAACCCTAACTTCTTCTTCCTCGAGAGAATGGCTCCCAAGACTCCTCGCGGTGCTGCCGGCAAGGGGAAGGAGAAAGCGAAGGAGTCTGTCGATGAGGATGTACCTATCACTCTTGCGACTCTTGCCGACGTTCGTTCTGAGGTGACAGGTGGGTTTCGTCTCTGCTTTGGGCCCTGTGCCCTAACTGCCGACGCGTATAGACTTCGGTCTTTGATGATACGCCGAGGTTCTATCCTGCCGACGTGCATAGGTTTATACCTCTATCATGCACCGAGGTTTTAATGGCTGACGCGCATGGGTTTTATTCCCTAAAGATGCGCCGAAGCCTTTGCTGATACGCATGGGCTCACGCTCTGATAATGCGTCGAAGCTCCAATGCCAACGCGCATGGGCTTACGCCCTGATGATGCGCCGAGACATGCTGACGCGCATGGGCCTATGCCCTGATGATGCGCCGAAGCAGATGCGCATGGGTTCATACCCTGGCAATGCGCCAGTCTGCTTGACATATTTTGTCTTTTTGCCTGACTTCCACTTTTGTTGTGCCAGTGTCGATGACGATCCCTTTGTTGACTGAGGTCCTCCTGGACGCTTCTCTTTGTCAGATGAGAGTTGATTTTGATGAGGCGGTGATCAACCCTGCAAAGGATGCTATCCTTCAGGACCAACCTCGTGAGAGGATGCTACAAATCCAGGTCCAGTTGCCGCTTTTCCTCCAGAGTATGATGGAGAGCGGTAAACTGAAGTCTGCTGATTCTGAAGGTGTGACTTTCTTAAAGCCTGCCTTTCTATTTGGCGACCGATTAGTCTCTTCCGAAGCGAAGATATTGAAGATCAGAGAAGACTGGTTATTTGTCCTTCTCAAGGAGGTGCCTTGGGGGGTTCCCTTTCGATTGACACCACCTCGAACCAGCGAGACACCTTGACCGCCTCACGAACCGGTTCTTCGTTCAGTTACCGAGCTTTGCGTCCCGGGAGCATCTATAGTGAAGTCCCAAATGACACGTTTCCCTTCAGTGCCCCGACTTTTGCAAATCGGATGCTGACGTCGAAGGTCACGTATCCGACAGCTGGTTTTAGAGTCGAAGGTTGGTGTCACTACATCCCAAAGTGGGACGAGTTGACCTCCTGGGTGCTTTCCAGGTTCAAAGTTGAGCTTAAGGAGATAGGGCTGACTGCCGCCATTCGGGCCACGCAGGCAGGCGTGGACCTCAATAAGCCGATGTTCCTTGCGCTCTTGGAGCTTTTCAACGCCCAGACTGGCAGCTTCTTTACTCCAGTGGGGGAGTTGGGATTGGCCCTTCATGAGATGTACGAAGTGTCCAAGCTTCCTTGGGGCTCGGAACCGTACGAGGAATATTTCCCATCAAATGAAGAGATCCAGGTCTTGGAAGATAAGGACCCGGAGATGATGGCCATTTTCAAGGAGGTGACGAGCCATCAATATCTGATGCACCGGAGGGACAAGGGTAAGATCCAGCCTCACGTGACTGCTTGGAGGGACTATGTCTTCAGGCAGGATTTGGCGGATCCTTCGAGGATCCGGTTTGCGACTCCGCAGGGCTTGAAACCCGCGGAAGTGAGTTCTGAAATAACCCGGCTGGACGAGAGGACCCCACATTCCAATGAGAGCGGCAAGGATACGTACAGCTGTTTCTGGCACTGCGCGCACCAGATGTCATCTAAGGCAGTGTTGACGGCCTACTTGATGATATGGCTCCGGGATTACATATTTGCAGGGGGATCCGGTGCCGTTGAGAGGGTACATCGAAATCTCATTTTGCCTGCAGTGAAGTTGCCTTTGGACGACCTTTAGCTCTCCTCCCCGCGATGGTGTGCAACCTGTTGCGCGGTTTGAGGTCTTTTGCTGATGATGTGATCCACGAGAAAGGAAATAATGACAACTTTCCCCGGGCCGAGCTGCCTTTCCATTATCTTATGGGGTGGCTGATCTTACATCATCCGAATGTGATGAGTCCTGGCCCTGAGGAGGACCATGTTGAAGGAGATGCCTTCATTCGCCGCTTCTACAAGAGGAAGTGGTCTTACACTGGCGTCCCCGTTTGTAGGAGGGTTTTGTCCTTCCTTCAGGGGTGGGAAATCGTGAAGGTTGGCCCGATCTTCAAGAATTTCGAGGCCGACCAGGATTTGGTTGATTCTGGCGAGGATGCGGTTACTTTGCCGAAATGGAGTTTTCGTTGGTTGCAGAGTATCCGGCCTTCGCACCTGGTCTACCGTAATCAGAACAGATGTTATCTGGAACCGTACTTGCCAAGCCGATTTGCTCGTCAATTTGGCTACACTCAGCTAATGCTGCGGAATCCCAGTAGCAGTCTAGGCTTCATCGGGAGTTTGCTGGATGGAGCCCGGGGCTGGCAGTATTATAACGCTGGATGCACTAGCGTTAAGTTTACCACACCAGTTCGCAATCCTCGGCCGCCGATCTTATATCCGGCCGCCAAGCTGTATTGCACTATGAATACTATGTCTCCTGGTTATGACAGGGAGACTAGTTTCATCATTGGAACCCAGTTGGAGGCAACAACGAATATGTTGGTGGCAGCTCGGTCATATCGTCCGCCAGAATTGGCAGGGTATCGGGCTGCTGCTGTGGCACCAGTGAGAGACCCGTCTGTCGGAAAAAGGCGGGCTGACCCAGAAGCTGGTTCTTCTGTACCGAAAAGGTCGAGAAGGACGTCGACCCCGAAGATTACGGAAGCGCCACTTGTAACGCCAACGGGCTCAGCTACCGCTGAGGTACGGAGTGCTTCATAATTCCAGTTTTTTATGTCATTGTGGCGACTTATGTTCTTCTTCTTGTAGGGATTGAAGAAGAAGTCTCGTGCTTCGAAACCGGGCACCAGTAAGCCGAAGGAGGTGGCAGGCTCTTCTGAGGAGCGCATTCCACCGATGATGATGTCTCCTGTGGAGGAGGGTCCCGAAGATGTTCCTGCGGAGGTTTTAGTATCTTCTGACTTTGAAGTCGCAACAACTTCTGGGATAGTACTATCTGCCGTGGAGGCCTTGGACGCTGAGGGTCCTACAGACTCGAGGCATCCTGATGATGAAGTGGATTGGAGTTCGTCGCCTTCTGGTGACGTCCCTCCAGCGTTGCAAGGGTCCGTTGCGGGGGCAGCAGAAGCAGTGAGGATAGAGGAGAGGGTTGATTCCCCTCCTTGTCATGATAAAAGGAGGTCGGCTGAATCATTGCCAAATCCTTCCTTGGCTTCAACCATGGACATAGAGATGGCTACCGACCAGGCGGTAGCGACAGATTTTGTCCCTGTAGAGGGACTTGAGAAGAATGAGACCCTTCTGCCGGTCTTGTCTCCTGGGGCTGGCCAGGAGATAAATGTTGATCTCCCCGTTTTGCCGGGGGAGGTAGCTGATGCTGATAGAACGTCGGGGGTAGAAGAGGTGGCCGTTGACGTCGGTGATTTCTCCGGGCTTGAGAAGGGTAAGGGTGTGGAACCCTCTGTTGCTCCTTCCACTTGGGGTACTATCACGACGCATGTGCCGGCTCCTTCTGTTCCTTCGGCTCCTCGGGCTAGCAGTCTGGCCCCTGTTGATGAAGAGCCTATTGCTGTCGAGGTTCAAACCTCTCAGATCGAGGTTGGCGGATCTTCCTCCGGTCCGCAAACTGTAGTAGCTTCCCCAACTCCTGCTATGACACCGCAGGTGCTGGCAGATGCCGACGAGTATGTGAAGTTCCTCGTCGAGGAAGTGTACAAAATGCTGGAGAAAGGTGTATCTGCAGTGATGGATGCCAAGGGGAGCTTTGCGACAGCAAAAGCTTTGGCAATGCCTTGTATCGAGCTGATCCGCGTTCACCAAGGCCATGACCATATGGCCGAAATTCTGGAGGTTTCGGTGATTGAGCTGGACGAGCGGCTCGCGGAACTGCAGCGCATCCAACGAAATGACCTCTCTGTCTTGATAGATGCAGAGATAGGGAAGTTGATTGCTGAAATCGAGGCTTCCCATCGAGCCGATGTGAGCAGTTGGGAGCGTGAAGTGGCTGGGACTGAGACTGCGGCGGAGCAGTTGTCTCAATCTATGAAGAAGACGACGGAGAAGCGGGCTGCGGTGGATGCTAACATCGCAGAGGTTGATGCTCAGATGCGCCGTCTTGAAGACCAGCGGGCCAAACTTCAACTAGAAGCTGATCGTGTCCTGGCTGAACACGTGGCATTCAAGCAGGAGGAAGCGACTCTTACTCAGCGGACCCTTGCTTTGGCTCAGCAGCGACGACAGCTTGATGAGAAGTATGAAAGTAAAACTTCCGCTGAGGCTGTCGGATTAATGCGTCAGGAAGCCGAGCTCCGAGTCCAGGCGACTGTGGAAACTCGCACTGCCGACCTGAGACGTCGAGTCAAAGAGCTCTCATCCCACCCTGGAGAGGATCGGGGACTGTAGTTTCTCTTCTTTTTATGTGTTTTTGTAACTCTTGCTGGGGAAATAGCGTATTTCTGTACTCCCTTTTTTGAAAAATAAAGAAATACACTATCTCTTTTTTTTGTGATGTGTTCATTTTTGATCTCATGAACTTGATGATTTATGTGGACCTATTATCTTTTGCGCACCTTGGTTTTTAGGTACAGATAATAAGTTTGAAGGAACCAACATGTTTGCTCAGAGGTAATGTGGACATGGCAATCATTAGGTTCAAATGATAGAATCTTCCTACTCAGAGGTATTTATGGACGTGGTAGGAATGATCCTGGGGGATACGCTGAACAACTCAGAGGTAATGTGGACGTGGAAGTTCTGCGATCAATGTACGACAACACAGGAGTTGTTTGTACGGGATGTTTACTCAGAGGTAATGTGGACGTGGTAAACATGAAGGATAGCGTAAGCTCACGAAATGTAAGGTTCCGCTTTGTAGGATGTAGAGAGACAACTCAGAGGTAATGTGGACGTGGTTATCTTTCTACGGAAGGATGCCACGGAACAGCTGGGTTCCGGAAGCGTTTGATTTTGTGAAAAGAGGTTGTTTGGGGAAATACATGTCTTGGAGGATGTCAAGAATAGTACTTCTTTAGGAACTTGCCGTTGATGGGCATCATGAACAAGTCCCCATTGGGTTTGGCGAGGCGGTAAGCACCGTTTGAGTATACCGTCTCAATGATGAAGGGTCCTTCCCATTTGGGCTCGAACTTCCCTGGTGTCTTGTGAGTTAACACCATTGGCCTTCTGACTGCTAAAACCAGGTCGCCAACTTGGAAAGTTCTTTGCTTGACCTTCTTGTTGAAAGCCTGTGATATACGGGCTTGGTAAAGTTCGATGCGTTGTTGAGCTAGGAGACGCTTTTCGTCAAGTGCCTCCAGTTCCCGCAGACGACGACGTTGATTGTCTTCTTCTGTGAGTTTGTTTGTGATCGCTACTCGGAGTGAGGGGATCTGGATCTCGAGAGGCAGTACCGCTTCGCTCCCGTAGACCAGGGAGAATGGTGTGTTGCCTGTTGGGGTCCGTACCGTTGTGCGGTAGGCCCAAAGACATTCGTCGAGCTTTTCGTCCCAGTCGCGTTTGTTGGATGACACGACCTTTTTGAGCAGCCTGACGATAGTTTTGTTGAACGCCTCGACCAATCTGTTTGCTGCCGGATTGTAGGCGGTTGAGGCCACGTTTTGAATGCGATTCTTGTCACAGAACCTGCTGAAAATGTGGCTGATGAACTGGGAACCATTGTCATGAATGATTCGCCTGGGTACTCCGAAACGGTAAATGACATGGTGTTTGATAAAGCTGACCACCCTGGAGCTTTTTACTTCCGCTAGTGGGACTGCTTCCGCCCATTTGGAGAAGTAATCGATGATGGCCAGGATAAAACGATGTCCTCTTGATGAAGGAGGGATGATTGGTCCTACAATGTCCATGCCCCAGGCTTCGAATGGCCAGAAGGCGACTGTAGGATGTAGAGGTTCAGACGGTGTATGTATGAAGTCTGCATGAAGTTGGCATGCATGGCACTTCTTAGCATATTCTACTGCGTCGGCGGCCATGGTTGGCCAGTAGTAGCCCATACGTCGCAGTCGATCTTACAACTTAGGACCTGGTTGGTGAGCTCCGCAAGTTCCGTCATGAGCTTCTCGAAGAGCTTCGGCCGCTTCTTCGTTAGACAGGCATCGAAGGAGAAGCCCGTCGAAGGAGCGTCGGTACAGCATTTTAGTGGCTGTATCGTAGTAGAATCGAAGAGAGCGTCTCCTGACTGAGACGGCTTTCTTCGGGTCTTCCGGAAGGATTCCGTAGACGGCGAAGTCGATGAACGGGAATCTCCAGTCTCGGACATTAACATCGGTGTTTGTCGGCACGGCGTGAGCCATTTGCGAATATAGGTTGTTTCTGGGACAAATCAAGTCTCGGCCAGTTACCGTGACATAGTGTTGAGTCCCAAGGGGCGCGGCTAATGAGGCTGCGAGGCCAGCCAGAGCGTCAGCCTCCAAGTTTTGTAGACGGGGTACATGTTCGATGAAGAACCCAGTGAAGGTTGAAATGATGTTCAATGCAACTTCATGGTAAGGGATCAAATCTTCATGACGAACCTCGTATTGCCCCCGAATCTGGTTTACGACGAGTTTCGAGTCGTCGTAGGCTTCCAGATGATCCACCCCCAGCTGTTGTGCTAGCTGGAGTCCCATGACGAGTGCGTTGTACTCAGCAACATTGTTGGAGCACGGCTTCGAAAGAGAGTATGCGCGCTGGATGACCAGCTGATCGGGGGAGACCAAGACTACCCCCACTCCTGCGATGATTTGGCCGTTGGGGCCCGTTCTTGAAGCGCCATCGAAGAACATCCGCCAAACGGGGCTTCCTTCAGTGACGTTTGATTCTTGGACTTCATCCGGGATGTCTTCATAGAGTTTTGAAGATTCTGGGATGGGGTGTGCAGCTAAAAAGTCAGCCAAAGCCTGACCCTTGACCGCCTTCTGCGGGACAAACACCATGTTGTATGGCGTTAGTAGGATCGCCCATGTAGCCAGCCGGGAGTTTAATGACCCTGGCTTCGTCATGAGAACTCTGAGTGGATTGACTCGGGAGATGACGTGAATTGTCTGGCCCGAGACGTAATGACGAGTCTTCTGAATGGCAAATACCAAAGCCAAGCACTCCTTTTCAACGGGGTTGTACCGGTGTTCGGCCCCGATGAGTGTTCGACTGAGGTAGTAGATTGCTTGCTCGTAGCCTGCATCGCTGTTTTGAGCCAGTAAAGCGCCGAGGGAATGATCCATGGCACGGACGTAGAGGAGGAATGGTTTGCCGGCGACAGGTGCCACTAGGACTGGCGGGCTTGTCAAGTAAGCCTTGATGTCGTCGAAAGCCTTTTGGCACTCCTCTGTCCAGACGTAAGAGACTCCCTTCTTCATGAGCTGAGTAAAGGGTTGACATTTACCGGAGAGGTTTGCTATGAACCTCCGGATGTATGCCAGACGTCCCTGTAAGCCCCGAAGTTTTCGAAGGTTCTTCGGAGGGTCCATGTTGAGGATAGCTTTAGTCTTCTTGGGATCGACATGAATGCCTTTTGCCGTGATGACAAAGCCCAGGAATTTGCCGCTAGAAACCCCCAGGAAGGATTTAGCTGGGTTCATTTTGAGTTGATGTGCCCGCATGAGATCAAAGACCGTCCTCAGGTCCTGTAGGTGATCTCTTTTGAGGCGGCTCTTGACTGCGATGTCGTCAACATAACACTCAACTGTCTTGCGAAGATGTTGACGGAAGATGGTACTCATCGCTCGTTGGTATGTTGCACCGGCATTCTTCAAGCCGAAGGGCATTACTGTGTAGCAGAAAACACCTTTCGGAGTCCTGAATGACGTGTGTTTTACGTCATCGGGGAACATCTTGATTTGATTGTAGCCTGAATACCCGTCCATGAAGGACATGCGTTCAAAGCCACATGTGTTGTCGATCATTACATCGGTGATTGGGAGCGGGAATTCATCCTTCGGGCAAGCAGAGTTGAGATCCCTGAAGTCGATACAGACTCATATCTTTCCGTTCTTCTTGGTGACAGGGACGACGTTGGCTACCCAGTCCGGGTGTTGTTCCTCACGGATGAAGCCACTGGTCAAGAGCTTGTCCACCTCCTGATCGATGGTATTCATGATGTCCGGGCGGAAGCGTCGCTGTTGTTGTTTGATAGGTTTGGCATCTGGTAAGATGTTCAACCTATGCATCGCGATCTGTGGATCGAGACCCGGCATGTCTTCGTAGCTCCAGGCGAAGACGTCAATATACTCTTTAGCCAGTTGGACTAAAGATTCTCGGTCTTCTCCTTCCAAGCTTTTGCTGATAAAGATGGGTTTAGAAGAAGACCCATCCCCGAGGTCGATCTGCTCGACTTCGTCTTCGGTGGGAGGTTCTCGTAACTCAAAACGAGACTCCCATTGTTCTCCTAGGCGTTGAGCCCAGGGTTCCTCTTCGAAGAGTTCCGGCGGTTGGTCTTCGCCTTTATCTTTCTGAGGTTGCGCCGATGTCATGTTAGCTGACAGCACTTTCCTGAAGACTGATCCGATACTGGTATCGGAATCCTACGTCGATGCTTCAGACGAGTGGGAATGTTCTATGTCTTCTGCGTCTGAACTCTCTGGAGTTGATGGCGGCATGACATAGCCTAACCCCCGTCGATTCCGATTATAGTAATCCTGTGGCTTTCCATTGGGCATCGAAAGCCGGACAGGGAGATGCCGACCCTTGCCGTAGTTTAGGCCTTTATTGCTTTTCAGGTCGTAGCCCATCTTTTGGATGATGCGCTTTGCCGTATCCGTGTACCGATAGACTTGTACTCTGCCGGTATCAGGTTCGGGCTCGATTGACGGGAGGTCCTGATGACGCTCGACTTTGCCCGAAATGATGGTGCCTTCGTCTCGACTTCGTGGGGGGATTATGAAGACTCCTTGAGACGGGGCCACTCGATTATGGTGGACGGTCGTTATTTGTGTTTGCAACGACCGTAGAGCGTTGTCTAATGTATACATGGCATTCCGGTGTGGAAGACAAGAATAATTGAAAGACACTCTATTATTGATAAAGTACGAGATTTTATCCCGTGGGATTACATTGTCTAAGGAGGGTGCGTCTACATCAGCAGAGATATATTCGCCAAGCTCCTCATCTGTAAGCACTGGGGCCGGATCAGGAGAGTCCTCCACCGCTCTGACTTTGGGGTCTGAGAGGGTTATGTGAGCCCTCTCCGGCATTTTGGATGACTGCGGCGGCTTGCCTTTAAGACGCACCTTGAGAGGTGCCTCGGTTGCGCCTCCGATGAGTGGCGCCTTCCCTTGTAATTTTACCACCAGGGGAGCCGCTGTTTGAGGTGGCTTTTCCTTGAGTCGTATCTTCAGGGGAGCTTCGTGAGTCGGTGCTTTCCCTGATAGCTTGATGCTCATTGGAGGCGCCTTCTAGGGAGGCTTGCCCTTCAATCGGATTTTCAAGGGGGCGTCGGGAGTCATTTCGGGCTCCAAGTCCGGCTCTGTTGCCGTCTCTGCTTCATCATCGGCGTCGTTGGCTTCCTCCTCGTCAAGTGGCTTGTACAAGTCAGAATCGGTGAAGTAGGCCTCAATCCCTTTGAAGGGATCGATATCTGCAAACTCCGTCCGGATGACGCCGTTGGTGGATACATATTTTATGCATTGGTGGAGCGTGGAGGGCACCACCATGTACTCATGTAACCATGGTCGTCCGAGTAAGATGTTGTAGTTGACCTCGGCATCCACCACATAACAAGTCACCTCAGTTTTGAGGCTGCCGATGTGACACTTCAGCCGGATCTTGCCCAGTGGCTCGCTCTTGCTAGCGTTGAAGCCACTGATGGTCGTATTGGAGGGCGCCAGCCGGTACATTGGGATCCCCAGCTTTGATAGCAGCACCTTTGGAATGATGCTTAGAGAAGACCCCGGATCGATCTGAATCCTGCTCACCTTTACCGAACCGATGTACCCTGTGTAATACAACGGTCGGTTATGTCGGTGATGCTTGAGCAGCATGTCTTGTTGGGTGAAAGTTATGTTTGGGATAACTTCATCCGCACAATGACAGTGTGCACAAGTAGTTGGGAGGTCTTCAGGCTGCTTGATTTGACTGAGAAAGGATTCGGCATCCTTCAGAGCTTCGCAGAGAGCTTCTCGGGAGTCCTTGGAGAGACGCAGGAGCTCGAACAAAGACAAGCGTGCAGGAGTACTGGCCAGTTGTGCCAGAATGTCAAAATTGTGGGGCTTGGCTAGCCCCGAAGCATTTTCTTTCCGCAGAGGTCTGTCGAAACGGGCCTCCACTTGCTTTTGTTTTATTGGCTGCTGAGGGTTTGGATGGACCCTCCTCAGGGATGGTGCCAGGAGGTACCACTTCGGCGGCAGCTTCACCGGGCCGGGAGTTCTGTTGTGCACGCGTCTGCACAGGAAGCGCCTCTTCCGTTGAAGAAGAGACCGTGCGGCAAGACTTGATCTTCCTGCCTTTTGCTTTGGAGGTAGGGCGTACCTCCGGTTGAGTTACCTCGGAGACGAGGTCGGGGTGAACCCAGAGGACCTCTCCTCGAGATGTGGTGAGTGGGACAAGTCCACTCACATTGTCACGGGTGGGTGGCAAGTTCACCACCTCCATTGTCGCCTTAGGGATGGGGACGACGCCATCTTGTGTGGTAGTCGGCCGCAAGGTGCCGAACTGAAGTGACACCACATTAGCTGACACCGTCTTCTCTTCGTAGTCGACGGAGATTACATCCGCATTGATCATGCGCTGGATGTAATTTTTGAGGACATAGCAGTCCTTGGTCGGGTGTCCGACAAATCGATGGTAGTGACAGTACCTCGGGTTGTCCACTTTCCCGACTTCATCGGGCCGCTTCGGGTCCGGAAGCTTGATCTTGTCACCCTGCTTCAGTATCTCAAAGAGTTGCAGGGTGTCGTCATCATTGAATGAATAAACCTCCTTGGGTCTCGGTGCCAGTGGAGGCTTTTGAGTAGGCGCAGATGCGCCCTTCGAGGCATTAACAGTTAATGCCTGTTTCCCCTTTGTTTCTCGTCCGGAGTTGTTGATTGCGGACTTTTTCCCCTTATCGTCAAAGGCGGGGAAGCTAACACCGAGAAGACGTGCATTGGTCGCCTTCTTCTCTGCAGCTTCAGCTTCGATGATTAGGGAGCTCCAGTCGGGAGGGGGAGTAGAGTTAAGCCAGAGCTTTACTACAGGCAGCATGTTCATACTGCAAGCGGAGAGAAGCGCATGCTCTGGTATGCCTGGAGGTAGCCTGAAGCAGGCCTGACGGAAGCGTTCGATGAATGCCCGAACCGTTTCCTTGTCCTTCTGGCGTATCTCAATGAGAGACGCCATCGTCATGTCCTTTCCACCGTCGTAGAAGCGGTCGAGGAAGAGGCGTGTCAGGTCGTCGAAGGACGATATGGAATTATCGGGGAGGCTGCAGTACCAGTCATACGCCACCCCTTTCAGGGCCCCAACAAAGATGCTGGTGAGGAGCGCGTCCTCCTTCGGAAGATGCCCTATCTGCGACTGGAAGTACGTCAGGTACCGTTGTCACGCCCCGATTCGATAAAATCGATAGTCGTCCCCCGGGCGTGATGCCGTGCAAGCCTAAGTTGCGCTTGCACAAGGCGGTTCATAAGGTTATCCGAAACAACAGCATATATAAGAGTACGCAGAGAAATTGAACACATTCATTTAGAGAAGGAAACTTGCATTTTCATTGATAATAAGTATATTACAGACTCGATTACAAAAGAGGCCTCGCGGGCTTACAACCGACATCGATGAGATAGACATTTCATACATTTACATCCCTTTTTACAAACATCAAAATGACTCTCTAAGACCTGGGATCGGCGAGAGTCTGTGACTCATGATGCAGTTGGGTCGGAATCTTCAAAATATTGCAGAACTAGCCTTCGCTCTATCAAGGCTTCAAAAGAAAGGAGCGTCGCCTTCAGTTCCTTAGCACGCTATCCTGGTCCCGAGTACCTGTTGAGAGCGAGGGTCAGCACTTTACACTTCGTGCTGGTGCGTGGCAATTTAAATCCCGTGCTCTCATTTGTTGAAGAATTCAAGTGAGCGTGTATACAAATCTTTAATGAAGTTTCTAGCCATCCTACTCAATTCAAACTTATATTTGAAGGCACAACCGTATAATGACAATAGATCTTACCCCCGGCAGAGCGTGCCGTCGTAGCGTAAACTTACCATGTTCTTCCCTGTCATGTTTGTATTAAAGATTCGTAATTGAGTACGTTCGTGAAGGTCACTGGCACGACAAGCCATCCTGGACATATAGCTTGGTAGACAGGATCCTTTCAGCGCAGGTAGCGAGCCCCGTTGAAAGCCCCTGCCTACTGTGGCATGCATCCGGCATAGCTATCCGTGTTTCTTCCTAGGCCGGAACGGTCCCGTGGCCCCGGGATGCCGTCCGAAGAAACAATCGCCCTTGTCGACAAGTTGTCCATGACCGTGCTAAGTTAATTGTTATTTTAAGGCACATCTTATAGTATCGTTGCGACATTCATTTAATCGATTCATCCATTCTTAGCACGGTTCTATATGATTTTGATAACTGCAGGCACGATAATATTCTATGACAAGCATCTGTATATTCGTGTTCGTGGGACATCGTGTAGCCGTTCATTTGAAATATCATTCATGTCGTTGTATTACATCTAGCATAGCACATGTCTAGTATTGATAATGTATTAGAGAAGAGGGTCGAGGGAAGAAGGGTCAGCCACTCACCTTAGTATTTACTTGAGGCGAGAAACTGGTTGGCCGCGCTAGACGTTGCCTACGCGATCACCTGAAATCGCACAAGCAACCGATTAGAACACTGTGTTATTCAAGGAAATTCGATACGAATGCGAAGTTCGAAACGTAAGCCATGAAAACCATCGAAAACATTCACGAAAACGCATTCAGAAAACAAAGCCAAAACCAACGCAAGCGGCGTGAAAAGCAGAGCAACGGGAGGTCTCTCCCGACTCAGCCGCAGAGTCAATCCTTGAGGCGCAGCCCGCTGAATATGGGACTTGGTTCCGAAGAAGCCATTCCATAACGGGGAATGGATCTTAATTCAACCGTTCCCGTTCGATCGATTCGATCGATCCCGACCTATCGGTCCCGACCGAGTCGATAGCGACAGTGTTCCTTTCTCGCGCACCCCGTGGACGAACAATGGGGCACGATGTAGGGACGGGACACTACACCATAACCAACTAAGAAAAAGTTTTGTCCTCGAAACTTAAGAACAGAACTTACCTCTACGAAAACATTGAAGGAAACTTCTCCTTCATCTCTGACTCGAGTTCCCATGTCGACTCTTCTGCCGCATGGTTCCTCCAGAGTACGCGGACGAGAGGGATCGCCCTATTCCGCAACAGCTTATCCTTGCGTTCTAAGATTTGAACGGGCTCTTCAACGTAGGATAAGTCGGACTTTAGCTCCAGCTGGCCAAAATCCACCACGTGGCTAGGGTCGTGCACGTACTTCCGCAGTTGGGAGACGTGGAAGACATTGTGCACACCTTCGAGCGCCGGCGGTAGGGCAATTTTATAGGCCACTGGGGCGACCCGCTCGAGTATTTCGAACGGCCCAACGAATCTCGGACTCAGCTTCCCCTTCGCGCCGAACCGAGTAACTCCTCGCATGGGCGACACCTTCAGGAACACATGATCGCCCACCTGGAACTCAAGCGGTCTTCGATGGGTATCGGCGTAGCTCTTTTGCCGACTCTGTGCAATCTTCAGTCTTTCCCGAATGAGCTTGACCTTTTCCACAGTCTGTTCCACCAGCTCCGGGCCGAGTATCTGCCGTTCCCCGACTTCATCCCAGCAAATGGGCGATCTGCACTTCCGGCCGTACAAAGCTTCATACGACGCCATTTGGATGCTGGACTGATAGCTATTGTTGTATGCAAATTCTGCCAACAGTAGGTGGACGTCCCAGCTTGATTTGAAGTCAATTGCGCAGAGCCGTAGCATGTCTTCGAGAATCTGATTAACGCGCTCCGTTTGGCCGTCGGTCTGAGGATGGTAAGCTGAGCTGAACGGCAACTTGGTACCCAGCGCCGACTGAAGGCTACTCCAGAATCGCGACATGAACCGTGAATCCCGATCAGAGACGATGGATACTGGAACTCCGTGCAGCCGTACTATCTCGTCAAGATAAATCTGCGCCAGGCGATCAACGCTCCAAGTAACTTTGATGGCAATGAAGTGCGCTGACTTGGTTAGTCGATCGACGATGACCCAGATGGCGTCGCTCCCCCGTGGTGTCTTCGGCAGGCCAACAATAAAGTCCATCGTGACATGATCCCATTTCCACTCTGGAATGGCAAGGTTCTGTATCTCCCCGCCCGGTCGTTGATGCTCAGCTTTCACCTGCTGACAGGCCATGCATTGTGACACGAAGAGCGCCACATCTCTCTTCATCCCGTGCCACCAGAAGGTCGTGCGGAGGTCCTTATACATCTTGGTACTGCCTGGATGTAATGTATATTTCGTATAATGGGCCTCCGACATTATCTCCTTTCGTAGTTCTGAATCATCCGGAACACATAGTCGGCCATTCATTCTCAGCACGTCGGTCTTGTCTTCCGCAAAGTCGGTCGCACTACCTGTTGAAATTCGCTCGCGCATTTTCTTCAGGTACGGATCATCCTTCTGAGCGGTCTTGATCTTTTCCAGCAAACTCGGCTCTAACTGCAGCTGCGCCAACCGTATATCCCTGAATCGAACCCGGAGATCGATGCCCATTTCTTCTAAATCTTGTAATAGTCTGCGGTTGATGGATAGCGAGGCAAGATATTTTCGACTCAGAGCGTCCGCCACCACATTTCCCTTGCCCGGAGTGTAGTCGATCGTCAAGTCATAGTCTTTGATCAGTTCGAGCCAGCGCCGCTGTCGTAAGTTCAACTCCTTCTGAGTGAAGAGATACTTGAGGCTCTTGTGGTCGGTATAGATCGCGCACGCCACACCATATAGATAGTGACGCCACAATTTCAACGCGAACACAATCGCCGCTAACTCCAAGTCGTGCGTAGGATAGTTCTTCTCGTGCGGCTTTAACTGTCTGGAGGCGAAGGATATCACCTTGTTTCGCTGCATGAGCACACATCCCAAGCCGTGGCATGAAGCATCGCTGAATATCTGAAAACCCTCTGGCCCATCCGGAAGTGCGAGTATAGGTGCCGAAATTAGTCGCTATTTTAGCTCCTGGAACGAAGCTTCACAGTCATCCGACCACTCATACACGACTCCCTTCTGAGTCAGGCGAGTCAGTGGCGATGCAATCTTCGCGAAGTCTTTCATGAAGCGTCGATAGTATCCCGCCAAACCAAGAAAGCTTCGAATCTCACTAGCAGACGCAGGCCGTTTCCAATCAGCAACAGCTTCCACTTTCTTCGGGTCGACTGCAATGCCTTCGGACGAAATGATGTGACCAAGAAAGGATACGCTGCTTAGCCAAAATTCGCACTTACTCTGCTTCGCGTACAACTCATGTTCTCGAAGTGTCTGGAGCACGGCCCGTAGATGTTCTGCATGCTGCGCCCTGTCTTTCGAGTAGACGAGAATATCATCAATGAAGACTACCACAAATTTATCAAGGAAGGGTCGAAATACCCGATTCATCAGATCCATAAAGGCGGCAGGGGCGTTCGTCAGGCCGAATGGCATCACCAGGAACTCGTAGTGGCCGTAACGAGTGCGAAAGGCGGACTTTTGCACGTCGTCTGACTTGATCTTGAGTTGATGATAACCTGAGCGGAGATCAATCTTCGAAAATACCGAGGCGCCTTGCAGTTGATCGAATAAGTCGTCTATGCGGGATAATGGGTACTTGTTCCGGATGGTGGCTTTGTTCAGCTCCCGGTAATCGACGCACAGACGCAGGGACCCATCCTTCTTCTTTACGAACAATACGGGCGCTCCCCACGGTGAAACACTAGGCCGAATAAACCCTTTATCGAGTAACTCTTGTAGCTGGACCTTGAGTTCCTTCAGCTCGGCGGGAGCCATTCTGTACGGGGCCTTAGAAATCGGTCGAGTATCGGGAAATGTATCGATGCTGAACTCGATCTCTCGGTCGGGGGGCATGCCGGGTAGCTCGTCCGGAAACACATCGGGGAATTCTGCCACAACGTCGGTCTGACCTACGTTTGCACCATCCCGTCGCATGTCTCGGACGGACGCCAAGTAGCCTTCGCACCCAGAATGCAGCATCCTCCGAGCAGAGATTGCCGAGATCAACATGCAGGTCGACGACGCCTCACCACACGAAAAGCAGAATTCAAGCACCCCTGGAATGCGGAAGGTGACCGTCTTTCTGGCGCAGTCTATGGTTGCGTTGCACGGCCCGAGCCAATCCATTCCCAGAATGATATCGAAGTCCTTCATATCTAGGACTATCACGTCAAGACCGATCTTTTGACCGCCGATACAGATAATCCCGTCGGCACAAGCTAAATTAGTGAGTATTGGTGTGCCTGAAGGTGTGCTTACGCTAAGGTCGAGGTCTAACGATATCATCGGAAATTTGTGCTCGGCGACAAAGTCCGCCGATATAAAACTATGTGAAGCACCTGAATCAAATAATACACGAGCAGGCACATTATTGAAACTAAGTATACCTGTCACGACCGTATCTGATGCAAGCACTTCATCTCGGGTCATGGCGTAGACACGGCCCTGGGCATTGGGGCGACGGTCTTGGCCATTTTGTAGTGCGGGTTGAGGTGCTCGAGGCGCCGGAACTTGATTCCCCGGACGGTGTTGTGGATGCTGAGGCGTGTTCAAGTTGTTTCTTCTACGCTTCAGGCAGTCTGCATGGTAGTGACCCCTTTTTCCGCAGTAGAAACACCCGCCATTTTGAACTTGACAGTCGACGGCCAGGTGCCCGCTCCGATAACATTTGGTGCAGCGAGGAAGTCTCGGATTCTGCGCCTGAGGTTCACCCTGGTGCCCGTTGTTCGGACGCTTGGTCACGTTATTTCCTCCCGCGTGGCTAGGGCGTTTGTGATTGTAGGTATGCACAGCGCCGGCAGCATCTGGAGGATATTGGCTTTCAAGGCGAAGGGCGTGGTTGAGAGACTCCCCCATCATTTTGTATTGTGGAACGGACACATGGGCATAGATGGATTGTCGTAGACCCACTTCGAACCGTCGAGCACGACTTGCCAGGGAGGGCAGGAATTCTCCAGCAAACTTAGCTAACTTGTTGAACTCTGCCGCATACTGCCGCACCGTCATGTTTTCTTGCTTTAGCTGCATGAATTCATTTTCCTTCTCTTGTCGAATGGCTATGGGGAGGTACTCGATCTCGAACGCCTCGCGGAAGGTGGCCCAAGAAATTGCCGTTGTCTCGTCGTCGCGTCTGATCGCTCGCTTTTGTACGGCCCACCAGTCGTGCGCGTTCGACCGGAGTAGAAGTTGAGCGCATGCGACTTTCTTGGACTCTTCAACGCCCAGCAGCTCGAACTTGTCTTCTAGTTCCTCTAACCAGTCAATCGCCAAGGACGGATCTTCCGTGCCGTTGAATGAAGTACGGCAACTCTTTGTGAATTTCGACACGTCGAAGTTGAAACTTCTCGGTGCTGCAGGTGTAAGCTCGGGTGCCTCCGGATCGACTTCGCTTTGTCTGACCGCAGGCTCGGCTACGGCATGGGTTGTCGCAGAGTTGTTGTTGTTGTTGGCCACCACCGTCTGAACAATCTGCTGGAGCGTATCAAGCTGCTTCTGCTGCAACTTGAATTGTGCTTCGAATCGGGTCTCGAACTGAGTTTGACGTGTCTCCGCCTGCCGTCGGTGTTGCTCATTCTGGCGTTGACTCTCCTCGGCTTGTCGTTGTTGCGCTTCCAGCATGCGCAACATCCGCTCCATGGCATCGCTTGAGGGTCCGGGCCTCGAGCTACTCGAGCCGCTCGAAGCACTTTCTTCGTTCGCCGCCACGTTCACCGACGTGCCTTCTGGGATTTTGAAGGCAAAATATCTTAGTCACCAAACTTATTGCGGGCGCACTCGTATGGAACGACATATCTCATCGACACGAGACCAACGATTTTTGAGACTAAAAACTCGACACTGGAGGCCAAGGACGTAAAGCCGTGCTCTGATACCATTATGTCACGCCCCGATTCGATAAAATCGATAGTCGTCCCCCGGGCGTGATGCCGTGCAAGCCTAAGTTGCGCTTGCACAAGGCGGTTCATAAGGTTATCCGAAACAACAGCATATATAAGAGTACGCAGAGAAATTGAACACATTCATTTAGAGAAGGAAACTTGCATTTTCATTGATAATAAGTATATTACAGACTCGATTACAAAAGAGGCCTCGCGGGCTTACAACCGACATCGATGAGATAGACATTCCATACATTTACATCCCTTTTTACAAACATCAAAATGACTCTCTAAGACCTGGGATCGGCGAGAGTCTGTGACTCATGATGCAGTTGGGTCGGAATCTTCAAAATATTGCAGAACTAGCCTTCGCTCTATCAAGGCTTCAAAAGAAAGGAGCGTCGCCTTCAGTTCCTTAGCACGCTATCCTGGTCCCGAGTACCTGTTGAGAGCGAGGGTCAGCACTTTACACTTCGTGCTGGTGCGTGGCAATTTAAATCCCGTGCTCTCATTTGTTGAAGAATTCAAGTGAGCGTGTATACAAATCTTTAATGAAGTTTCTAGCCATCCTACTCAATTCAAACTTATATTTGAAGGCACAACCGTATAATGACAATAGATCTTACCCCCGGCAGAGCGTGCCGTCGTAGCGTAAACTTACCATGTTCTTCCCTGTCATGTTTGTATTAAAGATTCGTAATTGAGTACGTTCGTGAAGGTCACTGGCACGACAAGCCATCCTGGACATATAGCTTGGTAGACAGGATCCTTTCAGCGCAGGTAGCGAGCCCCGTTGAAAGCCCCTGCCTACTGTGGCATGCATCCGGCATAGCTATCCGTGTTTCTTCCTAGGCCGGAACGGTCCCGTGGCCCCGGGATGCCGTCCGAAGAAACAATCGCCCTTGTCGACAAGTTGTCCATGACCGTGCTAAGTTAATTGTTATTTTAAGGCACATCTTATAGTATCGTTGCGACATTCATTTAATCGATTCATCCATTCTTAGCACGGTTCTATATGATTTTGATAACTGCAGGCACGATAATATTCTATGACAAGCATCTGTATATTCGTGTTCGTGGGACATCGTGTAGCCGTTCATTTGAAATATCATTCATGTCGTTGTATTACATCTAGCATAGCACATGTCTAGTATTGATAATGTATTAGAGAAGAGGGTCGAGGGAAGAAGGGTCAGCCACTCACCTTAGTATTTACTTGAGGCGAGAAACTGGTTGGCCGCGCTAGACGTTGCCTACGCGATCACCTGAAATCGCACAAGCAACCGATTAGAACACTGTGTTATTCAAGGAAATTCGATACGAATGCGAAGTTCGAAACGTAAGCCATGAAAACCATCGAAAACATTCACGAAAACGCATTCAGAAAACAAAGCCAAAACCAACGCAAGCGGCGTGAAAAGCAGAGCAACGGGAGGTCTCTCCCGACTCAGCCGCAGAGTCAATCCTTGAGGCGCAGCCCGCTGAATATGGGACTTGGTTCCGAAGAAGCCATTCCATAACGGGGAATGGATCTTAATTCAACCGTTCCCGTTCGATCGATTCGATCGATCCCGACCTATCGGTCCCGACCGAGTCGATAGCGACAGTGTTCCTTTCTCGCGCACCCCGTGGACGAACAACGGGGCACGATGTAGGGACGGGGCACTACAACCGTCATGGAGAGTCCTTCCCGTCATACGGCGTGAGTGTTTGTGGTTTATACTTTGGGGGATAAACCACCTTATTCCACTCAAGGGGATAAGGCTGGGGAATGCCCATCTTCTGGCGCTCCTCCTGCCTGTTCTTGGACTCGAAGCGCTCCCGCAGATCTTTGATCATTTCGACCACGTCCTCCGTGGAGCTAGGAGTCGGGGAAGGAGGTACCACCCGGAGTGGAGCGTTTGAGGGCTCCGACGTCCGGGGTGCTTCTATGTCTGAAGGTGTCCGTTGGAGGGGCACACTCGACTCTCTATTGGCTCCTGGGTCAGGACCATTTGAAGGTGTCCTGATCAAGGCCGACCGCATCTCAAACACTGCTTGAGTCAGTGCTTGCATTGAGGCAGAGAGGGTTTTGAGTCCTCCCTCTAGCGAGTCTATGCGCTGGACAATATCCTGTGGCGGCGCATCAGTCTCAAGATCACCCCCGGTCATGTATACTGTCATGACACGGCCGGAAGTGGATGGATTAGTTGAGGCTTCGCTCTCAGCCTCGCTCTCATGTGGGGGAGTTACTTCTCCTGGTGTTTGGCCACCCCCAGCCACATTCTGGAGTTCGTCTTCGACAGGCGCATCTGCAAGGGCCTGACTGCCCTCAGCTCTGTCTTGAAGGGCCTCTTCGTTTCCAGCACAACCCCCGGCGGTGTCCTGGAGGACATCGTCATTTTGAGGGGCTTCAGGGAGGCCATCTTCGCCTTGATGAAGATCCGCCGCAGCTGTGCTTTGGACATCTTCGTCTTCGGAAGGAGGCTCGACAAGGGTCTGGCTACCCCCAGCTTCCTCCAAGAACTTCTTCCTCGACCGAGTGCCTTCGAACACTCCAGAGGTCGAGACAGCTGCCTTGGTTTTCCTCGGCTGGCTTTTGGATGAAGACGAGGAATTGGCAGTCGTCTTCCGGACAGATGAGGAGTTGGAGATCACGTTGCATGAAGCAACCTTTAGCTCCTCTTCTGCTGACACCTTCGTCCCAAGGCGATGTCGGAGGGGTGTCGATGATTGTAGCCGTTGGAAGACCGACTGCTTTGGCGGTACTGCCGTCTTGCAACAGCAGTTGATGGTGACCACTGCACAAGTGTGCCCCGTGAGAGGCGCATCGTGCTTGTTGGTCAACTCTCCTGACCGGCGCTTGTGAGTGATCACGTTGCGCAGGTCGTTGGAGGAGAGTGCTACCCTCACACCCCTCTCAGGCGCATGGCAAGGCCAAGCGCCGGGGTGGTCGGGTGAGTGCTGCGCCCCCTGATCTAATACCAAGCAGGCATCACGATCAGTAGTGGGGGAACCACAGCATTTGAAGTGACTTGAACGGACCTCAAACGCACAACCAGAGGAGGCGCGGGAGTTCAAGACCACTGAGCTTGCCTCTCTCGGCTTGGTTGTGCACGCAGTGAATGCGCCCAAGCGAGATGAGGACTTTAAAGGTCGACTCGTTGTCGGTGCAGAAGCACTTGAGTCAACCTTGTACAGCTTGCCATCGGCAGCGCGCGTGATTATAAGCGCGTGCCTCTGGCCGACTGCTGGCATAGCACGTTTGTGGCGCATGGCCCGTGCTGCCTTGGATTTCTTCGTACCAGCCCGCTGGGGCGCATAGTACTCAGCATCCAAATTCTCCTCGCCATTACAGCGAGTGAGTCTGTCAAAGACAGAGGCTCTTTGTGGCGCATCAGAAGTGATGCGCGGGGCATTGGCTGCGCCCCTGCTCCGTTGACGTATCTTCCTCGCCTGAGAGGAAGATGGCTGGGGAACGTGGTCAGCCGCACGCTTCCCCGAGAGATGCGCTGCATCAGCGGGCGCACCTTGACTACTGAGGACGTCAGCAGGAAGGGAAGCCTGGACGGGCACATCCCCTTCAACGGTGGTGCCCGAGGCGTCGACTTTGCGCACCCAGACTGCGCGGGTCCTCTTCGGCTTCGACAGCCGCTTCGAAGGACTCGCACTTTCTTCAGAAATGAACTCCTCGTACGCCTGTTGATTGAGGCGCACTACCAGCGTCTTGTGGGAGGAGCCCACCTTCACGTCGTCGGCCTGTGACACGACTTTCTCGGTAGAGGAGAAAGAAGTCCCCAGCAGAGTCGCCAGCTTGTTTGCCATTAAAATTGTTTTGATTGAAATTTTAATACAAACAGAACAGTGATACAATATAAGACTTAGATGTAGTCCTAGGAGTACACTTTTGTTTAAGCTGGGTCCTTAGTGCCAATGGAGCGAGTGGTAATGCGTTGACTCCGTTGACCGGCTGACGACGGTTATCGATTCTCTGAAGGTGTTGATTGCTCTGGGTGCTGGAGCATGCTGAGAGGAGGAAGACGTTGAGTGTCTAAAACTGCCTCTCCGGTGATTCTCTGTTGTGGATTCTCTCTGTGTTGTGAGTCCTGTGTGTGTGTGAAGGAGATGATCCTTCTATTTATAGTTTTGTAGGCTGGCTGCTCATGCGCGCATGTAGGATGCGTCGGTGTGGGCACGCCACGTGGAGGTTGCTGATGGAGGCGCATGGATGCTGCGCCCTGATCGAGGAGGAGAACTCTTCATACTGCTGTTGTGAGCCGACACGTAGCAGAGAGAAGATCTTTCTGTTGCTGAAATCTTGGATGAGTTGAGTCAAAGGACACGTGTCGTCGACTCATGGTTCGAAAATCTCGGATTTGGTGGAGAGGAGTGATCTGGTGGGCTGCGCCTTGGATTAGGCGCAGGAGGAGGCTGCGGCTCATAACCTTTAGGAGTTACAAACCATTTGGGGCGCATGGCTTTTGAGGCGCATGCAGGCGACTTTTCTTCTGTCTTTCGGGATCAGAGAGCAGTCTGAGGCGCATGGCTTTTGAGGTACATGCTGATTTGGACGCATGGCCGTAGAGGCGCATGCTGATGGTGGAGTGGCCACGTGGCAGTAGCCGTCGAAATAAAGTCATGATGATGCTGACGTTGTCGACGCTTCGTTTTCTGAAAAAGCTGTCAACTGTTCAGACTTTGGGAGGCGTGCTGCCAACTCTGTCAGTTCAGCATTTAATGTTGGTGACGTTCGATGGACAGCTGAGTGGGCGCGTCGGTTGGCGTTCCACTCGGTATGGAGATGTGTGGGGGCGCACCCTCTGTAATGCGTCGAGTACTGTAGGGCGCGTCTGTGTGATGCGCCTGATGCCGAAGGGCGCGTCCGTGTGATGCGCTGTCTGACTGGCGCATCGGACATGTCTTTTAATGATGCGGCTGTCTCGCTCTTCGAGTGCTATAAATAGCCGTTTGGCTGAAGTCGAGGCATCCGGTTCATCCATTTAATGCAAATTCATTGCACGGAATTCGGAGAGCCATCCACTTGGCGCGTGGGTTTGATCTGCCCGGCCTATAAATAGTGGCATGGAGAGAAGGTTTGCTTCTCATTCCCTTACGTACTTCCAATATGAACTTGAACATGCGGGTGCATTCTGTTGACGAAGTGCTCCCGAGGGTGAAGATGAGACGCTGTGTTGTCTTTGATGCACTTGAAGGTGACTGTTACATCCAAAAGACGGAGTCGAGGGCTTCCGAGGCAGGCGGAAGGTGCCTGTTGCATCCAAAGATAGGGATGCTCGGGCCTTGTCTCCGTTATTCCGGAAGAGCCATAGATCGGAATGGCGGTGCTAGGCTTTCTCTTCCTTCAAAGTGGGTGTCGCCCACTCTGGTTGTGTTGAGAGCTTCCTTGTGCCATGATTTCGATCGCGGTCTTCCTTGGGCTTTGGAGGCTCTTTCGAAGCCTCCCCTGGCCACAGCTTTGTCGTGCTCCTCTCTTTCTTGGTTCCAGCCAGAGAGTTAAATGCTTTGTGGAAGCACTTATCCGGTGATCCTGGCTGGAAGAGCGGCGCATAACTGGGCTCTGCTCGGCCAGGTGAGCCTGGCTGGAAGAATTTGGCTGAAGGGATACACATAGCTGGGCTGGATGCACATAACTGAGCTCTGAAGAGATGGCGGGATGCGCCTGGATGGAGGCGCATAGTATCTGCTGTGCCTCACTGGTGGCGCATGGTGATGCTGCGCCTATCTGGAGACGCATGGTGGCCGCTGCGCTTATCTGAAGGCGCATGGTGGCCGCTGGCTGTAGACTTAGGATCTTTCCTTTGTAGAAATTCTCCTTTGTACAACCTTTTCTAGACATGTAATAGACTTTTATATATAAAATGAAAAGTCCTTCTTCAAATGTCTATACTTATTGACTTTGCTGTGAAGTTCTTCGTCTGAGTTCTAGCGCATGTAGTGTCTGGCGCATGGGCTTTCTGGTTGTGAAATTCCATGCTTCTACAGAGATCGATAGTGCACGTGTCGTACACTGTGTGTTTCCAGTGTTCACTTATGTGTTCCTGTGTAAACTGTTTTAAATGCTTTAAATAATGTTTTTAATTGTTAAATGTTCCTAACTATTATGCATATTATGTGTTAGAATCAGTTTCCATGCTAGCTTAGGTTTTGTTTAGGATTTTGGTCTCGAACATGGACTTTTGGAGTTTTCACTGATACACATGGATACTATTTTTTCAGTTTTTTCCCAATGCCTTTATTCCCTGTTAAATTATGTGTTTTCCAACTGTTGATAATTCCTACATGTTACTTTTCATATAAACTAAGCTTTTACATACGATTTTAGGCTCTTGTTTGAGAGAATAGGATTTTGGCAAGTGTGTGGATTCATTCAAATTGTTTAACTGATTTGTGTACCTGAGATTTTTCCTGTGTAAACAAAACTGAGTTTCCTGAACTGAGATTTGATGTTAATTAGTTTAGAAGCTTTATGTACATATCAGAGTATAGGTTTAAACCTGGAAAGTGATGGGCATTCACTGCTTCATTAATTACTTCCTTTTCGATTTTGCCTATAGCTGAATTTCACTGTCAACTAAGGGTTCACATGAGTTGAACCTGAGATTTGGTGTATAACTGATCTTGTATTGAGATGAAATCTGAGATTCATGAGTATATTGGGGCTTCATGTATTAACTGTTGCTTTGACTGAACCTGAGGATTACACCACACACATTTACATTCACACACACACATGAACCCTCACACAGAACTAAGAATCAAAGGGTGAAGGAAACTGTTAACAGTGAACTGATTTTTTGTGTGTTTATGAAACTATGGTAAATTCTATATGGTGAAATTTGGGTTCACTGTGCTACAGTCCCCCATTCACTATTGACACTCATCCTACACATATTCACCTACACAATCTATTCTTATTCCTGTCATGTTTCAGTCCACACCATACACACACATGGCCATACATTGTTGCACTCTCTACACACACTTTTGTTTTCCCTAACACACATGCCTATTCTAAGTTCATGTTACATGTTGCACACACACACACACATGACACATAGCCTCCTATCTAAACCATGTCAATTCCTCTTACACACACACACACAGTCACCTACCCACACATACCCTATATACATTACACACACAGTCCTCCCCTCTCTCTTTCCTGTACACACTTGTATGACACATCACACAAGTCTTTTGTCTCTCTCTCTCTCTACATATATGTATATTTTTCCTAGTCTTCTAAATATAGTTTATGTATAGGATATATACATATGTATATATTGTATATGTTATATATAATGTAGATGTACAGTGTATTTGAATATAGATATTGTGTATGTATTAAGGTAGGTTGGTCAGAGCCTAAATGCATTATGAATTGTGGCTATGTAGCCTATGGTATATTGAGTGTGATAGTGTATATTGGCTTGATATAGTTGGGTACTTGATATGGGTCTAGTCAGCTAGTATAGCCTTGTTTAGACCATAGTGACCTAGTATAGACTAATATGGACTAGTATAGACTAGTTTGACCTAGTCTAGACTTGGTTGACCTAGTTTGACTTCTAGGGTTGACCAGAGTTGACCAAGAGTTGACTTTGGCCTAGTTTGACCTAGAATCATGTAGAATACATAGTAGGACTTCTTTATACTATTCTGGACTTGTTGTGACTTGTGCTGTTCTGATTAGGAGCCAGACACCACTCCTCGGACAGTACTTTCATATTGGACACTCAGATACCAGGCGAGTA
Source organism: Iris pallida (assembly GCA_029216955.1). Taxonomy (NCBI): domain Eukaryota; kingdom Viridiplantae; phylum Streptophyta; class Magnoliopsida; order Asparagales; family Iridaceae; genus Iris; species Iris pallida. The sequence goes on along the minus strand of JANAVB010040218.1, from coordinate 12,427,535 downwards.
CATTCTCTAATCATTTCATATCCTGCTTAGAATTATTTCCTGCATTAAATTACTTTACTTGTGCTGTCACGACATTATCACGGATTAGTACTATACGGATCTCTTCATGCGATGTTATCCCCCTCGGGAGCATCAGGTACATTGTGTCATGTGCGTTTCACTTTCATCATGTACTCCTGTGCTTTCACCATACATGTACACTTTTGTGAACCATGTACTCTCATGTTCATAGAGCCTTCATGTATACTATCATGTGCACCCTTTCAAGGGCCTCATGTGATATCATGTACAATAACATAACTTGCTTAGATCCTTGTGTATTAATTGGGGAAACGGGGGAGTACGAGTAGTCATGTGAACAATTCTATAGTAGTGTAGATCATGTACAACTCTTTAGTGTAGATCATGTACAAATCTGTCCCGTTCATATGTGCTATCCTGTACTCTGACTCACTAGCCACTGTTAGTTCCTTACTTATAGTAGATATTTCTATTACAGTTCTTTCTCTCTGTTTACATACTGTATTCTTCAGCACCTGTATCTTACTTTACTGCATGATTATATTTTCTAACCTGCTATGAACTGTTGAGATGTACTGTACTCGCTCCTGTCCTGACTGGACCTGTTGAAAATATTATAGAGGACGAGTAGGAGGCTTGCCTGGACACTTACTACGGGGCAGCCTTAGATGACACCTGCGAGCTGGACCCTCAGGAGGACCCAGTTCTAGCTGAGGATATCACCCCGATTGCCTAGAGACTAGTTAGGCTTATCTTCTTCTGCAGTCTTGAGACATGTTTTAGCTAGACTATATTTGGAGTTCAGAGTTGTATATATTCTTTCATTTTGTATCTGAGATCATGTACTTCTGGATATTGCTGGGATTATCTTAGACTACTTGTCATCTATTTATTTTCTTGAGTTCTATTTCATATCGTGCTATCTCTTCCTTAGTTATGATTGAGTTTTACTGCTATGTCACCCCCATTCGGGGAGTATAAACTGTTTAGATATATATATTGTTAGATGTATGTTGACCTAGGACAGCGTTCTACCGTCGACACTGCGGCGTAGGTTGGACGTACCCACGTCTCGTGCCCTTACTCTAGGGTGCGGGTCGTGACATGCGCGCTAGGGCGCTCGCCTATTGTCTTTCAATGTTCTAGCCGTTCTAACTCGTGCGCGAAGGCACCATATGGTTCGTGCACTAAGGCACTCGCCGAGTACAGTTATCCCATGTTCTTGCGGCTTGCGCACTGAGGCGCTCGCCTTTGCGATATCCAATGTTCCATAGCGACTCGTACGTTTGGCCGTACGATTCATTTCAATTGTTATATCTAGTGTTCGACACGTACTACGTTTATTTCTCTATTGAGCCACGCCCGTGGCGTTGATAGGCTAACTCAGCATTCAATTATATGTATTTTACTTAAGCATGACGGAGTAGGAAAGAGAGTTAATGTCCCCCCACCTTGAATCGATTTGCCTTGTTGTTTCGCCGAGCCGTTGCGACTCGATTTCATAACTTCGTCGCACGTGCAACTCTCCTGACTTAGCCATTCGAGCACTTCGCGCTTCATTGAATTATACGTCCGATTTGGCTTACCGTGCCCAAGTCTCAGTCCGTCGCAAGACGACGATTTGCTTTCGCGGACCCCTTACTGAATAAGGCAAAAGATCGACCTCTAACATTTCAGCGTAAACGTATAGCCTGAACACGAAAACAACTAAAATCAATCCTTGCATCGATTCGGACTTGCGCCTTGGTCGATTCAATTTCTTAGAATCTTCGAGCCGTCTCAACGCACTTATCCTTTGAGGCAACGCAGCGCTTCGCATCGATTCACTCGATGCATTCTTTGGGACAAGACAACTCTTCGTATCGACTTAGTTCGATGCATTGCTTGGGACAACTTAACACTTTGTATCGATTTGCATTCGATACGCAATCTGGTCAACGCAACTCTTCGAGTCAACGACTCAGCATAATGCACCGTACGGAGCGGGGCATTACAGTAAGTATTGGGAAAGATCAACTTTATTGCGTAACACGTTTATGCTTATTGACACGTGCTTGCTATGCCACGTAACTGATCCTAAGACAAGATTAGAAAGACCACATAATGTTTGTTTGTACTCAATTATTCAACGTGTAAGTTTTAGTTGAATTAGGTAGAGGTCACTCACCTGTACACGACAATATGTTGACCTCCATTCAGTTATGTGGTGCAGGGAGACGGTGTTGAAGAGTCAGAGAGTTTGTTGGGCTAGCTGGAGCATTGCAGTCGAGAATGTGATTTTCTATTACAAAGGAAATTATATGGAACACCATTATTTGTTCTTGAGTTGTAAGCATTGTGACATATTATATATATATATATATATATATATATGACATATTATATATATATATATATATATATATATATATATATATATATATAGAGAGAGAGAGAGAGAGAGAGAGAGAGAGAGTGCTTGTAATCAAGTTGTTCTTTGGCTTCGAATTGTAATTCCATTGAATTATCAATAAAGTGAATCATTTGTTATATATACCTTATGTTTATCGACTTTTCTATTTATCATGTAATGACTTGTCTTTGAGACTGTTCTATCGACCATATAGGATGCTTACCTTGTGCAAGTGCAATTTAGACTTATACGACATCAAGTCCAGTGGCGAATTTCAGTCATGCGGGATCGGAACGTGACAGCTGCGAGTCAGTCTGTTGTGGAACGGATGCGGGATAGGGTGCCAGTCAGGCGGACCGGGATCATACCAAACGGGCCGGGTTGTGGGCCTCCGGGCAGGGTTGTAGCCTTCGGGTTGGATTGTGGCCTTCGGGACGGTTGTGGGTAATTCGGTGGCCATTATTATTATTATTATTATTATTATTATTATTATTATTATTATTATAACTTAGTTATGTTTATAATAAGAAATTAAGGAATTATATAAATAAATAAGATATAACCTAAGTAATTAAATTCCTACATACTTATGTATATAGTCCTATGCTACTATTTGAATAAATAAAGTAAATTGCAAAACTTGCCATAATTATTAATTAGATGTGTACGATTATAACCTCCTTGATAGATAAATAATTGTAAGTTAATATTTTTTATTTATATTAATATATATAAACATAATTAAATAAATAATAGTAGATAAACCATTATAAATTACAGTAAAAGTATACAACTTAAGGTGTAATAAGTAATAATTGATAAGCACTAACCGTTGCCTACTTCTTCTTTTTCTTTTGAGGTGTTCTTTCTCCAAGTCGAGCCGTGGCCCAAAGTCATCCAGCGGAGGAGGAGGATTCGAATCCGAGACCTATGCTCGGACAGCCTCCTGCACTATCACTAAGCTAGTGCCTTAGGTGTGCTAGCTAAGTCTAGGATCGAATTACGTGTGCTAGCTAGCTTGTCGTGATTACATTTGACGGCCTTTGTCACTTAATTGGGAACTTCCTGAAAGGGATCAACAATTCGGACCGACCGAAATCCTTCACTTGCAAACTTCCTAAATGTTGGATATCGGCTAGCTTACTTACTGTTGCGAATATTTCAATGAAACCTCGCCTCCTATATAAGACAGTCTACTTGCGTTCTGATCTCTTGTACATCTGCAACGAGATTCGATCAAATGGAGGTCTCTCGGAAAAGGCTCATTATTCTCTTCAATATCCTTGTGTTGCTTCTCATATTCTCTCATGGTTCTTACCTCTACCTCAACTCATTTCATAATTTTGCCCTTATATATATATATATATATATATATATATATATATATATATAACCTCGCGCCTAGTGGTTAAGAGAGATACATGCGGCGCAAGTGGTTGGAAGTTCGAACCCTAGTAGAAACGAGTTTGCCACAATTATCCATTGCTATATATATATATATATATATATATATATATATATATATATATATATATATATATATATATATATATATCATGAAGCAACATATCGTTATTTTATGCAAGCTATATTTTTATTTGGCTTAATTACAATTTGATATTCTTAACTATTATAGTTTTTCAATTGATATCATAAACTTTCTTTTGTAACAACTTGATACGCTGAAAAAAATTAGGACTAAAATACTCATGTATAAAACTTAAAACTATTCCTCCTCCCACACAGCCAACCCCCTCCGCAACCTCCAGCCACCCTTGCCTACCCACTACCCCCCCTCCCCACCCCCCCACCCCCGCCCCAACTCCCAGCTGCTCCACTGCCCCGTCTTCGCGGTGCCGCCGCCGACGGCAAGTGCCAGAGAGAGGGGGGGCGGGCGATGGTACAGCCGGGGTTCGGCGGAGGGGGGGTGGGTGGGGGAACCCCATAGAGGAGGGGACTGAAGGGTGTCGATGGAGGGTGGGTGGGCTGGGGGGGGGTGGGGGGGGAGCGAGGGCGGAAGGGTGGGGGCAACCGAGAGAGGAAGGGAGCGTGGGGGCTGGAAAGACGGTGATAGTTTTGTCTTTTTAAAAAATTTTGGTATCAAATTAAAAATAGTAAATCATTGATGGTATCAAGTTGTCGAATAAAAAAATTTTAGGACATCGAACTGAAATAGTTAAGGATATCAAGTTACAATTAAGTTTTTTATTTTATGTACTGGACAGTAATTAATTATGTTCGTAATGGTGCTTGTGAAATACTACAGAGGAAGTAATTAACAAGGTGGAGGCAGCTGATAGTGATTGTGAGCCAGTTTCGAGTGGATCGTTCACTGGTGTGTGCCTCGACCTCGGCTCAGCCTTCCAGGGGAACGAAGCATGTCGAATAACATGCACGAAGGAGAACGACGAATACTCGGGTGGCTTCTGCAACGTTGGCTTCAAATGCAGCTGCATACTTAAATCATGTACTGGACAGTAGCTATATATAGTAGTTATTCATTACCTATACTACTGTCTACTACTAGCTATACTACTGGTGATATATGAGAATAAAGCAAAACTCTCTCTCTCTCTCTCTCTCTTGGGTTAAGAAAGACGTCCAAATCATGATTTGTACTTCTTGAAACTTAATAATATGCGTTTTATATAATGATGGATCATATAAAGCCCGCTTATTAAATTTTTCTAAAGTTTTAAGTCCCTTTGAAGCATGCTTATTTCCATCATAATCTTTCTCGGCAAGTTGTGGAATATATATTATAAGAGCACCTACAATGGAAGTGGTTTGAAGTACTACATTTTTGTTTTAGTCAAAATTTGTAGCACTTACAGCTACAGTAGACTCTTATCCGCACTTAAAAAATGCTAGCAAACCAAGAGGCTCTCCAACTTTGGAGCGTATCCTAGCTCGTGAACAGTAATCCAACTAAACCCACCAAGAGAAAAAAATAAAGGAAAAATAAAGGAGGAAAAAATAAAGAGAAAAATGAGAGAGAGAGAGAGAGAAAAGAGAGGTTAATTTGGTGTATTATTGGGAGTGTGCCCATATGAATGGGAATGCTCTAAAAATAATAATTAATTTATACTATTTTTAAGAAAAAATTAAAGTATAATATGGAGTGTGTTCACTATGTATACTGTAATATCCTAATATATTTTAAAAGTTGAATGAAGATTGTAAGATCCTACTTATTAAATATGTAAATATATAGCTGCTAATTAATTTTCTCCTGCGAAAAGTAAGGTCCATGAGTAGACTTGAACTCTGGGAATCTCTTAATTAAACCAGCTCTAAAAATAATTATATGCATCAGTCCATTCAGAAAAGAAAAGAAGAAAAAAAAATCAAGATTTCGATAATACAACAAGTTAAATTTAAATATAGTAAATCATATTACACATACCAGTAACTTCATCTCCAAGGTTATCCAAATCAAAAGTAGTATTTGTGTAAAGGAATCACACACCAACATGACGACCCAAGCAATGAGAAGTTGGTATCATAAGGATTTACAAATATAAAATAAAAACTGGTACTATGGCAATAATAAATTAGAGTCTTGCATTTAAATTCTTATTCAAATACATCCTTTTCAAAGGTGGTCTATGGGATTGTGTTGTACTATATCAAGAGCTAGTTTTGATTGTCCATTAACTTTTCTTGTGAGACGATTCTGAAGGGTCACCTGCAACTCCGATCAACCTCGTGTGGGGTCATGCTGAATCTGGAGGGTTGTCTCAAGCATAAGAAGGTTGTCCAAGCCCAAAGTCTTGTCCTCCAAAGCAGGGAAGGTGTTCATGCAAATGCCAAGGAAAGGCCCAGCAAAGACTTTAAGTAAGCTCCGGTTTCATCCACGACAAGAAAAAAAAAAAGGAAGTATCATCTAAGATTTTTTTTCTTTATGATATATTTTTTCCCCTTCTATTTTCTGATTTACAGATAATAAAAAAAGAAAAAGAACGACCATGACGAAATGATCAGATATTTCGGAATCGAAATAAATCGTAATGGTAAAATGATCAAGTTATGCGTAGAAAACTTGTTTCATGCACAAAATATATATATATATATATATATATATATATATATATATATATATATATATATATATTTTTTTTTTTTATATATATATATATATATATATATATATATATATATATATATATATATATATATATATATAAAAAAAAAAAATATATATATATATATATATATATATATATATATATATATATATATATATCAAGAACGATAATATTTCAAAAATCCTAGAGGAACTTGTGAGTACTTAATTTTTAAAACTCGACCATTAACAACCGTTGAATTACATGCATTTGATTTCTTGACTTTTTTAAAGAACTAAAAAGTAAAATATGTACACTTTAAATGTTAGTAAAATTCACGTGTGTGACGTCTACATTGTAAGTTATTATTTTGAGTTATTCTACATAATATTTTACGGTTCCACAGTCCGTTCCCAAGGTTTGTTTTAGGCTGTGTTTGATTAGATTTTTATTCCATGGAAAATATTTTCATCACAAATTTTTCACCAATTGTAGTGTTTGATAGCTTATATTTTCCATAAAATTATTTTCCAAAAAATTATCATTTTCCATATTTTTTCTAAAATGGTTGAAAATAAAACTTGTCCAACTCATAGGAAAATATATTTTCCATGAAAAATAACTATTTTTCGTGGAAAATAATGTCAATCAAACACCAGAATTAAATTTTCCATAATTTTTTTTAAATTTTCATTGAATTTTTTTCTTAGGAAAATAATTCCGTGCCGCCAATTTTTTAAAAAATTATCAGTTACTACAAACAAAATTTCTGGTGGTGTACAATAAATATTATTTTGGCCTATTAACTTATATTTGTTAAATTAGCTCAAGTGGTTCTAATTTTGGCACTCAAAGGAGAGGCAAGGGTTCTAGACTAGAACATTTAAAAAAAATTTAAGTATTTGTTTTTTCTTTCTTTTGCTGGTTCTTGTTTGAATTTTTTTTAGTATATTTTTTCTATGGATGTTCAATTAATATGAAAACTTCAAAAAAATTTATATGTAGTAACATGGTCCCTCATGAATTAAATCATGTCTCCGTCCCTGTGTGCATGTTAACCAAATATTTCTGGCTGGTAGCTCATATTGCCGGGGAAGTTATATTCATCATGTCTATGGTAGCAAAGATTGGACATTGCTAGAAACTTGGTCAGCTTGCTTGCCCTAGCTTAGCTAAGCTAAGCTAAGCAATGCTCAAATAAAGGCAGCCTCCATTGGTGCCCTTCACTAACATAATCTTATGTATCGTTGGTTGTTTCGAAAATAAAAGACTGTACATTTCAATTTTATTCGTGTCCAGCGCCAGAACATTTCCGTCACTAAGACGTCAGGGTGTAACCCAGTCCGGCTTAACCGCAGACCGGACCGGGACCGCCCAAACCCGTTCCCCTTTAGCCCGGCCCGGCCCGGCCCGGCCCACTCTCTAGCTCGGCCCACCCAAGCCCACCCTCCGACCGGTCCGGGCAGGGTTCCCTAAACCGAGCCCAAGCCCGGTCCCGGTTTTTTTTTTTTTTTTTTTGCTTTTTAAACGGTAGGTCCGGTTTAGCCCGACCCAGTCAGGCCCACCTGAGTCCGGCCCGGCTGAACCAGTTTTGAAAAAAAAATATATAAAAAAAAAAAAATTGGATTTTTTTTTTAATCTTTGGCCCCCATTTAACCCAAAAAAAATGGATAGAAAACTTAAAAATATAGGACAAATTTACAAGAAAAAAATAAAAAACGAACAAATAAAACTTAGAACAAAAGAAACTTAAAAATATAAAAACAAAATAATGAAAAAAAAAATCCTAAACTTAAAACAACATTTTTTAACTGCCTATGACAAGCAAAGGTTGCATTGTCGGTCCCAAGCCCGTATAAAAGAGGAGGAAAAATAAAACAAAATAAAAGAACAAAACATAATAAAATAAATTAAAATTAAACTTAAAAAGAATAAAATAACAAAAATACTTAAAATTTAAAAGAATATAAAAGAGGAGGGAAAATAAAACAAAATAAAATTAAAAAAAATAAAATAAAATAAATTTAAAGAAAACTTAAAAGAATAAAATAACAAATAAACTTAAAATTTAAAAGAATATAAAGTTTTAAAAAAAAATTGAAAATCCAAAACTGAAAAAAATAAAAGAAAAAAAATAAACCGGACCGGCCCGCTGGACCGTACCTCCCGAGGCCCACCGACGAACCGGCCCGGACCGGCCCAGCCCTACCCAAGCCGGGTCACTGGGCTGGGTTGGGTTCATTTTCCCAAACCGGGACGAGCCGGGCCGGGCCCAAACCGGGCCGAGCCGGGCCGGGCCCGGACCGGCCCAGCCCTACCCAAGCCGGGTCACTGGGCTGGGTTGGGTTCATTTTCCCAAAACCGGGCCGAGCCGGGCCGGGCCCGGCCCGCTTCTGCCACCGGTCTGGGCTGGGCCCGGAGAAAGCTCGGTTGGACCCGGTTCAATTTGCTGCGGTCCCGTCCGGACCGGCCCGGATCACACCCTGACTAAGACGTCGCTACCTTCATAGCAGCTAACTAGCGACGGATCCGTCGACGGAGAATGAATCTTTATTTCATGTAAAAAGTTTGTCACCATTCTGTCATTATTCAGCGACGAATATTGTTATGTCGCTGCTTTTCGTCGTGAATTAACTAGGGGTGAGTATTCGGTTCCAACCGAACCGAATAACCGAAAACCGAATTGGACCGAAACCGAACCGAATTGGTCAATAACCGAACCGAACCGAATTAAATCGGTTCGGTTTTCGGTTTATTCGATTTTTGGGTTTATTTGTGTTTTTTTTTTTGTTAATATATATAATAACTAAATATACCTAGATATATTTATTATTATTATTATTATTATTATTATTATTATTATTATTATTATTATTATTATTATTATTATTAGGTATTAATTATATATATATATATATATATATATATATATATATATATATATATATATATATATATATATATATATATATATATCTATACGCTAGTCATAACCCGTGCCCATAGGGCAGGTTCATTTAAGGTATTCCCCCTCAAAATCTTGGATCCCCAATTTTAACGAACAATAATAATTATGAGGCCCCACTATAATGCATCCACAACAATTATGAGTGCAAACCCCACTCTTTGGATTTCCCATAAAATTCCACTCTCAATAATGCTCATTTTCCATAAAATCCCACTCTCAATATGCTCATCCAAACATATGAGTGCAAACCCCACTCTTTGTATTCCCCATAAATCCCACAACCGTTGATTCACCAAGATTAAATCCACACCTCTTTATCTTGGCACAGTCAGCCCTAGGATTTAAAAATCTTTGGTTTTGTATATATTATATCTTATATATATATATATATATATATCTATATATATATATATATATATTAGAGAGGTATTAATTATGGGTATATATATATATATATATATATATATATATCTATATATATATATATAGATATATATATATAAACTAATTTCTTATTCGGTTTTCGGTTTCACCGAAACCCAAACCGAAAACGAAACCGAATAAAAAAATTAGTATTTTCAAAACCGAAATCACGATTTTTTAAAAACCGAACGAATCTTTATTCGGTTCGATTCGGTTCAGTTTTCGGTTAAAAACCGAAATAATACTCACCCCTAGAATTAACTGTATTTTTTTAGTGTTCTTAAGCTAGAATATATTCATTGTCGAATGTTCATCGTCTTTAAAGAATCCTCAAAATAAGTAATTTATTTTATGGTTGAGGTGCTTAATTGAGCTAAAAAAATAACATTTTCAAGAACATCGACACTGTCTCACGTACGTCCATATCAACTAAACTACTATTCATTTGGTTGCATGGCTTGTGCCGACTTGAAAGGACACTATAACTCAAAACAATTGTTCGTCTTCATCTCTAAGTCCTGTGTTGCAAGGATGTAAACACAAACAAAGTTCTTAGCCTACGTTTGCCCAAGTTGAACATGACAAGAACGCATTTGTAATGTTATAGCCAAACAAAAGGAACCGTATTAATAAACCATAACTCATTAAAGAAGTCAGTATCGATCATACCAAGTCACTTGGCCAATCAATAAAGTCATTGCCAAAGCAATAAAACTAAGACCTCGTTGGTTCAGGAATCATGAAATTGGAAGAAGAAAAAAAAATCATTACTCGTTCGTTTAGGTGCCAAAATAATTGAGAGGGGGGGGGAAGAAAAGTGATCCCAATGGAAAAAGATATGAGAAAAAATGATTTCATCCAAGCAAGATTAATTTCCATTTCAATTTCTTTGCAATTTCGAACGACGGAAAAAAATTTAATAAAAATTATAATTTTTCAAAGAAAAGAAAACACCAAGAAATTGATTTCCTTGCTTTTCTTTCCCCGAACCATACAAGATAGATGGTGTTTAGGAGGAGTTGAGAAAGTAGTCAAAATTTATGAAACATAAGAATTTTGTAGAGAAATATTACAATCCTAAAAAATATCTTCACTCGATTTATCATCACAAAGATAATGATTCTAGAGCTAAGTACGAACACTATCGTTGCTAACTCAAGATTGTGCGTAGGAGAATTCTCTCATGGGCTCGAAACTGCACGATGCATAAACAATCGCTCTCCATAAGAATACATCTTAGTCATTTCGACACATCACAATAAATCAAAATAGATGGTAAACTAACTAGTTGATCCCAGGGTGCGGTCAGAATTGGTGTTGATATAGTCTCCTCTTCAGCTCCTCGAAAGAAAACTGACTTGATGTTGACTACTCACAAACTGCACATCCTTGTGTTAGTTGCTTCAAGGGTTCAGATATCCTCGCGAGGTCCGCTATAAATCCATAGTAGTAGCCGGGTAATCCTAGAAGTTTGTGCACGTCGATCTTCCTCGATCCATTAATTACACAGCCTGCATATGATATTATGATGTGAGCCATAAAGGAGAGGTGATCAATCAAAACTCGCATTTGTTGAACGTAGCATATATATAACTATTGTTCTCTCGGTCTAAAGAAATGTGCGACTGTGCGAAGATGCTGCTGTGTCTGTCTCACTCTGGAGTAGACCAAAAAGTCGTCAATAAAAAACCCTATGAACGATCCATTTAAGGCATGAAGATGTGGTTCATCAAATTCATAAACATCAACGGCGCATTTGTAGCCCACACAGCAACACCATAAATTCCAAATCACATACATCGATCGATCGATCTAAATGTTTGTTGGGTATGTTCTGCATCGGACTCTCACATGATGATACCCAAACGGAAGATCATTTTCGAAAAACTCTGATCCACTCAACTAATAAAATAAGTCGCCTATTCCGGACAATAAATATTGTTGTTGATGACCACGAGTTTAATTGATAATAGTCAATGTATAAACAAGAAGAAAATACATTATTTTTTTTACCAAAATTATCGATGTTTTCCAAGGCGATCCATTTGGTCGAATGAATCACTTACCTTTATATCCTCAAGTTGCGGGCAAAGTCATCTAGCTCTGACTAAGACATCCAATAGACTATGTCAATACTAGTGCTGTCCCAAATATTGTCAGTCTCAATTCCGAAAGACGGGAGAACAAGAGGGGAGCGGTGTTTCAAAAGTTGTGTGTCATGTGCATACGCCCTTAAGAATTAGAACCATGATCTGTTCAAATTGTCTCTAAGCACTAACCATTGATCCACTCGATGCCACATTAAAAGTCGCTAGTCTAGGATCAAATTGCATGGGCTTGTGGTGGTGATTCCACTTGGACCTTCTCACTTGGAAACTTCCTCAAAGGGTTTACTTGGATTTATGTATTGTCACTATGTTTATGATTTCCTCGTCGAGGCTAAATTGAAATTTTCAATGAAACCTGCATTTTGTCTATATAAAGAAACTAACGATTACTTGTTCTCTCAAGGTGATCGATCATAATGGAGGTCTCTCGGAAAGGGCCTCATCATTTCTTCCTCTTTGCGTTGCTAATTCTCATATTCTCCCATGGTTAATAATTGTTCTCTCTAG